>PYHW01010295.1:347209-373485 GCA_013186435.1 Turdus rufiventris
AGAGGGGGGATGCAATGGGGTTTACTGGGGGGGCTGGAGCTGGGGAATCAAATCCCTGTGAGGAGCAGGAATGGCTGGGGCAGCCGTGGGGAAGCAGCTGGCTTCGGTCCCTAACAGAGAATTCCTTTCTGGAATTGCCCCTCCCTGTCCCCGGGGCTGGCCGGGGGTCGCGGTCCCCCCTGTGCCCCTGGAATTCCTGGTGCGAGTCCCAGAGCCGACTGCTGGGGACAGCACAGCCAACACTTTTATAGGATCAGGGGCTGCCCTCCTCCTCCTCCTCCTCCTCCTCCCCGCTCAGGGAGGATGGTCCCGCTCCTCCGAGCCCCAGTGACCGCCCTCCAGCTGCTGCGATCCCAACCAACACCCCGCTCCTTTTCTCCCCCCTTCTCCCCTCCCTCTTCTTTCCCTTCTTGCTCCACGCCCGTTGTCACAGGGGATGATCCAGGCTTCTCCCCTCTGCCTGGAGAGCATAAATACCACTGGGGAGCTCTGTCAGACTGCACTTGGTCCGAGTTGCTGAGCCCAGACCTTGCACATCTCGCACCTCCTGAGGCTTATTCCATCCTTTCCCTCTCCTCCTCGTTTACATATTTCAGATACAATAATTTATTTTCCACAAGCGGGCTTGGAGGAGCTGCAATTACCTGGAGACTTGGAAGTACTCAGCCAGGTAAGTGTAAAGTTTTGTCCTGGCTTCTGAAATGTGGTTTTGGGGGTGGTGGGAGTGCAAGAAATAACTCTTTAAGAAGGCAGAGTTTTAGTAACTTCTCCAAAAAGTTGTGTGGATGGTATAAAATAACACAATACTGTCTGAGCTTTCCTCATGTGTGCTCTGCAGAATTTAATGCAAGATTAACAAGCATTAATCGGGAATGAATGGGAGGAGTTTGCAACTACAAGAGTGGATTTCTACACAAATAGAAAATATCCAAGGGATGTTGTTGCAGTCGCCAGGAGCTGATACCTGTGGGCACATTTGTGTTTGTGCAGCTCTGCTCTCAATCCTGTAGGAAAGGAATTTCAGTGTCACCACACGTGGTGTGCTACCAGTGGGTTTTCCATGTGGTTTGCCATAGAAAATCACCCACTAGGGTTCTGTGGCAGTGGACTGAAATGGAATATCCAGATGTTTAGGGCCATGAAGATGCTGAAACTGGGCTGTGCTCAGTGCAATGTGTCGCTGTTGTCCCATGTCTAGGAACTTGTCATCCTGCTTGTCTGGGGAAGTCACACAACTCTGCAAAGCTTGCAGTGTGTGCATCCCAGGGAAAGAGATGACCTGGAGTTTAGTGCTTCATGTTGTGGTTTTACCCCTGGATTTCTTTGCACAGGTTAAAGATGATTCTGGGCTAACCCAGGCTAAAAGCTGATCCCAGTTTAGAAGTTGATCCCAGGCTAACTCCCCTCTGCTTTGCTGTTTAATTGCTTTCCTGACACCCTGAGCTAACTTTGCATTTTCCTTGCTTGTCAGCTGGTGCCCTGTGTAACTCCACAGCCCTGGGATGTTTTAGCTGCAAATTGTCGCCCCTAACCTAGGAGCAGGCACCAGCTCCTGTGCTTCACCAGGGAGGCAGTCAAAGCTCAGAGTGCCTAAGGAGAGAGGTGACATGGGGACATGAGTGCAGGACCAGCCTGCATGTGGCTTTAGCAGTGCCTCTGCCAGGCTTCAGATGTGACCAGCTCTCCTGCTTTCCATGCAGAGCAGACACCATCCATTAGCTGGGGAAATAGCTTTCTAAAAATAATCTTTCCCAAAGTCCAGTGCTGCACTTTAACTCCCTCAGACCCCAGAAGAAGGCCTCCCATTTCTCCCCACTTTGGACAGGCTTTGCAGCATATTCAGGAGTCCTTTTCTGCTGTCTCAGTCGTTTCTGATGGCTCCCAGATGTTCACCTGGCAGCAGTGTCAAGGGCCTGCTGTGTTTAAAGGGAGGTTGTGCTCCTTTTGAACCCTTGAAATCCACAGCAGAGGCTTCCTCAGCTGACTGTCAGCTGATAATGTTCTGTGAATAATGTCCAACCCCAGCCCAAAGGCAATGTGATTTCAGCCTGGGCTGGAGCACGCATGTCAGAGTGCTTCCTTGCACCTGGCCATGAGGATTTTGGGAGGCAGATGGGTGGACATCTGAAATCTGTGAGAGCTTTCTGAAATGTGAGCATCTTTCAGCTTCTTTCAGTTAATGTGGCCAGGGAACTCTCTGCTCCCTGTCCCTCTCTGATCCCTTCATCCTTCCTTGGGATGCTCAGCGCTCCTCACCCCAAGCAAAGCAGAGGAAGGGATTTGCACACTTCGAGTGAAATAGAAGATTAAGCCAAAATGACCTAATTTTGAAGAGGTGCTGGTATCCTTTTGCTGGCAAGTGGGACCCAGGGAAGCACATCCCCAGGAATAAAGCACCATCTGTTGTGAGGTTTTGGCCGGCTCACCCAGCCAGACGCGCTGGCTTCGCTGCGGAGCCGTGAGTGGGGCAGCTCCTCTGGCTCTCAGATGCTACAGCTGATTTTTTCAATCTGCCCTTTCTGAAAGTTCAGTGTTTGCCTTAGATGGGTGGTGGATTTGGGCTCCTGTTTAGCAAAGGGCACCCGGCCAAACGAGGGGTGCAACGGCTGCTCTGAGAGCCGGCTGTTCCTGCAGGGAGAGCCGCCGGGCCTAAATGGCCACATTGTCAATGGCCCTGGCACTGCAGCTATTTTTAAACTCTCAGGGAAGTGCCTCAAAGTAGGAATTGTTCCCTGAATTTGGGTCAGACAGTCTACAAAAGCAACTGCTCCTTTTGCCTCCCTACCCCTGTGCAGCCCGTTTAGAAAGCCGGGCTCCTGCCTGGGGGAAGCGAATGCCGCGGGTA
This sequence comes from Turdus rufiventris, assembly GCA_013186435.1. Classification (NCBI taxonomy): domain Eukaryota; kingdom Metazoa; phylum Chordata; class Aves; order Passeriformes; family Turdidae; genus Turdus; species Turdus rufiventris. The sequence continues at coordinate 350,055 of PYHW01010295.1, forward strand.
GGGCTGAGCACAGGATGAGGTTAAAGGAGTGTTTGTCCCCTGCCACCGAATGTCCTGTGTCCCCCAGGTGTGCCTGGAGCTGGGGACAAGGCGTGTGTGGAGCAGGAAATGATGAAGAGCTGTTGCCTAAACCGAGCAATGACATGGTGTGTTGCTGTACCCAGGCAAAGCTTTAATGCGCTGCCTGGAGAAAGGCTCGGGGCAGCTGGTTTTCATCTGCCTGTTCAGTCCAAGAATGAAGCCTCAAACAGGCACTCTGTGTCTTTTGTGCAGTCAGCCAGCCAGCAAGTTCTTGGGGGTTCTCAGAGGTTTTTTTTGGGGTCCCTGCTTGTGCAAAGCATCTCTGTTCTCCCCAGGTGCTGCTATAGTGGGTTGGGGGAACAGGGATTTGGGGCTTTGTGCTCCAGCACAGCTTTTCCAGCTGGGAGTTTGATGGCTTTGCTCTGCTCTGGTTGGCTTCCAACTCATCTGGTCTCGGAGTGTCCAAATTCCGTGTCATCGGATGAAACTTCTCGAATAATTCCTATTAAGCTGGGGTTTGTTTCCTGCCGCTGCAGAGGAATGCTTTCAGCCTGGTGTTCAACAGTGCTGTCAAAAACAGATCCTCACCTCGTGCTGGAGACAGGGAAGGGGGAGCTTTCCTCCAAAAGTTAGCCCTAAAGAGGGAGATCTGTCTGCAGAGGTGCTTCTTGTCCCGGCTGGATTGATCCTGGGATCCCATTGGAGAGCAGTGTGTGCTGCACAGCCCTGCAGCAGCACATCTCACCCCCTGTGAATAGATCCGAGCCAAACAAAACCAGCGAAGGCACTCAGGGATCGCTGGATGGATAAATTGGAGCACGGGGGGAGGCAATGACGGATGGAGCAAGGGACAGGGATTAAATGACGCTGTTCAAGGACCAAAGGCGAGACCCTCTCTGGGTGCTGACGGCACCCGAGTGCCTGGGAACGCCAAATGTGGCCGGGGGAGGGCGGGTCAGGCTGCGGCTGCTGCTCCATCACTCGCATCCCTGGAGCGTCAGCGAGAGCCCCGGTGCGTCACTGCCCGGGAGCGGGGCTGCTCTGCTGGGGGACCCTGCCAAAACCAGCCCTGCCAAAAACAGCCCTGCCACAACCAACCCTGCACAAAACCAGCCCTGCCACAACCAGCCCTGCACAAAACCAGCCCTGCCACAACCAGCCCTGCACAAAACCAGCCCCGCACAGCCCCAGCACAGCTCCTGCATCCCTGCCCAAAACCAGCCCCGCACAGCTCCTGCATCCCTGCACAGCTCCTGCATCCCCACAAAGCTCCTGCAGCTCCTGCAGCCCCAGCACAGCAGCTCTTGGTGCTGCCTCGCCTCCTCATCCGGCTCGCTGCGGGTTTTACCTTCCCTTTTATTCATAAAAAAAAAGCGGGCTTTATCATCTGGTTTTTTTGGGGATGTCCCCCTGCCTGTGAAGGGATGGAGCTGAGGTTAGCAGGGATGCCAGGGGTGCAGCAGGCATCCTCCTGAGTGCCTGGGAACTGTTCACTCCCAAAGCAGCATCAGGTGTAAGAAACCGAGTCTCCACCTCGAGTGGTGCTGTTGGGGTCTCCCTGTCTTTGGGGTGAGCAATAATTTTGAGCACCACTCTTTTCCAAGCTCACATCTGGGCTGTGTGACCTCGTTGGTGGGGGACAAGAGCTCCTGTGCATTGCTCTGACTGCCTGTTTCTCCCCAGATTCCAGACCTGCCCTGAGCCACGGGAGTCCCTGCACAAAAACCAGCCCTGACCTTCATCTCTGCTTCTGCTGGCAGCATGAGCCCTGCCCTGCCTTGGATCATTCCCCTTGGATGTGTGCTGCTGCTGACAAAGACAGCCGAGTGCTTTATCCTGCCCAACTCGAGCCACCTGGAGAGCATCCTGAGCAAGTACCAGGATGGGGAAACTCACTCCAGGTCCAAGAGAGCCATCTTATTCTCGGACAGACAGGAGATTCTGATGCTCCACAATAAATTGAGAGGCCAGGTATATCCAGTGGCCTCTAACATGGAACACATGGTGAGTCTAAAACCTAATACATCACTTTATTGCTCCTTTATTGCTCCTTTTTTTTTTTTTTTCTTTTTTTTTATTCCTAATTGTATTTTCATTTTCCTTGTGGTGCGAGAGGTGTAGTGAATTTCCTCTGAAGTAAGAATTTCTCAAGAGGTTTCCTGAAGCCTTTCCTTCCAGAGTGAATGGTGCTTTAGACCAGTGGCCTGTTTTGGTTGGAGAGGGCTGCTGATGGAGTCCATCCTCCGCATAGTTTCAGGACTGGTTCCATTATTCATAAAGCAGCATCTGGCCCAGCCCTGGATGCATCTCCGGTGATGGCAACTCCCCAGCCTGCCTCAGCAGGTTCTTCCATTACCTCCAAGTCATAAAAGCAGCAAATTTCACCCAGTGTTTAACCCCTGCTCTCCCTGTGAAAGCTTTCAGGCTGTTGTGGGGACACCACAGTCTGCTCAGGGAATCTTCCGGTGGTTTTTGGGTCGCCAATCCAACGCTGGAGGTGGCACCTGCCCTCAGTCACACACTGATCACCTGGGAATCTGCACAGCACCACAGGAAAGAATTTTGATCACTGGAAATAGCTGGAAAGGCTTTGGGAGTTCCTGGGTGGATGGGTCAGTGCTATTGGCTTTTGTAGTTCAGGAAACCAAAATAAAAGTTTGGTCAATGTATTCTCCCACTTCAGAGAGAGAACTTAAAACTTGCAGGAGTATCAAATTTGCCTTTGCCATCAACAATTCACATTAATATATTTTTTTCACCTGATGCAGAGATCCTACTCTGAGCTATTTTTACCATGCCATCAAAATATTACAGGGCCACAAAACGATGTAGGCAAATAATTATTTTTTGTGTGCCTTTTCCCAGCGTGCAAATACAGTTCTGACCAAAACTAGTCTGACTTCAACTGTGTGCTCCTGCTGACGGACCAAATGATGGATGACTTGTTAAGACCGTGTTTAAAGGGTAAAAGAAAAGTACACTTAAATGCAGTATAAAATTGTTTGCCAGCTGTGCTGAAGTGAGGGCTGCAAATGGAAAATCCTGCCTTTTGTGACTGCAGGGAAAGAGGGAAGAGAAGGGAGGGCAGGGGGTGGTGAGGAAGGACAGCTGTCCCTTGCTCTGTCCACACCAGCTGGGTTCTGCTCCTGCTTTTGCCAGGAATCCTGTGCCTTTCTAAGAACTAGGGACTGTATCCCTTTCTCAGCGTTATCCTGCAGGGAAGTGCTGCCAGAAGAGGCAACTGGATGGATTTGCAGAGGGTAAACACAAAACATGAGCAAGCTCAAGGTGTTTTGTTTGGCCGTGGGGCTGGCAGAGCAGCCCAGGGCCCGGCCGCTGTTTGCACTCCTGTGTTTGCCTTTGCTCTGGGAGCTTTTCTAGTGGTTTTTATGGGTGATTGAGGGCAAATGAAAGGGCCTTGTGTGCTCTGGAGAAAGGAGCTGGGCATGAGATGGGGCAGCTTGGAAGGGCTATAATCAGCCTTTCATGTGCTCCTGTTTACCCAGTACGACTTGGAAATGCCATGGATGTGCTGAAGGGGAATTTCTCTTTAATCCTTTGTCCTGCAGAGGACATTTCTCATTTGGACTCGTTGAAGAGGATGGTCTGTCCTTAGAACCATAGATAAACTTTCCTCTTTCCCTTTGGTGCCAGAGTGGAGATGTGCTGGGATCATTTGTGGATGAGTAGGTAGAGCTTGTTCTTACCCATAAACCTCCAAACACTCCCTTGTGAAAACCCTTTCTCTATATCTGATACATTTGAGCGGTCTAAAAGGGAAATGGGACCTAATGCAATCCAGGAAAGGGACACATTTAACTGCTACTGGATGAACTTCAGCTGCTGGACACAGTTAATAAAAAAGCAAGAGCACAGTGAGTCCTATGACTTACCTGGAGATCAAAAGAATTGTTATATACACATGGGACAAAGGCAAAGTGGGCTGAAAAACGAAGAAAGAAATGGTTTAGCTGCTGGGTCTGTGCAATTAATTGAAAGCTGGCACAGGTACTCAGTGCTAACGCAAAATGAATGAGCAGGGCACAACTTCCTGACAAAATTCAGTTCAGAATTACCTTAACCCCTCCAGCAGCTCCATGATGGACACTTGCAGAGTGCTTTGGGACTGTTTAGCAGCGGTGGACGGGGGCCAAGGCCAAAACAAACTCCTTGTTAGCAGTGCCAGAATGAACAGGACATAACGGACTCAGAGGAAAAAGGACATAATGGATCCTAAGGCATGGTGACCTTTTAAGATGGCTTAGTCAGATGCTTTCAGCAGTGATGAAAGGCAGGAATCTTCCCTCTTGCCACGGCCTCAGAGACAGCTGGATAAAGCAAAATTGTTCTCAGTGCAGATTGCTGGAAGGAAAATAGTTTGTTTTCATGTGTAAGGTATGCATCCTTCCTCTCAACTGTCGGGGGGTGGCTTTCCCTGTCAGGATGGGATCGTGTTGCTGGGGGGGTTAGCAAATCTGCCAGGACATGTCAGCCCTGCAGTTTGATGCCACTTTCAAAAGGAAGTGCCAGTGTTGCAGAAAGTCTGAGCTGGGCAGGAAAATGAGCGAGTAACCTGCTCGCTGCAATCCAGGTGTCTGGCTGGGGTTTGCAGGCTGGTCAGAGCAGACTGCTTGTGGGATGCATTATTACAAGCTGTGGTATGATGTGTGCTTGCCATGCGTGTATTCTGCATACACACTGTCCACTCCACTCTGAACGGCCATTAGAAATTTGCAGGAGTGAAAAAAGAGAGTGCTAAGCCACTTGGAATCACACACCCCCCAAAAATTTTCAACCTCTGCTCGTCGCCCCTCTGGCTTCAGTCATCTTCCTAGATACTGCTTTGAATATTGGCATAAAGAATTCTTGCAAGTGTAGCTGGGAAAGTCTGAAATCTCCTTTCCCCCCACTATGTTTATTGCTCTGAAATAATTCCAGCTTCCTGACCGCATTCCCGTCTGAGAGCAAGAGGCAAATAACTGCTCTAATTTAGATGGGATGGCTTTGTAATGTGATGCCTGCAGAAACGAGCTCCTCTCCTGCAGCAAAAAGCTGTGCAGAGATGGAGCTCCTTCCCAGTTACCTGTGAAGAGTCTTTTGTCCGAGTTCATTTATTTTAGCCGCAGGCGTCACAGGGAGTTGCAACACCCACGCTCGCATTAATTCCCATTTAATAGCCTGCTGCTCAGATGTCTCTGCAGTAAATGAGGGGAATAAAGGGAATAAAGCTGGGTAGGATGTCTGAGGAGCTCCGAGTGCAGAACATCTTGGGAGAGCTTCTGTGGCTTTTGTGCTGGATGGGAGGGTGGCTGTGGCCGGTCACAAAGTGGGAAACCACAAAAAGCTGTGTCTTGGCATGGCGAGAAGCCTGAGCAGAGGGCTGGGGATGTGTGGTGGGTCTCATCCCATCACTCCAAGGAGCTGGAGGGCTGAGAAGGAAAATGGTTTTGTTCCCTGTGTCAGGGCTGTGTCCACACGGTGAATTTTCTCAGCCCAAAGCTGAGCTGAGAGCCTGGGACGGCTCTGGGATGCTGCTGGAATCTGAATTGCTGAGAGTGCTTTGTGATAAGCTGTTCTGGAGGCCTGGGCTGTCAGCTCAGGGACATGAGGTCATGTTTGCCTCACTGAGATAGTGGAGACACACCAAGTTCCAGGAGACACCGCGTTTTCCTGTTGGATGGACAGTCCTTCCCCATCCCAGCTAAAACTGCCCAGCTGTGTCCAGATGTGCTCAGAGTGAACACCTGATGGTTTTTAAATGTGTTTGAGAGCCTGGATGCCCTGCAGCCCTCCAGGCTCTGACATGTCCTTTGAAATGTTTGAGATCAGAAGCTGCTTTTCCTCTGGAAAAGACAGGGAGAGAGCAGCTGGCTGTGATGGTGAATGTCCAGAGAGTGAATGTCCAGAGAGTGAATGTCCAGAGAGGACAACCTCGTGCTGGCACGTGGATGGGCTGGATGCACACTACAAGACCTCTCTTCTCTTTGGTTTTATTTGTAGGAATGTGCAGTAATATTTTAATCCCAACGAATTATCCTCTAAGGGCTGCTCTGAATAGAGCAGCTGTCAGTAATTACACAATGAATTCAGGGCTCTGGCTGCTGGGCCCAGCCAGTCTGGCCTTTAGAACAAACGCTCTCCTGGGCAGCAGAGCCAGCAGAGCTGCTTTCCTGTTTGCCTTTGTGTCATGCTGGAGCTCTCCTTTGGCTCCCAGCTGGGTGATATTCGATGAGGAGTGAGCTCAGCCCAGCATCCTGCCCTCAGTGGGAACAGAAATGGGATTTGTCACTTCTAACGTGATGCCTGTTTCAGTGAGAGTGGAAAAAGCTTAAAAGCCCTGGGACTTTGCCACCTCTGATGCATTTGACTGTATCCACTGGTGGACTCCCATTTATTCTGGAAGGAGGCTGAGAGACTCAGACCCACTCTCTTTGATTAAGAGGTTTAATCTAAATCTCCAGTGGGGGTGGTGGAGCTCTCCACTGCTGGAGTTCCCCGTGGTGGGAAAGCCTGGAGATATCCCAACAGTAATGACAATGGGTGAAAAACCATGCTGAAATACATCAAAGCACTGAGTGTCTGTCAGAACTCCTACAGGACTCAGAAATGTGTGTCATGTTGGAGATCATGGGATCCCCAACCTCAAATTTTAATTTTTAATCTTTAAAGTATATTAGAAAAACAACTGCCAAGAATATCTTGTGATTTAGGGTGGATGTGTTCTTGAGGTCTTCCCCACGTGGGTTTGTGTTTTCTGGTGACCTGAGTGAAGCATTTCCTCAGCAGCATGGCATCAGCTAGGGAAATTCATAGACCTGGACTTAAATCATAGTGCCCTGGTCTTTCATGGCAGGGGAACATGCTGAGAAATGAGATTTTAGCACAGAAATGTGGTGGCTTCGCCAGGACAGGTCAGTCACATGTGTGTGTTTGTGTGGGTGATCTGTACCTTAGTCTTTCTGTACTAACTGCTGATGGTTTAACCTCCTGATCTACCCAGTTAGAGATGAAAACCTGACCTGTTCTTTTCTCTCCCCACGCCCTGAAGAGCTGGGATGAGGAGCTGGAGAGGACAGCACACGCCTGGGCTCAGCAGTGCATCTGGGACCACGGCCCCAGCGACCTCATCAGGTCCATTGGGCAGAACCTGGCTGTTCACTGGGGCAGGTGAGACCTGGGGGGCTGCAGGATCATTGCAGGGGTGATTTATGGCCCCTCCTTTGGGGACAGCTGGGAAATTTGCTTGGTAGCACCTGGGAGATGGGAGGAAAGCTGGGGAGAAAAGCACAAACTGTAATTGTGATGGTTTCGGTGGTAATGCCTGCAGCCACCTTCCACTGAGACCTCTCAGAAAACCAGCACTGCTTTGGGCTCCTCCATCCCTCTGCATCTTGGGGTAACACAGCTCAAGTCACTCCTAAAAGTACAGAAGTCTGAACCCTTGCTCCTACATCTGCTCTTTTGGGGAGGTTCTGGCATCAAGCAGCTGAAGTTTCTCAGGAGCAATGCCTGCATTCAGCTCAGAATTTGTGTCTGGATTCAGCTCAGAATTTAATTCTCTCTTGCTGTGTTTTCCATAAATATTTATCTAGCTCCCGAATTTTCTTTGCTGAAAACACTTTGCAGGGTTTTTTTCAATTCCTGGGACAAGTTGTTAAATTAGAGTCATTAACCCAGTTAGGAAAGCTGACACGAAGGTTTCCCAAGGGATTTTTCTCTCCATCTCAAGCTGAAATTTTTTTATTGTTAAGCCCCTGTTTTCAACCTTGCTATAGGTTAAACCTGCTTTGCACAGCAAACATTTTGTACTGGCTCAGGAGCCCTGAGTGTTTTCCCCCAATTCCTGGGTGGAAGTCCGGTTATCTGTGTTGGAAATCAGCTAGAACTTGGTGGAAAACAAAGGAAATTTGCTGGTGTGAAATTAGCCTGATGTAAAAATGGGGCCCGTTTTAATGTTTGGAAAGCAGAGTTGTTAATTCATTGGAAACAAAGTCAAAGGATCGTGCTGTTCTTGGCTGTCCTACAAGAGCTCAGGATGGCCATGGGTTCCTGATGGAGGAAGATCCAATCTTGGTCCCTGAGAGGAAAGAAAAATCAGATTTATCTCAGCTTTTTCAGGAGCGGGCCATAACTTGATTGCCTCCATTTCCTCTCCTGTAAAATGGGATTCGGAAAGTATTTGCCTCATGACATCATGAGATGGATGTTTTTAAAATGCTTCTAATGAATGATTTTTAATGAAAAGTTGGCTGAAAGGATAAGCTCCAGTTGGTAATGATATCATTTGGATTTCTGGCAGCTTGCTTGGTGTGAGCTGTTGAAAGCAATCAAAAAGCAATGGCTTTGCTACAGTTTGCAGATCTCTGTGTAAAATGCGTGTGAGTTCCTACAGGTAGTTTTGACACCATTTTTGCTCCCCAAACAGCATCAGCACTGCCTCAGACCGTGGTGTCTGAGGTAGAGATTACACACAGGGTAAAGGGGGCTTGGTGCAGGGGAAAATTGCTACCAAAAGAGGCAGGATAAGAGTGCAGTGCACCAATATTCCATCCAGCTCCTGGTGGGATGTGATGGGGAAAAGCCCACTCACTTTCAGAGCTCTTCCAGGATTGGCTGTGAATTAACTTCCAGATTTAACAAATTGCCCCATGGTAAAATAGGTACATGATGGCTTTTGGTTTAAGATGTTTGGCAAAGCCTAACTTCTGTTTACTTTCAAAACACAACTTTCTGCCAAACTAGAAGTTATTTTGTAGTTGAGTGGAAAAGTGAGAGGGCATTTCAGGTCAGCAGCACTTGAGGATTGTGTCAAACCTATAAATAATACAGAGTCAGGTCAGGCTGGGAATCTGAGGGGAAAAAAATCATAGAAACACACAACAGTTTGGGTTGGAAGGGACCTCAAAGATCTTCCAGTTCCAGCTACCCTGCCATGGGCAGGGACACTTTTCACTGTCCCAGGTGGTTCCAAACCCTGTCCAGCCTGGCCTTGGACATTCCAGGGATCCAGGGGCAGGCACAGCTTCTCTGGGCACCTGTGCCAGGGCCTCACCACCCTCACAGGGAAGGATTCCCATCTAACCCTTCATCTTTAACATTTTAATTTTTTTTTTTTTTAATTTGAGAATTTTTACCAGAACATCCTGATTCCAGCTGCCTTTTCCCCCCTCAGGTATCGCTCCCCAGCGTTCCATGTGCAGTCCTGGTATGATGAAGTGAAAGATTACACATTCCCATATCCTCATGAGTGCAACCCGTGGTGCCCAGACAGGTGCACAGGTGCCATGTGCACGCATTACACCCAGGTAAAGGACTCCAGGGTGCCTGCACCCACACTCCCCACATCCCCCCATCTCTAGGCTGGGCTAATTAACTTATTTTCAACATTTCCCTTACAGATAGTCTGGGCCACGACCAACAGGATTGGCTGTGCTGTGAATGTCTGCAAGCAGATGAATGTTTGGGGAGAGATCTGGGAGAACGCTGTCTACCTGGTCTGCAACTACTCCCCCAAGTAAGGCAGAGCAGCTGGGCTCCCTCCAGCTCCCCCAAAACTGGCAGCTTGCTCAACCAGCTCAGGATCTGGGGAAGAGATTTCAGGCAGTCTAGACTGGTGGTTGTGGCTTTAAATTTTTTCTTTAGACAGCAGCAAAAAAAGGGCTGGTTCAAAACTACTGAGAGCTGCCTGGAAAACTGAATGGGAGGCTGGGGCCAGGCTGGGGCTTTGATGTTCCTGCCACGGGAAGGGAAAGGAGGAGCAGGAGATGGCCAGGATGGAGCTGGCGTGTGCTGCTGAGCAAGGCTCTGCTGTCAGAGGGTGGGAAGGGATGGGGTGGTGGTTAATGCCAAAAAAACCCTGAAATAACTGCAGCAGTCAAGATTTCACTAGCTCGACGGCTTGATTAAATTTCAAAATGAAAATCATATTTCTTGCCTACTACATCCAGGAGAAGTTTACTACCTAGCAGTGGCAGTTAATATTTTCTGGTTTAATGGCGAATAGGAGAAACATTCCCATCCAAAACTTGAAAACAAAATGAAAGAGGGAAATCTCTGTGCAAACGGAGTGGCTTGGGGAGCATCTGATTTGAGGGGATCATAGAGCAGAATAATGCAAAGGAAAAAGAGGTGTGGGGCTGCAGCTGCCATGTCCAGAGCTCTCTGGGTGGGCTCTCTAAGCCCCTCTCCCCACGTCAGATGAGCCATTGTGCTGTGGTGTGGTGGGATTTAATAACCTGAGGGATAACAGCATCTCCCACAGAGCCCCCACGGCAGGCTGGCCACTCACACGTCATCCATTCAGAGCTGCTGGATGGAAAAATACTCTATTTCTGCAGTTTCTGCTTAATCTTTTCTCTCTGGCATGGGTGCACATTGTCCTCATGTAGCCTTATAGGTGGAGACAGCTGAAAGAGCATAACCCAGGAGTTTATAGCCACAGCTCAACTCTGCCTCCTTCAACCTCCTCATCCCCTAAAACCTGCAGGGCAGAATGCCAAAATGGGCTGTTGTTTATGGGGAGTTTCTTCAGCAAAATGCAGTAATCCCTTGATTTATTTCTGTTTACATAAGCTCCATAAGGTGTTTCTATTGAAATGTAACATAAAAGCGATATGGCACAGGATTTAAGTAAACCCCTAAAAATGTCATTTTGGAGATGAAACGAGCAGGAGCATCTTTCCTACAAGGCTGGCTGTTTAGTCTTTATTTAGCTGCTGTCAGCCAGGATGCTGTGGCTGGTTTTGGAGGTGTTTGGGTGTCGGATGGGTGCTCATTTCTGCTGTGCTCCCAGGGGTAACTGGATCGGAGAAGCTCCGTACAAGACCGGCCGTCCCTGCTCCGAGTGCCCACCCAGCTACGGGGGGAGCTGCCAGAACAACCTGTGCTACAAAGGTACCTGGGGACACCTCTGGGCTGGGGGCAAGGCTGGAGCCAACCTGTGCAAGCTTCTCATCAGAACCAGCCACAGCTTGGTGCCCTCATTGATTAGCTATCCTCAATTGTTGGGAAAGGTGGGGAATCGTCAGGCACTGAAAGTGAGAATCCCTGATCTGCTGGAAATGTGGAGCTGGGATCCAGCACTCTGTCAGAGAACTTGGATGGGGAGAAGCAGCTCCAAGGGTTTGGCATGGGAGCTGCAGGGGGTTTTGAGTGCTGGAGCAGGAGTGATCCCATCCTGGAGTGATCCCATTTCTGGGGAATGGAAAATTTTTGAATTTTCTCCCTCCAGTGCTTAGCAGAGGCATTTTAGGTGGGCACAGCTTGGCTGCCTGCCCTGCTCCTTCAGGGGCCAGGGATGGAGCCTTTGCCTCCCTCCCCAAATTGCATTTCAGGGATGCAAAATGAGTGCAGTGACTCGTGTCCCTTGGAGGACAGGGGGATCCTGAAGGATTTTTCCTGACCTGAGGAGTATTTCTGGAAGAGAGGTCAATAGAATGAAACACGTTATTAATGCAGCAGTGGCATCCAGGATCTCCTGGGGTCATTTCTCTCCTTCCAAGTGTTTTGCTGCCCAGAGAACTGGAAACAGGGAGATTCCCTGGAGGCCTGCCCAAAGCAGAGGCTCATTTTGCTGCCACCATGCATTTCTCATTTTTTATCTTGTGGGGTTTGAAGGAGGACCCCAGGGTGCAGGTGGGCAGCAGCAGGAGAAGGAAGGTGATGCCCCAATGGGATGTGAGCCCTTCAGCAAATTTGTGTTTTCCTCCAGAGAGAAGAGCTGAGTGGGGAACAGAGGGAGAAATATCAGCACTTTTTTTTTCACTGATTAGTGGGGATCCCTTCCAATCTTTTTAGAGAGATGCTGTAAATGCTGCTTCACATGCAGAGGAGCAGCAGAGGATTCAGGATTCAGCCCTGTGCTGCACCCAGTGGGTGTTTCTGATTTCCCAGCTGATCCTTGTCCAACCAAACCATTCCCACACAACATGAACCTGACTTTTCCCCAGTGTGAGCACTCTGTAATTATTCTGAATCCCCTCTCCTGCCAAGCTCACCGTTATGAAGATCCCATCATTGCTGAGACAGAGGAGACCAACGAGGTGGAGATTCCACAGGTGGCAGAGCAGAAACCAGTGCAGTTCCACCTTCCAGAAAACAAACCCAGCAAAACCACCAAGCTCCAGAAAACCACCCCAGAATCCTACATGAGTAAGACACAGCCTTTCTCTTCTTCAGCTCCTGTGGGTTTTGAAGCACTTCTGTGGGAAAAGGGGTGGAAAGTGATGAGGAGGCTCAGGGATAAAGAAACTGGGAGGAATAGGTGATCTGTGTGAAAATTCACTGGTGGTGAGCAAAGCTCTCAAAACCAACCTTCTGCACATGGGTCTGCACAAGTTATGAGTTTGTTCCAGTCATTTCATAGAATCCCAGAATGGTTTGGTTTGGAGGGGACACTAAAACCCATCCAGTGCTACTTCTGCTATAGCAGGGACACCTGGCACTGTCCCAGGTGCTCCCAGCCCTGTCCAGCCTGGCCTTAAACATTTCAGGGATCCAGGAGCAGCCACAGCTGCTCTGGGCACCTGTGCCAGGGTCTCCCCACCCTCCCAGGGAACAATTCCTTCCCAAAATCCCATCTAAGGGCAGTGAAGCCATTCCCTGTGTCCTGTCCTTTTACACTTTGTCCCCAGTCCCTCTCCAGCTCTCCTGGATCTCTCCCTGGATCCTTCTCCTCTCCAGGTGAGCACCTCCAGCTCTCCCAGCCTGGCTCCAGCTCTCAGAGCATTCTGTGACCTTCTGTGACCGACTCCAGCAGTCCCTGTCCTCCTTATCTCCATAAAATACCCATGTACCAAAAGTCCCCTCAATCAGTAATAAATTCAGGAAATATTGGTGTTATTTCTCCTTTAAAAAACTCTCCACTCAGCATTTACCCCTCACAACTTTTCTGGGGTTTATGGCTTGTTTCCTCTTTATTTCTTGCTTGGGAATATTTCTGAATTTATTTGTGGAGCTGCTGGTACTTCCTGAGTTGTTTTCCAACCACTGTTAATTAAAAGACACTTATTGAGAAAACAAGGTGGGGCAAGCCAGCGGGTCCTTTTCAAGTTTATCTGCCAGCATCTGGAGAGTCTGTAATTAAAAGGAGAATGAGAGCTCTGACTGCAGACCTCGGGCTGTAAATCAAAGCCTTCAGCTGTCAGCTGCTAATACTGCAGAGACACCTGTCTCAGGTGAAGGGCTAAAGAGGCACCAACTGCTCCAGGCTGGATAAAATCCGATTTTTATCTCGCCGCACCAAAGACCTCCAGGAAAGATGTGTGGAGGTTGCTCATTTCTGTAGCAGGCTGAGTAATTTCCTTTCTAAAAAATGTATTTATTAGATTTTTTGGTTTTTTTTCCTCCCCAGCACAAGTCATTACCTGTGAAACCAAGATGAGAGACAAGTGCAGAGGCTCAACGTGCAACAGGTAGGGTTTTGTTGGGACTTCTTGGAGTGCTGAGGGGAAAAATAAATCAATATTTATTTTTTATTGCTAAATATTTTAAATAAATATTTACATTTTATTAGTAAATATGACTCAGTTCTTGCAAATACAGCATGGTTTGCACTATGTATTTTTGTGACTCTCTAGGTAGCACTCTTTAGGAAAACCCCCAAAACCCAACCAAAAAAAATTCCCTAAATTTCTCTTAATTCAAACCTTCAGCCAAGCCTGGCAATAAGGTGATTGGGTTGATTTTATTCAGCCATGATGACCCCAAATTTCAGGTGTCCAAAATAATTTAATAAATTTTGGCAGAATCATTTTTTGAGCCCTTTTCATGCATTCCACTGCTGTCCAAGCCAGACCAATAATTCATGGCTTGTCCCCTCCCAGCCAGTCAAGAACTTCTGGTTCAGGTTTCTGCAGAGAACAGGACAGTTTATCACTTGGAGAAAAACCAAATCCACAGAACCTAAATATTGGTCGGGCTCTTGAGGAGGGTGGAGAGACTGTTTTAGAAAGTAGCTATTTTGCAATCTTGTTTTTAAAACGGGAGAGCTACGTGAAATGAATGGAATGACTATTAAATGAAACAGAGTCAAAGTCTGTTTTTCTTGAATTGTTTTTCACCACCCTCAGAGATATTTATCTTTGCTAGGTATTTGTGCCCAGCTGGCTGCTTGTACAGTAAGGGAAAGATCTTTGGAACATTTTATTACGAAAGTGTAAGTACCTTTTAATAGCTCCTGGATGTAATTTGTGGGAGTCAGTGGGAATGACAGAAATGGGAAATGCCAGCCATTCTGGTGTAATTTGACTGCTCATATTCTCTGGCTGTGCTGCTGGTGCTAATAAGGATTATCTGTATTTTCCTCATCTTGGTGTTGAAAAAACGAGACAGGCTCTGGGAAGGCAAAGCGGTTCCGGACGTGATTTTTCTCAGGAATTGTCCTTAATGTGGACACCCATGGAAAGTGAGGGATGAGGATCAATGGGCAGCTCCTACAAAGATCTCTTTGTTCATGTGGGCAGGTGTCATCTGAACAGAAACTTTATATAAAAAACACTGTTAAATTTTGTAACTAATTAATACTTTGGGCTGATTTGCCTGCTCTTAAATTGGTAAGATCATTTATAAATAAAGCATGGCACCATTTCCCCATCAAAACTACTTGTGGGGTGAAGGAAGTTTGAAGATAAAAAGGTTTTTTTGGGTAAAATCCCATTTTTTCCCCTATTCCAACTGGTGGTGCGTGACTGAATCACCCCTGATGTTTCTTTGCCCTGCAACTTCTGTGATTGCAGACACCCAACCCCTCCAAGTGGCGTCAGCAGAAATATTTTGGGTTTGAATATTTTGTTGAGAACTGGAAATATTTCAGACTGCTCGCTCACTTCCAACACTGCTTTTCCTCTAAATTGTATTTAAATGTATGGTTTTGTTATTTAAAAAAAAAAAAAAAAGCTATTCAACCAGTGCTTAAAATAATAGTAATGAAAGAATCAGGCTGTGTTGGGAGAGGAAGATTTAACAACCAGATTCCAAAGGAGTGTGCTCAGCTCATTTTCCACTTGGTGCTTGGTGGTGGTTTCATTTCTCCTCCGTTTTTCACGTAGCAGTTGGGCAGCGTTGCTATGTGGATGAGATTGATTTGATTTGTTTCTCACCCCGTTTATTTATCTCCTCTTCAGTCCTCCAGCATCTGTCGTGCTGCAATCCATTATGGAATCCTGGACAACAAAGGAGGGCTGGTGGATATCACCAGGAAAGGGAGGACACCTGGTTTTGTGAAGTCCACCAGGAATGGTGTGGAGTCATTCAGGTACTGCCTTCATAAAAAAAAAAAATTGATATTTGCTTTAAATGTAGACACATGTAGACACGGTGGTCCAAGTAATTCTACTCTGCTTGATTTTTAATGTTTTATTTTTTTGTTTGTTTGTTTTGCAGGAAAAGTAAACCTTCAAATGCATTCATGGTTTCCAAAGTTACAAGTAAGTTTTAAAAGTTGAGGGGAGAAAATATTTTTGCTGGAGTTTCAGGGGGTATTTGAAAACATCATTCTTTTTCATGTTCAGTGGTTGTGTGAAATGGTTCTGGGCCACAACCGAGCCCTGGAGTGGAGGTTTGGAATGATCTGGAACTTTGGAGTGGCTGCCCACCCTCCATGGGCAATTCCACCTCCACCCACCTCATTTTCCTGGGGGTGTCTAAGAGGAAGGTGGAGAAATAGGTGATACTGGGCCAATTCCAGCAGCACCTCCTGCTGATGGGTCATGGTGGGGTCCAGACTTCAGCTGGTGATAAAGGGATGGAAGCTGAGCCATCCATCTTTAAAAACCTCAGTCAAGTGTCAGCATTTACAAAAACTGAAAAAAAACCCATGGCTAATGTCCTAGTGCAGTAATATAATGAAAAACACATGAGAAATTAGCTTTGAACAGTGAGTCATCACATTTCTGATGGGCATATAAATAAACACTGCTCTACTTTTTAAACAATTTCCACTTTCTGAACATCTTTGAACAATTCCTCCAAATCAGAACCATCTTTTTGATTAGCTCCACCTCAGCCCCTTCCAGGGAGAACTGAAGGTGTCAGGATATTTGGGCTCCACATCTGGAGCTGTGACAAACCCACGTTTTGTGGATCAGCTGCTTGTCCCTTCTGGAAGCTGTGACCTTTTTAGGGGTACCTGGTGGGATGGTTGTAGGATTCCTGCTGCAGAGCTGGGCAAACCCTGCTGGGATCTGCTGCAGGAGCAGCTTTGCTCCTGGTGCTCTCACCAAATGCACTGAGTGCCTCTGGCTTGTGTTTCCTGCAGCAGCCTGAGCTTTTGGGTCTAACAATTTGCCTCTCCACGTTTATCTTGGCAGCACAGACTCTGGATTGTTACACCACAGTAGCTGAACTGTGCCACTTCAAAAAGCCAGCGAGCCACTGCCCAAGGTAACACAAATCTGGGTTCAAACCCTCTGTCCTAAGGAGGGCTGGGGGCCCTGAATTTGAAGAGAGAAGAGCTGATCATACTGGTTGGACTGGAGGAGGGGGTTGGGAATGGTGTTTCCTCCTGCCACCATGCTCCTCTTGGCATCACTGTAGAAAATTCACTTTTTATGTCTTTGGATGGCTTCAGTAACGTATCAGCCAGGCTGCACAGCCCTGCCCCAGCACCCTCTCATGGGTGAGGGTGCAACTTCACACCCTTTGTCTTTTTGCTTCTGCATTTGCTGGGTTTTGGATGTGCTTTTCCTTTCCACCTCAAAACATGGAAGAAATTTGTATTGGAAACTGTGCAGGAGTAAGTGATGGGGCAGAGAGACACAAACACATGCAGAGATTGCACAGAATTGAGCAAAAATACAGGTACTCCCCTTGAAAGGGCCATGAAAGACCAATCCTTCTTCCAGTGCTCCCAGTCCTTCTTCCAGTGCTCCCAGTCCCTCCATTTGCAGCTCTGCAGCAACAACCAAATGTCATCTGAGGGGAGCCAATAATCAAATTCACTGTTGCCACCTGCAGACCAGATGCAGGCACTCGAAATCTCCCAGGAATGCAGCTGGCCTTCCTGTGCAGCCCTGCTGTGGAGAATAAATGTGAATCCTTTGTTTTCCAGGATTTATTGCCCAGCCCACTGTAAGGACGAGCCCTCGTACTGGGCGCCCCTGTTTGGCACCAACGTTTACGCAGATGTGAGTACAAACCTTTCCCTGCGTGTTGTGGTGGTTCTGTCCCAGAGCTGGGCTCACTCTGGAGAAATTCCAACTCTCCTGTGGTTGTTCCACGTGGGGATGGGGAAATGGGGGTGAAAGATGGGGTCAGCAGGTTTGGGGAGCCCTTCTGCTCCCCATCTCGGATTTATTGTGAAGGATTTGGATGGGTCACTGCACAGCTCCTGGAGTTGTGGGTTTGGTGAGCTCTTCTACTCTCCAGCACTCACTCCTTCCTAGAGATTTGGACATGTCCCTTAACCTCCCCAGGCCTTTGGGCTCTGGCTGTGAAATCGTGGTGGCACATTTTTACCTTTGTAAAGCACTTTGGGGTTTATGGATGAGCACCAAAGGGCTTTTGTTCCATCCTATCCCACTATAATTGACAGGAAGAGACCTCCCTCCCCTCTCCTTCTGGGAGAGGAACAGTTTCTGAGCAGCCAGGACAGAGCTCAGAGCAGTGGAAAGAAAGTGTGTGAGCTGCTTTTATGGGTTTGTTTTTCTGAGCTCTGCTCGTGGGGATGAGCAGAGACTTGATGCTAAAACTGGGCAGTGTCATTTTCTTGAAATCTCTTAATATTAGGCCTCTGAAAACTGGGTCTCAATGTTTTTCCATTTGTGGGTGTCTGGTTATTTTGAGCTTTTTCCTCATTTTCTTTTTTCCATCGGGGACTGTGCTCAGGAATTCCAGCTCCCTGGCTGCCCTGTAGGATTGTGGATTTTGAAAACCTGGGGGAAGCAGTCAGCAGCTTGCGGACCCCCAATTTTGTGTCACCCAGGAGCTTTGCAGACTGCTGAGAAAATCCATCCTGCAGGAATCACCCAGAATTTGGAGAAGCAATTTTGAAAGCAATTTTAAAAAAAAACACCCACACTATTTTTAATTTTACTCAAGACCATTATTTTTTTAAAGGCAGAGCTGCACAAACAGGTTATCCTGGACTAGCTCACAGGCAAATCCATGGAGCAGCTGCCTCCCTGCAGTACCTGCCTCCTGCATGCTCCCACCTGCAGGAAATGGGAAATAGTTTTCTCTTTTTTACCTCCCTCAGCTCTCCCCTGAACAGGGCAGTGATTACAAAGGAATTAGGTGAGGAGCAGCATCCCAGGCTGGCACTGTGCTGACGCAAAAGGATTAGTGTCCTTTAATGAACCCATTTCCTACTCTCCCTCCTGGGTATTGTTTCATAAACAGGGACATGGATGGTGACCTGGGAGAAAACAAAAAGCAGTAATGGTAAAAAAGTATTTGGTAATGGTAAAAAAGTATTTGGTTATGGTAAAAAAAATATTTGGTAAGGGTAAAAAAGTATTTGGTAATGGTAAAAAATTATTTCGCCACTTCTTCCAGGGTTTGGTTAACTATTTTTTTGGACTTCTGGGCTAACAGGGGGATGTGGAGGTGCCAGGAAAGCGTTGAGGTTGGTGGTAAAGCAGTGAAACCAGCTGGGACAGAGTTTGAGGTGAATGAATGGTTCTGCAAAGGGAGAGGGGCAATGCTCGGAATGGGAACTCGAGGAGAGAAATAACCACACCACACCAGGAGAATCTGGGGAAAAGCTTTTCCCAGGGAGAAAAACCTGCGCAGGATGCTGGGAATTAACCCAAGCTCACTGCTGAGGAATAATGATGAGCTGGAGGAGACAAGTGCTGGTCCCCTGGGAGGGCTTTGGGAAGCCAACTTCATGTCTGTTGTGGCACCTGCATGGCCCTGGGGGCACTTGGGCTCCAACTGGGGCTTCTTAAATAAGCCACCTAAAAGAAAATGAAGCATTTAGCCCCATTTCCAGTCTGCACTTTGCTTGAAAAAGGGAATTGTTAGAGGGGAAATCAGTAAGACTGTGCCAGAGGGACATAGAGAAGACTTGAATTTTGGGTAAATGAGTAGAAGGCAAGAATTATGCAAAGGTTCTGGTTCTGGGATGATCATAGGACCATGGAATGGTTTGAGTTGGAAGGGACTTCAAAGCTCCTCCAGTTCCACCCTGCCATGGGCAGGGACACTTTCCACAGAATGGGCTGCTCCAAGCCCTGTCCTTGATGCTGGAGCTGTGGGAGCAGCCAGGGACCTTTATGAAGGTTGTAAAAGAGATTTTGACTTCCAGGAGATTCTGTCATTTGTCACTCTGCCAGGCTCCTGCTGTGACCTAATCCTGCAGGGGAAACCCATCCCCATCCCTGCCCAGGAGCCCTGTGGAACCAGGAAAAAGAACAAATTCCCCTTTTTGAGATAAGGTTTTATCCATAGCTGAGAGTGATTGCTTGGAGGAGGATGGAGGGATGGATGATTGGATGGCCTGCAGAGAGGCAGGAATTTGTCACCAGAGCAAACCAAGCTGGGAGTCAGCTCTCAGGAGATATGAACTTAATTAAACCAGTCACACCACTGAGGAAATTCCGGGTGATTAAACTCATAGTCAGAGAATATTGTTAATGACCCACTACAAATGGTGTTGTCATTTTATGGTGAGTTCCCTGGGGCTCATTTCATCAGGAACTGCTCTCAGAGCATCCCAGGGGCTTCACCATGGAAAACTGCTCTTGTCCATACTGCTGTACTCCTGAATCTGGCAGGAAAGGCCTTGTTCTTCTAATAGCTCATCTTCCAAAATCTCTGCAATCAATGCATCAAAGCACAGCCTGGCCTGGGACATGAGAAGGCTGGAATCCAACAGGGTGATAAGAGAAGGTTTGGGCTAAGTCCGTTCGTCAGAGCTTTGAGTGAGCGGTGGAACAGCAAGTCCTGGAACAAAAAATAACAGGAATGCTTTGAAAAGAACATTGTTCAGGATGTCTCCCAGTGGAGAGTGTTGCAAATTGATCCAGGACAGTTTAATTTTATGAGCCAGTTTTAGATTTATAGATTTCCCACCGCATATTAGGGGAAATTCACTGCATATCTTCCAAACACAGCATTCCCTTGCTCCCTTGACCATATATAGAAGCAAAAAACCAAACTGGCACTCAAAACTCCAAGGGCTGCCAAGAGATAGGCCATCCAAAGTGATAAATATATATAGGGGACAAGGCAGAGCTGCCATATATGGCTGTGGGAGCCTGGGCCCTATTGTACATATGCAATGGGAACAGTTGCACTTGGCTCTGGTTTTGTGCTGCTTGGGTTTTTAGCAATCAGGGCATTTCTGGGGTTGGGATTTTCACCTGCAAAGTTGGTTTTTGCTTTCTGCTCTTCCAGCTTGCTGTATGTAAACCCTGCAGAGAGCTGATGGCCAAGTTTACACTATCCCTCAGCCTTCTCTGCTTTTGCTCCCTTTTCCTGGATGCTTTGGGGGCTTAGTCATCAGTGGTTTGTGTTCCTCCAGCTCTTCTGACTCTGCACGTCTGGGATGTGCAATAGAGACACTTCAGTCTGTCCAGAGGCGTAATCTCCCTCCACATTTGCTGTTTATGGGGTAATGCCCATCCAAAAACTGCACCAGTCCATAGGAGCAGCCCTTCTGTCTTTCCTAGAAAAAATGGATGTGAGCTGGCCCAGAGAATTAGTGGCCATTTACCTTAGCTCAGGAGAAGAATTTCTTTGTCAAATAACTGTGTGAATAACCTTTGCTGAGGTCAGAGCACAGAGTTTCACCTCAGAGGTTTCTCTGGTGCAGTCCCAAGAGGCCCTGGCTGGAAAGTTGTCCTCAATTCAGTCTTGGCCCTGGATAAGATGAAGAAGTGTGGATTTAGATGGGATATTGGGAAGGAATGGTTCCCTGGGAGGGTGGGGAGGCACAGGGTGCCACAGGGTGTGGCTGGATCCCTGGAATATCCAAGGCCAGGCTGGACACAGAGCTTGGAGCACCCTGGGACAGTGGAAAGTGTCCCTGCCATGGCAGGGGTGGCACTGGAGGAGCTTTTTTCCACCCAACCCATTCCATGATTCTAGGATGATCTCACAGGTGCATCTCCACCTGAGAATCGTGGAAAATCTTCTTGTCCTCTGTGGTGATGGTGGATCTTCTTCCACCCAGGGATTATGCCACACCTGCAAGATCAAATCCCTAGTTTGTCCAAAAGAGGAAAATATTGTTTCATAACTGTTCCTTTTTCTAGTCCCCATTTCTCTTGGTGTTTATGGAATTGATAAATCCTCGTGTATATAAAATGCAGACAGTGCATAAGTCAAAACAATTTGCTGTTTTTCAGAGCTCCAGTATCTGCAAAGCTGCAGTGCACGCAGGAGTCATTTCAGATGAGAGAGGCGGCTTTGTGGACGTGATGCCTGTAGAGAAGAAGAAAATCTACGTTGGCTCCCTAAAGAACGGTGTCCAGTCAGAGAGGTGGGATTTCTTCCCTTTGCACTCCCCTTTTCCACAGTGGGCTGTGCAAGCCAGCAGGTACCAGCTGGGCTGGTTTGGGAGGATGTGACTTTGCAGTGTCACTGTGAATTGTGACACCCAAACAATTGGAGCGTGCTGTCCTGCCCAGCGTGCTCAGGGTGCCCAGAAAGGTGGGGGGTGTTGTCAAGCCTTGTTGGGTTTTGTTTCAGCACAAGTCCACGTTAATACACTTTGCTGTGTGTTTAGCACATCAGGAGATAAGCACAGGTATTTTCAGTTTTCGGCCTGGGTCATGTTTTGGGTTTCGTAATTTGGATTTCCATTCAATTTTAGATATGGGATTAATTTCTATTAGTTGATTCATGTCC
The DNA here is from genome assembly GCA_013186435.1 of Turdus rufiventris. Taxonomy (NCBI): domain Eukaryota; kingdom Metazoa; phylum Chordata; class Aves; order Passeriformes; family Turdidae; genus Turdus; species Turdus rufiventris. Next base: position 371,868 of record PYHW01010295.1, read on the forward strand.
TCTTTGAAAGAAGCATGAGTAAATTAACCCCTTGAGACATGATCAAACACTTTTTGAAGATGAATTTGCCACTCTTGTAGCTTTTTTTGTAGTTTCTGTTGGGCCAGCCATGCTGGTTTCAGTGACCAAATCTGTGCTTCCAAAATCCCGCACCTCCTCATGGTCACAACAACCCAGTCCTTTCTAATTTGAGACTTCACTTTCAATCTGTAATGTATTTTTTCAGATATTGGTGTGATGGCACTGATTTCTCAAGGCTATCTTTGCAAGTTTAGAATTTCCCACAATTTGCATTTTTTTGGTCACTGCTAACTCTGCTCTGTGCAGTTCTTCTCTTATAAAGACCATAAGGAATTCTATCAAGTTTGCTGGTTTTATTCTAACAATGGCTATTCCAGAATGCTTTAGAGCATCTCAGGAAATAAAAACAGACTAAGACAGGGAAACTATAGCTGTTAAATATGGGGGGTTTAATATAGATCACCAGGGTGATTTTATCAAATTTTCCAATTTGATAAATTGGATTTAGGTGAAAAACCTGCTCCTTTAAATTTTTTTTCTATCTCAGTCTTGCTTTCACTTATCTTTTACACTAAAAGATTTTTACTGGGATGGAAAACTGTGCCCCAGCTAAGAATAAATCCCACTACTCTCAGGGATGTGCAATGTGAGCAGCCAGTACTGATCTGAGGGGTGAGGGAAACCAGAGACCTCACAGTGGGGATGGAGATTTGGAAAGTGTTATTTGCGCTCAGCAAAAAGGAGAAGCTTCATGCTGTGAGATCCACCAGTAAAACAGCTTTTCCAAGATTAGGGTGAACCCTTAGCCTTTAGGGCACTGGAAATAACCTTGGGTAAAGATTCACACCCAAACAGGTGTGGGAAAAGATGGCCTGAAGGATTCACTGGGTCCTTCCCCTTGTTGCAATGTTTATTTTGTGAGAATATGAAATTTTGTATTTTTCCTGGGTTTTTTCAGTGCAGTAGGACCTGGGAATAGAAACAACTCTTTTCCCCATGCCACCCCAAGCAGCTTGGAGTCAGAGCACCTGGGGACACCTTGCAGATTGAAAATGAATTTCCATATTTATTGTCATTTAACGTGAGCTGATCTGGCCATTCCCACTGCCAGCACCAGGAGCCAAGCCAGCCAGGCCCTGGGAACCTGCCAGCCTATTTGACAACTGTTTTTTTTAGGAAAACATATTTCTCTTTATGCCTGAATCTCTGCACAGGGAGCACAGTGTTCCTTGGATAAAAGCTAGGGCTGTATGAGAGTCTGTTGCCTTCCAGCCCCTTTTGTTGGCATCAGCACTGCAGATTTGGATTGAAAACATAAAAAAAAAGGTGAAATCATGGATTTGTGCCACTTCTTTTTCATCCTTTATCATTTTCCTGCTCCTGGTAGCAAAGAGATAGGAGAAAATCAGAGTTCATGTTTTGTCCTGCTGTGTCTTCATTTGGTTCATTCCACGTTTGTTTTCTTTTCCTCTTTCCTCTGTCTCCAGCTTGAAGAATCCTTCAGACGGGAACGCTTTCCGAGTCTTTGCTGTGAAGCAGTAAAACCCCAGGGAAGGTGCAGGTTTCTTTGGGAGAGCTCTCTGTGGATTTCCAGGGA
>PYHW01010295.1:373649-392302 GCA_013186435.1 Turdus rufiventris
AAAAAAAAAATCCCCAAAAAAAGACCCCAGGTTCTGACTCAGCTGTTGGCATCTCATCGCACCCGTGCAGCGTCGTATCTTTGTCTCGTGTTTTTGTTTCTCTAGGGGCGTTCAGCGCCCAAGAACTGTTCTAAATTTCATTTTACCAGAGGTGTTGCTACGCAGAACGGCGGTGGCTCCGTGTGCAGCAGATTCAGGATCTCAGCCCGGGCCTGGATGGTGTTTTTAGGGCGTGGAGCTTCTCCTGGGATGGGTGTGAGGATGAGCAGACTTGGGAGTGAGCAGCTGTGCAGGCGCTGGACACTTTGGAAGGAGGAACTCATTGGAAATGACATCCTTGGGGAGAGGATGGGCTCTGACAGAGTGCTGGTCTGGATTTTGGATGGTTTCTGTGCAAAAAGAGGATAAAAGTGGTGTTTTCCCACTGAGTGTGAGGCTGCTGGGTACCTCGAACGATGGGGGTTTGGGGATGTTCTTGCAGCCAAAATTGAGGTTTGGAGCACGGTGTGAAATGGTGGCAGAGATCCTCACTGCAGAAAATGAGGCCACCAGATCATCCAAAGAGCAGGTTTGGTGTTTGCTGGTCAAACACTCCCAGGGATTTTGCAAATCTGGCAACCTCTGAGCAGTCAGAGAATTTGGGGCTCCTGTGCTGGCACATCTCATCCTATACTCCACGCCATAACTTCAGTTAAATGCATTGTATTGGTTTATACAGCAGTGCTGGTTGTTTTATAGTAATATAGTGATCAAATTTATCTTATTTCTGCTAGGAATGGTTGCATCTGTAGGAAGGAGGTTCGCTTTCCCTCCGTGAAGCTCCTTGTGGTGTGTGCAGTTCTGAGACTTTAAAGATGAGGCATAAATTGGGGTAGATTGATTTTTCCTGTCCAATTTATGAAGCCATCAGTGCAAATGCTGCACCCGTGAGCATTTGATATCCAGGGTGGTGGTTTTGCAAAACTCACGTGGTGCTGTAGTGACATTATTCCATATTTTTATTTTTTTGCACCCAAATGCATTTCAAAGCCAAGAGAAGAGCTCAGCATGAGCTGCTTTTTAATGCAGAAGGATCTTCTCTGCTGCATATTGGAAATGAATTTTTATGATTGGTCTAAACACAAATCTGATGGTTTTTGATACACACACGTCCATTAACTTCATGAGAAGACAAAGTCAGCAGTGGTTCTTCAATTCTTGCAAATGAGCAGCCCTTCTGCTCAATAACTGAATTGTAATACTGGATAACAAATGGGAAAAGATTTCCCTCTCCTTGGCAGATGTTTCACAGCTGCTCTTACACCCAGAACATGTTTGGTTTAATCTGGACAGATACAAGAGCCATCTCATCGAGCTCTTTCAAAACACAGACAAAAAGCATTTATATGATTAAACGCTTCTTTAGTTCTGTAAACACCACGAAATCAACAAGGAAATGACATTTAACTGACATTTATAACTCAGTTTGTCCCACCACTTGGATTCATTTCTCCTTAAAATCTGAATTTGGAAAAGAAACCTTTTGTAAAACCTGAAATTGAAGCTACTTTGCACTGTCTCCAAAAATACTGCACAGAAAAGCCACTTTTGGGGTGGATAGAGAGAAGTGAATCTTTGTTTATGTAGTATTGTCATCCAAGGTGTACAGTATTAGGAAAACTGAACTACTTCCTTTTCTCAGTGAGTAAATTGATGTTAAAAACAGCTGGAACACATCCTAGAAAAGCTGCTGGGTGGGAGCACTTGGGATGTTGGCAGTGAGGGAAATCTTCCCCGTTTGCGCCCGCGTTGGGTTCACGGTCTGGCTCAAGCCCACCCAACACTGCAGCAAGAATCTGGGACATCCTGGGCCAGGTGGGAATTTCAGAGGGTGAGAGGAGCAGTCAGGTCCGTGGGGACTGCAGGAGCACATCAAACACCTCGCTGGAAACGGGGCAGCCGTGAAAATCCTGGCTGGAAGGGGATGGAAAGGAACGAGGGCTCTTGGAGTAAAACTCCAATTTTTGGGATTATTGTGAGCACATAAAAACCCAAACAGCTGGGGATGTACCTAGGTGACGGGAAGGGGACAGGGGAAGGGTTATTATTCCAACAGAAATATCCTAAAATGCTTCATTCAAGTTACAATCGCGTATTTTTATCTTCAGCCAACTGGTTTGGATTTTTAGAAACCGATGTTAATTTAAGTCTGTATCTGTTTATTTTTGTATTTGTTGTACAAAAGAGAAATTGTGACTTTACTACACAAATATTTTTCGAGGTCCTGGGTGCTATTAATTTAAACATACCTCCACCAGAATTAGGGGTGATCAGGTCCTCCATGACCTATCAGCGACTCGCAATCATGTGTGCTAGCTATTCACAACTAGGTGGGACAGTACCAGTTTTTAGCCAAATATTGACAGATTTTATTTCTGATACCAAGACATTTCTCAGCCTGCTATATTTCAGTGCAGCTTAAAGATGCATCACCAGGCCTGTTCCTCCTCAGCCCCGGCTCAGCACATCTCTAGGCATCTGTAGCATCCAGGTGTAGCCAAAGCTGATGCTGCCTGGTTGTTTTTTTTTCCGGTAATTTGGGATTTGGGAGCAATGGCATGGTCACTGCAGAACATCTGCCTCAGCCAAATCTCCAGGAAACACAACCAGGGTGAAATCCAGTGCTGCTGGGGCCTTGGCTCCACTCATTCCTTCTTTTTAAGACTTTCAGCCAACAGCTGGTTGAGGAGGCTCCAGTTGGTCCCTTGTGCAGTCTAAATATTTAGGGCCAGTTCATAGAGTTGCTTTTCTTTTTTTTTTTTCTATGAAAAATGGTGTATTTTACTTCCTATGTATAAAAGTTACTTGTAAATTTTTGTGTGCCTTTGCATGTTTTCCAAGGGGCCGTGGTTGTTTATAAACTAGGTTTTTTTTTTCTAAATACAGAATTGTAAAATATCTTTTCCTCCCTACCCTTCCATTTTCTTTTGATTTCTGAATTATTTGTGAAATAAAACCTTCCCAGAATGAATGCTTCCCTTGTCTTTAATGCTCAGCCAGAGCTGGGTTTGTGTTCAGAAGAGCAATTTTGGATTAATCCTGGGGACTGGAGTGTCCCCTGGAGACTCCAAATGAGATTGGGATGTGCAAAGAAACAAATAAACTGCCCGGTACCCAGGCATTAAAACTCAATCTTTACTCCATCAAAAATAAGAGGTATGCTTAGTGAAACATGCTGAGAGTGAGGGAAAATCACTGCCTGTCTTTGGATCCCTGCAGCATAAGGGCTGAATTAGATTAATGGTTGAAAATTGCATTTAATGATTTAGTGCTGCAAATTACAAGTGAAGTGAACTCCTCCCCACCTGAGCAGGCTGGTGTGAATTGTGCCCTCATTTTTTGAGAGGAAAAGTATTCAGATTTTGTAATTCCCTTTAAAATTTTCTCCAGGCTCATCCTTGCTGACAGAACCACAAATCAAACCGAGTTTTTTTTCCTGGTAATCCAACCCCATTTGGTTGAAGGAGCAACACAGGGAGTTCATAACTCATCCTCCAGACAATGAACACCAGATGGGTTTTGACCAAAAATGTGGGCTGGACCATGGGATGGGGTCCTGATTGAAATTTGCATTTTTTATTACCTATGAAAGAGGATTAATGTTAAATCCAGAGGTGTTTGCTTTACTTCAGGGCTGATGCAGTTGTGGTTGAACAGTATTTCCCTGTAAATCCCAGCCTAGGACTGATGAGATAAAATCATTATTGCCCTGCCAGTGATTTCTGTAAAATAGGGAGGTTTCTGCCAGTTTGAATTTACTGCCCATTTGAATTTACTCTGTGCTTTCTTTCCCCCATTCTTACTGCTGCAGAAATGCCTCCTCTGCTGGAAATATTTGGGAAGATTTTCCTAAGCAGAGCTTAAAGGTAAGCAGAGAGGGGAATTGAGGCTACTGGTTATTGAGAGGCTGCCTAGAGCATCCTATTAATGGCAGCAGTTGTCTGATATCCTATTTGGTGATGCTGTAACATTTCCCATCCTGTGAGTTGGAACTGGATGATCTTTAAGGTCCCTTCCAACCAACTCCATGCCATGATTCTGTGAATTCTGTGGTAAAATTTCGGTCCTGGTTGGCCTAAAGAGCAAAATATTCAAAATTTAGGGCTGAACCTAAGCCATCCTTTGGGTCAGCTTGCCATCCTCTGGCACTGTCTCTGGTTTTGTCTGCTCCTGCTTGAGTCCTGGGCTTTGTCCTGTGCTTGTCCCCCAGAAATTTGTGTTGTCACAAGTGCTGTGTGAGAGCAATGTGGCAAACAAAGCCATCTGTACAATGGACATGAAAACAGGTGAGTGAAGGCTTAGGGTGGAACTCAGACAAAAATTAATTTTTTTTTCCCAGTTGGAGTGGAATTCAGGTTCTGCTTCAGCTGAGAAGATGAGGATTGAAAGGTTGAAGGAAAGCAGAGGGGAAAGGAAAGAGAAACCCAAGCGGAGCTGAGTGGGGGTGGCAGATCTGACATTGCCACATTGCTGGGAATCCTTGGGGGTCAACAAGCAGCAGGGCTCTCTCTGCTTGCTGCTCCAGGCACAAATATCTGCTTGCTGGTTGTTTTGCCTTCAGCCTGTGCTGAGCTCATCAGAGCCTATGTATAGCCTGGGCATAGCTTGGGGTGGGTGCCCTTCCAAAAACCCACAGTCATTTATAGGATGTGCCGGATGATGTTTTCAAAGCCATTCTGCAAACGCTGGGGCTGGCTCTCATTTACACTAAGGACCTACTTTAAGGCACTTAGGAGGCATTTATGCCACTTTAGGGTGTGGAGAGAGCAGCGTAAAGAAGCCTCAGTGCAAACAGAAACCACCCTTCTATCTTGTTGACAGTGGTTAAAATTGGGGTAGGGAGTCAAGTCAACAGACAAGGTGTGCCTTGTGCAGCTCCCTCTGCTCTTCAGTGCCACAGGAGCAGGGCTGGCCACAGAGTCCCCCAGCCCTGCACAGCCCAGCACCTGGCAGGGAGACCCAGGGGCAAGAGGAGCTCAGGATATTTATAGCAGGTGAGAAATCAGGAGGCGCAGGTGGAATATGAGAGATGGAAGCAGAAGGGAGCGAAATAAATCCAGAGTTTTGGGTTCTCACAAGGGCTGGTTCTGCCAGATTGGGGCTCCTGGGGTTTAGGGGTGGCTGTGACCCCAAGGGGGGACCTGCCAACACATGCACCTGCCCTGAGGAGTGCTTGAATGATAGCTGAAGGTTTAATTTAATATCTGCCTCAAGCCTTGTTGCTGCACATCTGTCTTTTGCACATGTGGAAGCTGAGAAAATATCACCCATGAACTAAACCCAGGAGAACAAGTTTGTCAGAAACAAATCCCAAAAGCTGCCTAATTTCCCTCTCCACCAGCTGAGCAGACATTGTATGTTTGAAAAAAGAGAGTAAAACCCAATACAGATGGACTGTAGGAGGCAGGGGTATTCACACCATCTTAGCTGATGTGTTTGTAATGAAAACAGTGTTTATATTACTGCAGGGAGCTCCAAAACTGCATCAGCACCTGTTCTGAAAGAAACAGGCTGAAAAATCAGATGAAGGGAAGATACAAGGAATAATAAATGATGGAGACCAACAGTAAAGAACAGCCTGAAAGAGATAAAGAAGAGTCAAAATCATCACATCATGGCCAAGGAGATGAAAATCATATCAGGCGTGAAAGGATCAGCAAGGTAGGTGAGAAACCTTTCACTTTGCTTCCTCTGCAATGCAATATCACAGTGCCTGGGTTTGTACTGGTACTGCCTGGAAAATACTCAATACTCCCTGGTGGGAAGTCCAGGAGGAAAGAAAGAGAGGCCTGAGAGCTAAAACAACGCCTGGAAAAGCAGGAGAGATCTCTGAGGAGCAAAAAGGTGAGGAAGAGGATGGCTGAAGTGTGTAAAGGTACAGAAAAGGGAGAGAGGGTTCTTCATGCCCAAAGGGGAAGGGATGGGCTTAAAATGTCATAGGAAACACCAAGAGCATTGGTAAAGGTTCCGACAGGAGCAGATTATCTGCGTGGTTTTTCCAAGCCACCTTTCCAGGTTTTTAAGATTATTCTGGTTGATAGCTCCTAAAAGGAGATTCTGCTTTGAGTGGAGGATGGACTAGAAAATGCATCGATGGTCCTGCCAGGTGTTTTTTCCTATAATTTTCAAAGTTGAAGGGAACATTCCAACATTTTGGGACAGACTGTCCTCTGTTTGGAGCTGGATGGAGCACAAGCAGGGACTGTCATTTCCCGTGGGTGACACACACAGAGATGGCCTGGCAGAAGACGTTTAGGTAAAGGTGTGCAGTGTCATGATAAAAAAAATAGTCATTGTTCTTCTAACTCTTTGTTCTTTTAACTCTGTTGTTCAGGATTTTTTTTTTGTTGGTTTTTGGGGTTTTTTTTAGGTCTTTTGGCAGACAGATGAATTCTGAGGTCCAGCTGCTGATGTGTCTGAGCTAAAATAGTGGGGACAACCCTTCAGGAACGCAGCTCTGAAGTGGTGCAAGGATTTAGGGCATGCCCTGGGTGTCACTGAGCCAGCCTGAGCAGCATAGGCAGAGCAGGCACCTCCTGCAGCACCATCCCAGGACAGGCTGTGGCTGGGGAGAGGGACACCAGGACATTTTCTCATCTGCAGAGTCATGAAACATCTCAGGCGTCTGAGGGCAGCTGGCCAGCCCAGCAGGCTGGGAGTGCCTGTCCAAAGACACCAGGCAAGCCAGGCTGCCTCAAACCCTTACAGAAAACAGATGCAGGGAGCTGAGGAGCCCAGTGCTGGACAATGCTGTGCTTGGGAACAGCTTCATTATCAGCAAACAAAGATCTCTGCACATCCAAAGCACTGCACGGGGATTTGGTTGGACTCTGAGCATTTTAACCAGAGCCATAAAATGATGAAAACACCCAACTCTTCATGAGCTCCAGAGCTCTGTGTCTAGACCAAGAAAAGGACTTTAGGAGCCAGCTCTAGCTGATGCTGTGGACAGCTCTGGATGCAGTTCCAGCAAATGATTGTGGTCCACTTTTAAGGAGAATTACTGGAAAAGCGGGCACGGACACGGTGTGGCACAACAGGGGGGCTTGGAGGGGAGCGTCCCCCCGCCCTGGTGTCCTGCACTGACGCAGGACAGACTTGTGTGAGGTCTCTGCTCTTATATAATCCATGACTTCAGATAAAATCCATGCCAAGTACCCAAAAAAGGGATTGTGAGAGTGCTCCCTCTTCCCGTAATCCGGGCTGGGACGGTCCTGCCAGTAAAATCGAGATTTTTCCTTTGGGATGCAGGGTTAAAATTAGCTGTGTCCCAGCAGGGCCATCCCTGCCAACCTCGCTGCTCAGCCCTGCAGGGTCAGGGCCCCAAAAGAGCCCAGCAGCCCAGTTTAAACAGTGACCAGAAAAGTTTGTTCAGGGAGGGCTCCCTGGCCCTTAACAGCAGGAGCCTCCGTTAGCTCCTGCGTGGAGAAAACACTCAAACTTTATAAAAACACCTCCTAAAGTAAATATCAGTGACTCACAGATACTAAATATTAATAATTCATACACTGGGAGCAGAAATATCAGCAGGACCTGTAAGGCAGGCTTTTAAATGTGCAATATTACAGAATTGGGTATGTGTTCCTCTATTTTTTTTATTTTATTTTTTATTTTGTGTGCCAACCTTTCCCATTTGGGAACAGGCTTGGAGCTGCTCCGAGGCCTTGGGTCAGTGGAGATGGGTGGAATTTCAGTCCCACAAGAGGAGAAATTTCCTTGGAAGGGACCCAAGCAGGGAGGGCACAGAGCAGCACTCCTCATCCAAGGGTCAGCACTGGGGCATTCCCAGGGAACTGGAGGCTCTGACTCCATAATTGCAAATTACAGATAAATGAGGGTCATTTTTTTTGATTGACTGACCTTTAGGGGGAAAAAAAATAATTTTATGCAACTACCCAAACCCCCAAAGCATTTTTGTCTCTTAAAGATCAAAACGGAGTGAAAGCCAATTGTTGTTTTTGGAGCGAGGCAGTTTTAAGTAAAAAGTGGTTTTGTTGATCAAAATATATTAAAAAAACCCCTAAAAATATGCTGAGTTTTAAAAAGTGAATTTGCAGCTATTTCAGTAATTTCGTGTTTGAAAGTGTGACTTCTTAAAAACTTTTTGGAGTTAAAAAGCATTAATGAAAAATTTTCATTAATTTTGTTGTTTGGGTTTTTTGAATTTTCCCATGGTGTTTCACTGGCATTTGCTGGCTCATGTGGAGACTGAGATGCTATCTGGGTGAAGAGAGGAGCAATTTTTTTGTTGAAATTGAGAAGGAGTGTCAGCTGAAAAACCTAAAAACTGTAGAGGAGAAAGGTTTTTCCTGAAGAATGGAGCTAAAGGAGAAGTCAAAGGCACGGGGACTCAAACTGGAGCCCAACACCTCATTTTTGTGAAATCTGAGGGAAGCTTTGCTGTGCACTTTGAATGAAATCCAGCCCCCAAAATCCAGGAGATGAGTGGAACTCAGGATGGGAGGTGACCCTTATTCTTTGAACCCTCTCAGATTTATTTTCCTCTTCTTCCCCAATAGAAAAGTGTTTTATTCCGTTATGAAAGACGCAGTTTCATCATCAGTAATCCCACAACGCTGTGTGCTGTTGCAGCCCAAGCCTGCTGCCACTTAGGTGGTCCCAAATCAATTCTTGCTCCCAGTTCCTCATCTCCTTTACCCAAACCCCAGCTTTGGAAAGGTTCTGTGAGAGCTTTGAGCTCTGAGCTGTCCATTCATGAATTAGCACCTGCATTAGCTTGAAAGGTCAGAGCTTTTTGGTGGCTGGGCAGGTGGAGGTTCCTTTTTCAGGAATGGGGAATGGATGCTCCTCTTTACATTTGCTTTTTGAGTTGATCCAGTGGCAGGAGAAAAGGAGAAAAGGGGAAAAGGAGAAAGGAAGAAAAGGGACACTGTAGCTGTAGGGACAGTGATTCCTACAGAGCTGCGGTGGCACTGAGAGGACACACAGCCAGTTTTCCTTTCCTTTAACCTGAGGGTCTCAGGGGTGTCAGACATCTACAAATCTTCTCCAGACAGATTCTCACATGGTGCTGAAATTATCCTGAAATGCTCAGGACACATTTCTCCCTGCCCTGAAAGCACCTGGAGGAGTTTCACTGCAGGCTCTGCCTAATTCCAGGAAAGCCATCTTCTGGAGGATGTCATTCTTCCAGCTAAAAGCAATGTAAAGGAAATTTTCTCACTAGGAAAAGACAGCCACAAGCAGCCTCTCTTTTCCTAAGCTAACATTTGATTTTTCTGGAAATTATGGGCACTGTTCCAGCTCGGTGGCTGGGCAGACAACACAGCCTTTGTCTCTACCTCTCCATATCAACAGCTTCCCAGGGGATTTTCCTCAGGGAAAATTAATGGAACAGCTCACTCAGCTGGTCAAACAGCACAGGCAGCCTGGAAAGCTGCCCAGGATGAGGAGCTGGATGAAATCCCAGCTCCTGCTGTTCCAGCAGCAATGGACACTCTGGTTCTGTGCTGGGGCACTGAGAAGTTCTTGCTCCCTTGCAGCTGCTCCATCTGTAGGCAGAGTTTAAGCAGGGATGTTGAGCCTTCCTAACCTGCATCCCATCCATGGGAGCATCCCTGGCTTGGTGGATGAGCAAAGGAGTCACTCCAGACGGAAATGTTGTTCCCACAGCTCTGCCCCAGCAGCCTCTGGGCACAGTGCTTTGGGCAGATGGAGCTTCTCATCAAAGCCCCACGAAACTGAGCTCTCATTATCTCCTGTACCTTCTCATTATCTCCTGTACCTTCTCATTATCTTCTGTGATCTCCACCTTTAATTAGAGGCAGAACTGAGCCCCTGGGACTTGCACACCCTTCCCGGGTGGCAGAGAGGGGCAGGCTGTGCTGGCGCTGGGGACAGTGGTGGCAGCAGCTGAGGGCACAGGCTGAGCTCAGGGAACCCCCTTTGCTGGGGGAGGTTTTTCCTGTGAGAGGAGGGAGACATGAAAATTATTGGAAGAGGAAGCAGAAATGAATCACTGACTCGTTTTTAATAAGTGTACTGAGAATTACTGTAGATTTCAACATCGGTTTTGACTGGGCAGGAAGAGAATATTGCAAAGGATGCAAGGATGCCTTTGACAAGCAAGGTTCCCCAAACCCTGTCAGGATCTCATTTATGGATGTCATAAACCAGGGCCTGAGCTGGGCATTGCAGGTCTGCTCCCAGTTTGCACAGGAACCCCAGTTCTGCACAAATCAGGGGCTCCAAATCTGCAGGGAATGTGGGAAAATGTAGATTTAGTGGTGGCATCTTTGAGAGGGTGAATGAATTTGACTGTGGCAGTAGCAGGGCAGGAGGTGGCACCAGACCATGGTTCTGGCTGCCCATGGCTATGCTGTCCCCTCTGGCACTGAGATAAAGGTGTGGCAAAGGGCTTGTAACGCTGGCTCACCCATTTACTAATTACAGACCATGAATGCTCCTCCTGATTTGTTAAAGGATATTGCACAGGAATTAAAAAACAGGCAAATGTGTCACAGGAAGCCCAAAGGCAGGAACCAGAGCTGTGTAATTCCTCCTGTGGAAACTGCACTGTGGATTTTCAAACCGTGATGCACTGCTCGGTCACAGCCCTCACTGAGCTGAAGCTGCTCCTTTCCTCCCTGCTTTCATTGAGCTCTGCTCCAGTGGTTGAAATAGCTGCAGGTGTGGAGCAATGTCTGGGCTGTGTCACATTTGGGTGAGGTGTCTGGAGCAGACAGTGCCCTCCAGGCATGGCAGCACCTCATCCTGAGCAAAATCACCCTCCTCAAACCCCGTGAGTGCCAGCTGAGTCAGCAGTGCTGGGCTGCAGCACCTTCTGCTTCAGACTCATCCCCAGCTCCTGGTGCCTGACCCTGGTTATGGGTTTGCAGGAAAGGCAGTTCCCATCCCACACCCAGAACCAAGGGGTTGGGAGGTGAGGAGGAGGTTTCCAAGTAAGTCTGGACTTTGGGGGAAGGATGTGACAGTGCTGGGGCTGGTGGGATGATCTTTAGTCACTCTTCTGCCTCACAGCAGCTGGGACAGCGCTGCACACTCTTGTCATTGTGACTGGCCTTGCAATTAGTGCTTTACAGAATCAGAATCACCAGGCTGGAAGAGATCAGGATCATCGAGTCCAACCCATGCCCTAACACCTCAACCATGGCACACAGTGCCACATCCAAACACAAAACCCTTTTTTAGGGACATGGGAATAGATTACTCACTACTGGGTAACAAGACAGGAGGGAACAAAATGAACTTTCATCAAGAGAGACCATGGTTTCATAAAATAGATGTTAGAAAAGCAAGAAGGGCTCAAGGGAACACAACAGAGCTACTGCAACTCTCGACTGTGTCTGGATGAGACATGAAAGCCTTTGTGGTGTGCCAGGAGGTGAAATCAGCCACCAAGAAATAAATGGCTGTCAGAAGGACAGTGCTCAGTGAGTGATGGATCCTGGACAGGAGGGAGAAGAAAGGCTGTGGAACATCTTTCCAATAACGTCAGGGATGTTGCTGCATTGTTGGCAGCCCAGTTTGGCTGGTTCAGGATTTCCAGGGCTTGTGCCTCATCACAATAAAAGCAGGAGCTGCTCGCATCCTCGTCCACCCAGAGGGGCCAACCTTAACCAGGAGCTTTTAGAGCCAAAAAAAGGAACTGGAGCCGTGTTCTGAGCCACAGCAAAGCCAGCCACGTGTTGGAGCTTGCTGGATTTTCCTTCATTGTGCTTCTGCTCATGGTGGATCCCTGTGCCCAGCCTGACTCATGGCTTTGGGAAAGGGAGAAATCAGCGTGCTCAGAAATCCAACTGCTTTCAATTCTCCCAAACCACACGCTGGGCTCTGAAGTCCTTTTTGAGGATGATTTCCAGCTGAAGTTTCCCAGCAGTCATCATCAAAGGATGCCAACAACAAGCAGCTCCACGTTTCACTTTGCTGCTCTCGTGCTCTGCTTTACCCATCTTGTCCTCTTTGGCACAACGTCCACTTGCATCAATCTGAGCTTTATTTTTGGAATGAGCATGAGATTGCCTGGAACATCTCCAGAAACTTCACTCAGGCCACCCTTTTGATCATGGAGCAGATAAACACAATTCTGTGCTGGCCTTTATGAATTATGGACCCTGAGAAAGCAACTGAGATTTTGTCCATGGCCAGCAGAGCTTGCAGTATTTCTTTGGATGGCCTGGAACAGGGATGCTCAGGACATTTGAAGGGTTTTGGTGCCTGCTTTAGCAATATTGGTCTGAGGTGTGCCTGTTTTCTGATCAAACCTTTTTTTTGGTGGGAAAGCTGAACTTCTGACATCTGAATTTCATGGCATTTCAAGCTGGGAGTTGACTTTTCCTACGGAAAGTTTTAATTCTCTCGTGGGAAAATGACAGCATGGCCAGTCTAAATACTAAATAAAGTCACATATTGCTTGAAACAGTTTTCTGTGCTCGGTGAAGCGGCCAGTTCCTCTGTTCCTTTACAGAAAACCCCTCCACCCTGCCCTGTAGTTGTCGTCCTAAGTTCTGACATTACATGGGAATCAAAGATCTTGGACTGTGCTCTGCACTTCTGATTTTAGAAGACACGATTTCTCTGATCAGCAGCACCCACAGGGTGTGAATTGGCACAACCTTGATGGAACCCTGAAGCCTGGGACTTTGGAACTTTCTGTGCTTTCTGACCCCCCAAAGAGACCTTGGAGAAGGCTTCCAAAATGGAGTGATAGACTTAGAATCACTGATGTGTCATTAGAAGTGTGTAATGTCATGTGGGGAAGGAATTTTAGAATATAACAATAAGTATGGGACAAGATAAAGGGTTTGGGGTGGTGGCTCTTCTTCCTTCCTGTTCCTTCTTGGTGTCAAGCAGTATTTTTTAATTGGATAAAAAGTTCTGCACTGTGGGTCATGGGCATTTGGTTATTAAGTAAAAAGTATAAATAACATAGATGTTAGCTTTTAATTAGACCATTTTCCTTTAAAAGACCTTGCAACTAGGAAATTCCACCAACATTTTCTCACTTTTGGCTTACTGTAAAAGTCACTGTACATAGATAAGAATTAACAAACAAACAACAAGAATTAACAAAAGTCCAAACACGAAACTTCATCTCTCGTACTTCAATTCTGACTGAAGGCAGAGGAACAAAAAATAACCAGAAATACAACCTCACTGCTGCTGGACTTATTTCAGCCATGAAATAAGCTCCACACTGGTGATCCCAACAGAGATGGGGAAAGTCAAACACGCTCAAACCCCCCCAAAATTCAGCTGGAGACAAGCCCACCCTGACCATGAGCAGCTCTTGCAGGTCCCAGCTGTGAGCTGTGACATTGCTGAGGATGGTTTCCTGTTACAGTTGGAAAGACTTCGTGGATTTGGGCAGAGCTGCCCTCTCTCAGGGAATCACATGGGCCTGGAAGCAGAAATAACTTCCCATGGCGTTTCTTTTCCGTGCCTGCCTGCTCCTCTGAGGTGTGTGGTGCCAGCGTCAGCAAATGCATCACTGTCCCTCACTACTGCCTCATTCCTGGACCCTTGCTTGCTTTACAAAGGACAAAATCCTGACCAAATGCCTGGCTGAAGCAAACCCAGCTGTTGTACAGATGTGCAAGGACAGAGAGCCTTCTGGTTCTGTCTCTTCTTAAAACAAACCAGCTCTTCTTCTGCAGCCTCTGAAGCACTGTCACAGCCTGTCCCCCCCAGGGAAAGAACAAATCTCCTCCCCATCCTTCATGGAAACCCATCTGCCAGAGATGTGTTTGAGGCTTTGCACATGGAATTATTTTTCATGGTCTGAGAGCTCTCTGTGGGTAAAACAATGTGAGTAAAGCAATTATTACAACCATCACAGCTGTCAATAAAATTGGAAGCAACGTTTAGTAAGGACAATTTAATGGTGAACTCGACTTTGTTGCCGTTTTCTCAAGCTGAATTTCTGTGGAGAGGTTGTCAAAGAAGCTCAAGGATTTCCAACATGAACTCAGCTCTTCTCTTGGCCTTCAGATTTCTTCACTTTTCCTGATGTGCCCAACTGGAATTGCAGGTAAATTGCACAAGAAGCTTTCCTCAGCTGTTCTGATGGAAAATTGGTACCTCTCTCATATTTTCTGTGCATTTAAAGCTGAAACACATTGTCCTTCCCCCTTTTTCCTGTTGCAAGGCTTTTTGGAAATAAGCTCTATTTTCTCCTCTGTTCTGCTCTCCATATTGTGATGCACTGGAAGACATTAAACAACAAAACAGCAAAGAGGATATGTTTTATATTATTTTGTTTATAAGAACACTCTGGACTAGTAAATAGTTACACCCTTCATTAGTGTTTTCAATTTTCCCTTTGAAATAAGAAGTAATGCTTTCAACAAGCAGCTCTTCTTGGTCAAGGATTTTTCTCATTTTAGGGTACACACATAATTTGAAAATCAAAATGGTTCCAGAAAACATGTTTGAGGCACATGGGGGTTTTTTTGGTTTGGTTTTTTTTGGTTGGTTTTTTGGTGGTGGTGTTTTGTTTTGTTGGTTTTTTTGGTTGTTGTTGTTGTTTTATTTAGAGCCAAATCCAAGCTGTGACCATAAAGACATGACTGTTCATGAGTGTTTTGTGCTGAGCAGAATTTCTTTCAATGTGGGAACCTACAAGGGATCTGTAAAATGACACAGCAACCCCATAAAGTCACTGGCAGGAGAGACTTCACTTGATTTATTTCTTAAAAAGTGTCTTGTGTAACAAACCAATAGCTGGAGGTGTGCAGGGGAGAGTTTTACCTTCAGACCCAAATCTGGATTATTCCTTGCAAACAAATGAGTAGGCCATGGCATTTCAGATCCCACAGTGTAGGATAATCACAAAAATCTCTTTTTCCCTGGAGAATTCCTGAGACCATGGCAGATACTTGATCCCTTTTCCCAAGCTGGGCACAGACTTGGGACTTCACCATGAGAGAGCTTGAAAAATGAAATCCCAAAGTGAGATGGCCCAAGCCCAGCTTTAATCTAGGCTGGCCTTAATCCTCACAAAGGATTTTTGGTCTTGCTGAGGTTGGGATGTTTTTTTCTAAATGTGCTTTATTGTTCTGGATTTCCAGAGAGTGTTTTTCCAGTTTAAGGTCACCTTGAGAGTGGCTGGGCTTGGCAGAGCTGATTTCTGGGCTCAGGTTTGCTGTTGATCTCGAGCTTTTTGGCTGATTACACAAAACATTTTATAGATGAAGTCTGAACAAACCCTTCAATTAAAGTCATAGTAAATAAGATTCTTTATGGCAAGCAGACTTTTAGGAACTGGTTGTATTAAGAGGAATGATTTGATTAGAGAATGAGAAACAGGGCTGGGGAGACAGGAACCTGACCTCAGCAATAAAATGCACAGAGTTGCTTTTTTTTTTTATCCTTCTTGGAATCTGATGTACAAAGGTACAATTAAACAGCATGGCCAAAGTTTGAGCAGGCCAAGGCAAACCATTTGTGCTTTTCCTGACTCTGGGCATCGGCACAGGGTTTTGCTTTGCTTTGCTTTTAAATTCTGGGCCAAATCTGCTTCCTGGCTTGGTGGGAGCTGGGCTGGGACCCTGGAGCTGATCTCAGGGCTCTTGGGCTCCTCCAGCCCAGGATCAGCTTCTGGACACCAGCAAGCATCATGGTCTGAATCTGGGAACATCTGCAGGCAGGATGGAGTTTGGAAAAGCAACCAGGGCAGATAGTCTGGGTCACATTGTTGGAGTCAGCTCAAGCTGGAGTAGCAGGGAGGAGGAGGAGGGAACACAGGAGCAGCCAAACACCCACAGGACCCCAGTGCCAACCTTCATTGCAGTGTTTGATTTGTTGTTTCCTTAGAAAACCAGGCTGAGCTCCCAGCAGCAGATCATTTTCAACCTCCCTGTCTGAGAAAGAAAAGGCTTTGTCCCAAAAGTGGATCTTTCCAGTATCACTGGAAATGCTGAGTGGTGTTTGCACTCTTCTTATTCTCCTTTATCTTCCTGCAGGAGCAGGGCTCAGACACTGCTGAGGTGAGAATGGGATGCTCTGGTTTGCTGGGACAGAAAGGGATGGACACAGGGAGGATGAATCAGCACCTGCAGCTTTTCACCAAGTTTGGATGCTCTGCTCTCCAGGGTGAGTGTGATTGTCCCAGCTCACAGGGTGCAGCTGCAAGGTGAGACCCAGCAAATATTTCCATTTGCTTCACTCAGCTCCTTCATCTAAGCATCCTGCACTGGAGGTAACACAAGCTGAAGAGACTTAGACAAAATTTAAACGTGTTTTTTCATGGGCAAACATTGAGTAATGATTGCACTGGCTCAGGAGAAATGCCCTGCTCTGAAGGCAGCACTTTTTTGTGTTTGTGGAAGTTTGATGCTGTTTTGCAAAGTTTACTTTCTCAAATGAGAAAGAAACAGCCAAAAATATTATGATTTTTACAAGCTGGAATAGGCCAGGTAAAATGACAATCTCCACTTGGCAGGGAGAAGGGGTGATGCAATTAGCTGTTTTTTATTAAGAAATGAGTAGAAAGGTGTGAATTTGATGCATAACTCACTTCTGGCCAGAAATACCATGGCATGGGGAGCAGAAAGGTAAACAGTTAAATGCTTTAGCAAAAATGACCTGTGTCAATAGTTAGATAATGCTCAAATGTAAGACTTCAGAAATTAAATCATAGGCTAAAATAAATCTCCTTAATTTATTTTTCTTCTCTTTTCTGCCAGTTTCAAGTTTCCTTCAAATCTCTCCCATTTGCTGAATTTTTCTGTGGCAGAAATCTGGCCTGGTCTTTTGCAAACCAAAACAAAGGGAATGTTTTCAAATATCCCAGACAGATAATTTTCTCTTTTCTATTCTCTTGACGATGTTAGAAAACACAAACTGCTTTTGTGACACCTCTGCTACTGTGACCGTGTAGAAAGAACCGTGGTATTCTCCAGGAGATGACACACAAAATTCAGAATGAGTCAAAAAAAAAAAAAAAATCTAATCTGTTGATGTTTGGAGAAAACCCTGTGTCTCTATATCAACCTCTGGACACATAAAATTCAGAATGCACCAAANAAAAAAAAAAAAAAAAAAAAAAAAAAAAAAATTTGTTGATGCATCAACCTTTGGATTTGGGGTTTGGGGTTTGTTTTTGTTTTCCCTACAGGGATCCATGAGAAGCAAGAGCTGCTTCTGCATCCCTGGAGAGCAGCAAACACCCCTGGGGACCCAGCAAATCTTCTATTGATGCCTGAGACACTGGAGAAGGAGCTCAGCCCTTAACTGAGGTTATTCTGTAGGAAATTTCTGAGGAAATTCTGTATTATGGGAAGGACAAGGAGGCTCACCCAGTCTGAACTGGTGCTGAGTGCAGCCACCCCTGAGGTTCTGGTGTTGGGCTTGGCTGCGTGGGAAGCACCAAGGGACACAGAGTGTTTGGAGGGATGCCACAAACTCCCTCTGAAAAGCAGGGTTTGATATCTGCAGGTGTCAGCACTGCTGCTCTTTCTCACTCTCCAAATCCAATAGCTGTCCTGCCTTTATTGCAGAAGTGTGGCTTTCATTTCGTGTCTCTGTGCCCATTTCTCAGCCCGTGGTTGACAAATCATCGTGTGTGGCTGACCCAGCCAAGCTCCACCTCTCTCCAAAGCTGTGTTTTCCACATCTGTTCTGGCTCCTCCACCTATTTTTGAAGGTATATCAACAAACTGCCCCTGACTCTGACCTCCCAGCAGGGCAGCACTCACCTCCTGCATTAATCACCCTTGTGTAATAACTAGCTCCATTCAGTGGCACTTCTGTCCTTTTGCTCGCTTTCACTGGTGGAGAAATGTCTGCAAAATATTTGGGTTACGTGTGGCAAAGTGTGAAATGTCACTCAGGATGCCCAGGCTGGCAGGGCTTTGCTGCTCCTGAGGTCTTTGGAATGAATTTCCTTGTATAAAACCAGAGTTGTCTGAGGGCACGTCACCAGGGGTGACCCTGACGGTTATCTCATGTTGAGGCAGCTTCTTGCTTTCATTTTTTTGGGTTCTGTTCCTGGTGTTGTGGCACTCAGAGCATCTACTGGATGCAGAGCTGCCTCTGCACTGAGCGTGGCTGCAGAGCTGTGCTGACAGAACTTTCAGAGAGCCTGCTTCAAAGTCTTTTTCCCACTTGGCAGCTGAACAGAGCAAACACACACAAAACATCATTCTGCTGGAGGTTAGAGCTGATCCCTCCAGCACAGGCTGTGAGAAATGAGAATGAGCCCATTGTCCTCAGTGCTTCCCTGCCTTAAGCCTGGAGAGCTGATAGAATTTATTTCCCATATCAGTTCTTGACCAGAACATGCTCTGCACTAGATTTTATCATTTCCTCGTACAATAATAACCAAATCTTTTCAATTAGAGGACATGCCTCTGCCAGCGCAGCCAACATCCTGTTTTGCCTTCCGTGCTGCAGCTGCTCATGGAGTATGAAAGCTCCAGGAATATTTCCTACAATTTCCTGAAAGCTTCAGGAATATTTCCTACAATCTCCTGAAAGCTCCAGGAATATTTCCTGCAATCTCCTGAAAACTTCAGGAATATTTCCTACAATTTCCTGAAAGCTCCAGGAATATTTCCTATAATTTCCTGAAAGCTCCAGGAATATTTCCTATAATTTCCTGAAAGCTTCAGGAATATTTCCTACAATCTCCT
>PYHW01010295.1:396890-408890 GCA_013186435.1 Turdus rufiventris
CTGAAATTTATTTCCCTTGATTTCAAGCACAAAATTTAGATTGGAGCTTGGACTTTCCTTAAACCTGGAGTGTGTTTGGATCCCTGGCTTAGTTCATGCCTACATCCTGACTCTGTTTGAATTTAAGGCAGAAAGAGGAAAATATGTTTTTAGTGCCAGTTAACCAATTCATATTAATTATCTCTAATGAAAATAAGGAGAAAGAAGGAAAACCAACATAGGCTCTGAGTAAATTCAGCAATTTTAATCCAGCCCAAACCCAAATCACCTCTGGGCTGTGTCTGTGACCTGGAGGAGCTGGGGTGCCCACCCAGCAGCTTGAACTCAGCTGAGGAGCAGCAATTTGTCCCACAAGCCATTCTCCAAGCCAGGAGCTCATTTCTGTGGGGAGCTGGGGAGGCTCAGCTGTCCTGTGAATGTCCAGGTTGGGACCTGTGACTTCCAACCTCCCCAGAGCTGTGGGTTTCTATGGTGTGGGAATTAGTCACAGCTTCCTATGCTTGGGTGTTCCTCCCTGAGCACATGGGGACCTTTGATGTGACCCATTCCATGCCTCCCCTGTTCCTGCAGTCTGCTCACCTCTATTTTAGCCCAGGTTAGCTCATGGGGCTTGACCAAACTGAAATGGAATTTTTTTTTTTCTTTTCAGCGTAGACATAACATCAGGAACCCTTGTTCAAACAAAATCCTCTTGGAGTGACTGCAATTAAAGCAAGAAAGGACATGGGCCTGGTCTTTATTTTTGATCTCTTGCTTCTACAGTGATTCAGGTTGGCTTGGATAATAAAAATAAATCCCTCCTCTTGCCATAAATCAGTATTCTGGCTTTTGTCCCCAGGATGAGCCTGTCTGTTCTGCTGCCAGTGCTATTCCCAGTTTTGTCCCAGTTCTAGGACTGGATTATCTTCAGGGACAGGCTGTTGCTTCTCCTCCTTAGAGCTTTCAGAAGGCTGAGGAGAGCTTTGTGAGTCATCTCCTTCCTGTGTCTTCCCTGAGCAAACTGTCCTCCCCATGAGCTGAGCTGCACAAGGTTTGTGCTCGGGATATTTGGCATTTTTGGCCTAAAATTACTGAAATGTGGGATGGTTGGGACAGGTGATGTCCTTTGGAGCAGAAACTCCACAGTGCTGTGTGTGCATTCCTGCCCAGACCACCCCAGTTCCCCCTCTGGTTCCCTTTTCAAATCCTTCTCCACTTCCCTTTCCCTCAGCCTCCATCCCTTCCCAGCACTCAATGCCCAGTTTGAGGATTTTATCCATTTTTTCATTCTTTTGCTAAGAATACAAGGCAATCTTTTCCTCTGGAAATATCCTCAAGATGCTCATTCCAAATGTCTATCAAAATTATGCATGCTATTTTTTTGCAATTATTTATGCAAATTTGCATATTGGAATTTGCTGTTGCCAAAAATTGGAAGTCAAGTGTAGAAGACTTCAGGTTCTTCCTATCTGAGAAGGGTGTTTTTAATTTGGCTTTTTTTTTTTTCCCTCTTGGATGTAATCTGTCTGAAGGCTTTAGAAAGAATCCACAGGAGTTGCACAATTTCAGCAATTGGTGCAATAAATGAAATAAAGAAGGTGTGTGGTTTTGATAGGGAGGAAACAAGTATGAGCAGAACAGCCCCACTGGTAAACAGAGGACTTAAGGAGCTCAAGCAGAGAAATCCATAAAAAAATAAATTAACTTCCAGACCAGGCTTGGAATTGCATCAAATATAATTGAAACATTTTCTCAGTTTTACTCCATGGCTTTGTCAACAGGTTCCCACTAATGCTACATTTCAGAAATGCACATAAATGCACATTACAATACAGTTAAGTTCAAAACAATGCGAAAAATTATTTGAAATCCCACCAAAATCACACAGGATATTTGAGGCTGGGGGGAATCTCTGCTCAGGATTTACGAGAGCAGGTTCTTCAGGAACAATTTAGGTGCTGATTTTATTTAAAGATTTTTTTTTTTCCTGAATTGAGACTTCAGTTTTTCTATTGCATTTCTGAGGTTAATGGAACACCAGGGAAATTGTGTTTTATCCCTTTCATTTGGAGTTGCCAGGTCTGTCTCATGCAGTTACAATTCTGATCATTTTCAGACTTTCTGCCTTATTTTGAGATGACAGCCACCCTGACACTGCAATAACATTGAGAGTGAGTCACCATGAAAAAAACCAGCGTATTCCTGACTTCTGAATATTTGGAGTCCATCAACAAAGGCTTCATGTCAAATTTCAGTGAATTCTGTCCCCCTAGGAATGGTGGGCAGTGCTGCTGCCTCTGTGGAATGAGGATGCCCTGTGGGAATGAGGAGCTGCAGGAACTGGTGATGCTGGTGAGGAGTCAGCACAGACAGCAGCTGCTCTGCTGTGCTCAAATGCTGGAACAAAGCCTTGGACAGGCTGTGAAATCCCCTTTTTTGGAGATTTTCAAAGCTTGGCTGGATGAGGTCATGAACAACCTGATGGAATTCCTTCTCATGGAAGGCGTCCCTGCCCATGGAAGGATGTGATTCCATGAATTTAGAAGATTCCATGAGTTTAGAAGCCCTGTTTGGGTCAGGCCACATGGTCTCACACCTCTTCATCAAATATTGCCTAAAACCTGATTTTCCCCCCAGGATTCTTCTTTTTTTTTTTCTTTTTTTTGGAAGGATCTGCTGGCATTTCTCTCCTCAGCTGAGCCCAGGCAGGCGGGCTGGCAGCTGGAAGGAGCAGAGCACAAACTGCAGATGATTGTCTGGACTGGCTCAAAGTGCATCAGGTGTGAGGCTTGGATGGGGATCTGTGCAGTTTGATGCCTTGCCCAGACAGAGCTGGAGCTCAATCCCTCCCAGGCACGTCCGGCCAGACACAGCCATTGTGTCGGGTCCTGGAAGGGGAATAGCTGCACATTTCCACAACAGCTTGGCCTCACAGGTCACTTCACCTCTCTCTGGCCCCTGCTGATGATAAATAGCTCCAAGTCCTGCGCTTGCAGAGCGGTTCAGATCTTCCTGAGGTGATTTTTGCCTTTTGGGCTGGGTGGTCCAGCCCCTGCGCTGGGAAGCTGCGAGCTTGGCATGAGCCAGATTTATTTGAGTCTGCACTCTTGCTCATTAGAAAAAGCCTGAGGTGGAGAGGATGTGTCTTAGCAATGGCATCAAGGGTATTTATTTGGAGGCTGAGATTTAGACTGGGTTGTTACAGATGGAGCTGTTTTTAATTTGCCCTGTAACTGATGCTGTGATGATGTTGCACAGTAAAATCCACTGCTCTGGCAGGAGCAGCTCCTGATCCCACTGTGGCCAAAGCTCCTCCATCACAGAGCTGTCACTGCTGTGCCTCTAATTTAATCTTTAATCTTCAATCTTTACAGCACAGCAGTGAGCAGACAGCCCAGGGTGACTCCCAGAACGGTGGTGGCAAAAATATTCAGATTATTTTATCTGTGCCAAATCTGACTGATCCATCATCCTCCAGAGAGCAGTGAGAACACCCCAAGAGCTGGGGGACAGCACCCACCCTGTTCCTGCAGCACATCTGAGGGAGCTGCAGAGATGCTTCCATCAGGAGAGCAAAATATCTCTGTTTTTAAAGGCCTGGAGAGGCCAGAATAATCCAAACTCAGCATTACAGCACATTCCTCCCCCACTGTAACTCCAGGACAGACAGGCAGTGCTGGCAAGGCAGCAGCAGTTGAGCTTGTGTTTTTTTGGGGGGGAGAAAATAAAGATTAATGCACCAACTGTAAACTCAGGGTGGGGGAATCTCAGGAGAGCACAAAAAAAAAAAAAAAACAAAGTCCTGAGTTGTGCCAGGAATTGACGTCCCAGTTCTTGTAAGAAATACAGTATTGTCTTTCCAGTATAGCCAGGGCTGAATAGTTCTCATCTGAAAAGACTAATCTCTCTCAGGCAGCATATCCAGACTTGGATGGCTTTGCTTTTGGGTACAGGTGTCCTGCCTCAGTTCTGAATCCACAGGATGGAAGCAGTCCAGGGCTGAATGGAGCATCATCCCCCAGCAGAAGAAACGGAGAAATGACCAGAAAGCAGAGTCAGTGCTGCCTGGGACAAGCACCGAGGTATTTCCTTGGATTTTGTTTCATTTCTGGAAAGCTCAGTGTGCTGCTTTTTAAGGGATTTTCACTTCATTCTGAGGGGGATAGGTGGCTGGCTCTGATTAATTAAAATGAGGGGTGTGGGAGCTTTGAAACGAAGAAGTGTGAGTGCAGGGGAAGGAAAGAGGGGTGGTTAATGCTGAGTCCTGCGTTTTCTGCACATCAGTCACAGCTGGCTCTGTGCAGGTTTTGCAGTGATTGCAGGGGCACAATGCAGCACTTCGCCCTCACAGCTCCTTTCCACCTCCTCCATCATATTTATATATAAGTATATTCTTTATATACTTTCTATATAAATATATATTTATATAGAAATCCTTACTTTTGTAAAGCCATCTTGCTTTCCATGATCCTTCCAAAATCATTTTTTTTCAACTGGTTGTTGGAACCTTGAGGTGGCTTTTTGTGGGCTCAGAGTTGCCAGGTGCTCCTGGTCCCATCAGCCATTCAAACCAACCAAAAATGTCTGGGAGAATCTTGGGTAGAATTTGCTCAGATCTGGACAAATGTGCCATGACTTCCCTTACACAAAACTGGTTTAAGTGTCTCCAAACCAGAATAATCCTGGCTGCAGGATATGGAGGAGGAATGTATTGACTGTGAGTTAAGAACCCAAAAATGTCCTATTGAATTCTCTACTGAGATTCAGTTACCATAAACAATAATTAAAATAGTTTTTGGGCTCCCCACTGGCATGAGGAACGTTACACACTATTATGTTTTCCACAGGCAAGCAGCCAGGCTGGGCCCAGAGCTGCTCTTGGTGCCTTTTATTTGGTGCAAAGGGGATCACAGACCTGGGGCTTTCCCTCAGAGCCCTGCAAGGAGCTGTCCCAAGGAATTCCTCTCCCAAAACTGGGATGCCTCCAGCTCTGGAGTGTTCAGGAGGATCCACATGTGATGGGGCAGACAAGTGACAGCCCATCCAGTCCTTGGGACACATCTCTGCATCCTCATTCAAACCCAGTTTACTGAAATACTCTTTGCTTTAAAAGTTCACTTAAATTTTTCTTACTTGAATAACTTACTGCAGTTTTTTCTCTTACCTGTGCAGAGAGAGCTGATCCCATGCAAATGTCCTGCTACAGCACACAACTCAGACCTGCTGAAGTGACCTCAGGAGCTCTGGGTTGAGAAAGGAGGAGGAAAAATGTGACCAAGCTCTGCTTAGTCAAGGTAGCTGAGGTAATTTATCCCTACTCTGAATTTTCTGAGCCTCGTGGTTCCACTTTTCAGGGCACCAAGAGCATCATCAGCCTCCAAATGAGTGGTTTAAAAAGGAATGTATTTTTAAAATCTAACAACTTCTATGTTCTAACTAGATAAATAGAACATAAAAATCTTTTTCCTCTGGGGATCAGTTATTTCCTCTTCTTTAATGCTTTTGTTTTAAAGTCAAGAAAGATCCTTTGCAAAGGGATAAAGCCCAAAATCAAAATAGCAAAAAAAATCCTGATTTATTCCCAGAATCTGGGGCTGCATCCATGTGGGAGAGGTCCCAAAGTACCCGGACAGCTCTTGAGAGGTGGTGCCAGGGGGAGCTTCTTGCTCCTCTTTTTCTCCAGGGGATTTTCTTCCTTGCTGCAGATGAAGGGCTCTGGGATGTTCCCTGTGGCACAGCCCGTGGATTTATAGGACTGTGAAGGGTGAGGAAGGGCTGGACTGAAAAGATTTTGCTCTCATGGGGACACCTGAAAATTATTTTGGATTCTCAACCTATCCAAAATCTGGTGTAAAGTGCTGAGACACCTCCCAGCTCTTAACCTCCTCCTGAGCAGATCCAATGTTTGCAGAAGTGCTGGGCAGTCCTGAATTGCAAAATCCAAGAAAATCCAGCCTGGAGAGTATTCAGGGACCTGCAGGGTTTGGGTTTGGTCAGTGGTGACAAAGAACTCGAGCCCAAACTGCTCTGTAGCTGCTGCATCTCTGGGCACACCTACAAGGTTTGCATGCAAAAGTTCCTAGAGATTGGATGGAGAGCCTGGAGTAAAATCACCCACCAGGCTGGGCTGGGTAAGAGTTTCCACCCTGAACAACTGTCTGAGCATTCAGTCACATAAATCTCAGCTCCATGTTCAGCTCCATCCCAGCTGATGCATTCCAGCACGTTGCTAGAGAAAAGTTTGATAAAAAAAAATTAAAAAAAGAAATAGGCAAAAGGACAAAAAGGAAAAAAAGGAAAAAGGCAGAAGATGCAGCCAAGACTTCAGTGATAAAATGGAGCAGAGGAGACTTGGACTGCAGCACAGGACGTGCTGGAAGCAGGAGTGGCTCCTCAGAGATCAGTGTTTGCTGCCCTGATGGGCCAAATGTCAAAGCCCTGTGTCACCAAGGGACAGAAACCCAGCCTGGAGGGGGACTGATGATGGGATGGGATGGGATGTGCAGGCAGCAGAGGACAGAGCAAGAACCTGGAGAAGGAGACCCACAGTCCTTGCACTCAGGTATTGCTGGCTCAGATATTTTGGTTGTTTCTGCTTTGCCTCTGCCTTCCATCCTGTCCTTTCCTTCCGTGTTTCGCCCTCACTTTATCCCAGGATTTCCTGGGCCTGGCCAGCAGAATTGTTGTGACTCTGGGTGATCATGACAGCTTCTTTCTAGTCCTGCTGAGAGTCACCTTTTGTACCAAGCAAGGCATCACAGACCCATTTGTCTCTACCCAGGTTTTATCAGCACTGTGGGGAGCAGTCACTGGGAAACTCCTTTGATTTCTCCTGTGTGTACAGAGCTGAATGAAGGCTGGGAAACCTTTGTCTCCAATTCCAGATTGAGAAGCCATCAGTACAGCTGAGCAAGGGGTGAAGGTAACATCTGCTCCTCCTTCCCTTGTCCAGGAGAGACCTCAGGTACCAACCAGCCTCTTTGTTTTAGGGTCACGCAACCATCCCTGCTCCCTCAGGGCTTACAAAGGCTTCACTGCCCACCTGTGAATTCCAAATTTCTGCTCTGCTTATTGTACCTTATTAACACTAAATATCTGTGCCAGCAGTGTTTGGCTTAATCTGGAGATACTCAGCAAAATTTATTTCATGTGCCACACGTTCCTAGCAGGTCAGGCTTCAGCAGCTTTTGGGTTACCTAAACACAACCAGGGGTGTTTGTTTTCGGCCCTGGGATGAGCTTACTCAGTTTTTATGTTTGGTGAAGGCTTCTGAATTGCTCTTTGGTCTCTGAGCCTGGCTTTGGCAATGATGATGAGGTGACAGAAAAGGTGACAGAAAAGGTGACAGAAAAGGTGACAGAAAAGGTTTCTGTTTGCAGTGGGAGCAGAAACTCCTGGCTGCGAGCTGCAATCATCTGTCAGAGCAAGGAAATGCTCCAGCCCGGGCCAGGCTTTGCTCACAGGCTGAGCAGAGGCAAACCCAGGGTTCCCCTGCAAAGCAGCCCTTGGGGAGAGTCCAGCAGGATGGATGGAGGTGTCAGCAGCCTGCTGCCACATCAGCTCTGCTGGCCATGAAAGCTGAGCCTTAGCAAACCCCTGACGTTCATTTTGAAGAGTTTGGTGTCCCGCCAAGGAGTTTTGTTTTTTTTTTTTTCCTTGCTCAAACTTTTCCACTACAACTGGCAGAGCTGCAGCAATGGGGGATTGCACAATGCTGGGTCCCAAGGCTCCAAAAAACAGGGAAAAGGCACAGAGCATCCCAGACTGCAATAAGAATTAAGATTAAACTGTTCAATAATGTAAATATGTGGCATGAATTACTCCAGGTGTAAGGACTGTGGTTCATTGCTTCCTCTGCAAGAATTATCAGAAAAACCAAGAAGCTGCAGGAGATATCAGGGAGAAGATGAGCCTTGCTTTGTTTTAGAAACTGCTCTTATTTTGTGTTTCCTCAGTGGGCAGGAGAATCTTTCCCCCTCTGCTCTCTGCACCACTGATGAATGATTAGAGATTGAGAGACCTTTTGTAGATTTGTGCTGGGCAATTTGTTGGCTGGTTTGTAATGCAGAGAAATTTGGGTGAGATAAAGGAAGGATCATGACTCCCACCCCCTTGGCACAACAGTAAAATCAAAAGAACGATTTTTATTAGGCTTTAGAGAGTAATTTAATGATTTAATTGTGATCATGCTTACCCATACTCACCAGGCACAACAAAAAATCAGGTAGGCACCCAAATCCTCATATTTCCTCCCCATCTGGTTCTCATCTGGTCACAAAAAGACAATAAAAGTCTTTGGGGAGATGAAGAAAGAGAAACTAGCACCAAGAAGATAATGACAGTGGGGTTGTGGGGGTCAGGAGAACATCTTAAAGCAATGAGGAGAACGGGGAGCTGCCTTAGGTGAGTCAACAAAACCTTTGCAGGACAGGACAAATTCTCTGTTTCATTACTGAGCTTTATTTTCCCCCAAAGTTTAAAGCAGGGATGTTTCTGCTGTAACTCACTTGCTGTGGCAGGTTTTGTATTGCCTTTCAGATTGCAGAATTTACAGAAAATAGCTGCTGCAAGGAGAGGGAAATAAGAGAAAGTTCTGTGCAAAAGCTTGCAGGAATATACAGCTGAAGAGCATTTGATTTAAAGTTCAGACATGTAATGCTCTCCCCAAGTTACCTACCATAAATTTTAAGCTGATCTTCTAGTTTTGATGATATACTTTTTTATGATGCACTTCATGCCTCATTTCCAGGCAGATTTACAGCCCTTACACAATGCTGGATGAGTGACTCCACATGCTTCATGTCAACAAGTTCTTTTCCTTTTTTTTTTTTTTTTTTTAATTCNTTTTCCTTTTTTTTTTTTTTTTTTTTTTTAATTCCCCTGAAACTCCTGCTGGTTAAAATTAAGCTGTATTGCAGTCAGAGTGCATTTACTCTTGACATTTTTGAACTGCTTTTGGTCATCATTTGGTGAAAATGGCCCCAAGAGCTTTGACTTTACAGATGGATGACAATCCCTAGAAATTCCAAAATTGAAACTGGGTCTTTCTTATATATATATATATATTTTTTTTTTTTTTTAATTTTTTGACCACCTGAGTTTTGATATGATTAAAGGGTGAGGTGAAGCCCCTCCTACACCTTTTCCAAAATAATCTCACCCACAGAGATCAATGTCACCTTTCACAGGCTGACAGATGTGAAAATATCTACAAATGCAGAGTAGCCAACAATAACTTAGCACAAATCATGAGCTGTTGGAAAGAAAAATACCCTTACACTGGGCTTGGAATAAATGCTCTGGCTTGGAGATGAGCTTGGATTTTGCCCAAATGTCCTGGCTGATGCTTTGGGTGCCATCACCAACCCCTTACCATCCCCAGGGGTTACACCTGCAACAATAAACWCAACAATAAGCACAACACTGTGTTTATTCCTATTTATTTCTGAATAAACACAGGTATATTTATATTTATATTTATATTTATATTTAYATTTATATTTATATTTATATTTATATTTATATTTATATTTATATTTATATTTATATTTATATTTTTTATATTTATWTYYAACACCCCCAAGAGCTTAAAGGCTTGACTAGGGGTACTAGGACAGTGTTCCCATGGCACATTCATGGACAGGGGGCCCAGGAATCAGCAGAAGCAGGAGGAATGTGCCCAGGATGTCACATCACAGCGTGGAGCAACCACAGGGCCATTGCACCTGACTCACACAGGATGTGGCTTTTTTTTACCAGCTTGCCCTGAAATATGGCAATTCAGGCCATCAATCCCTAAAGGGGAATAACTGTGGGGTGTTGCAAGGCTGAGAGCTGTGCCCACAGCAGGAAAGGAGAGGCTGACTCACAGGAGGAAGGGGTGCTGCTGGGATGATGCAGGCAGGGTATCCCAGAGGGATTTACAGCCTGGGGAGCAGGGATCCCCTCCTGGCCCTCATTCAGGGCAGGCACAGGAACACTGCTGGGGTAATGAACCCCTGCTGGCTGCCCTGGAGGGATTCTGCCTGGATTCCATCCCAATTTCACCCTCTCAGTGAGGCAGGAAGCATTCCAGGCATGGAAACCACCTCGTTTATCCTGGGAGCTGCTCTTGTTTTCCAGACTGGAGCAGCAGCAGTGCAGGGACCCTGGGAAGGGGCTGGCAGGGGCACCCAGCACACCTGGAGGAGCATCCCTGGGATGTCCCTCAGGAGCAGAGATTTCCATGTCTGACAGGGGCAGAGCCTGTCCCAGCAGCTCCTGCTGGCACTGGGGACACACAGGGAGCTCCTCTGCTGCTTTTCCAGTCCCAGTTTGGCTCTGGGGATCAAGGGAAGAGCCTCTGCTCGAGGACAAAGCATCCTGTTAAAATATTTTCTGTCTATAAAAATGACAGTGACTTCTTTCAGGCTGTTCATAAAGAAAAGCTAAGAACAAATTCCTCATGTGCAGCACATTTCTCTTTACACATGAAAAGCAGTTTATGGATTTTCTTTAGGCAGAACTGATTTATCCCACACCTCCCCCCACTCCCAGAAGAGGTCTGTCTTCTCTTTTTTATTTCTTTAAGCCTGGCCTTTCCACACTGCTCCTTTCAGCAGCCCAGACACTGCCTGGGCATCCTCTCACTGCTTTGCACCCAAGCACTGCAATTAGGAGCAGTTTTGTTGTCTTCTCTGGTCCCTGTGTTGCTTTGATGATGAGGCTTTAAGCAGCAAGGAAATTTCCAGCCAGATATCCCCAAAGCTGCATTTTAGACCTTTTTTCTCCATGCCACAAAGAGCCAAGTGCTTGATCAGTCCCTTTCTGTTTTTTTTTTTATTTTTATTTTTTTTTTTTTTGGTTTTTTTTTTCCTGTGGGATGTTGCATCTTTCCATGTGTGAGTTAAGCCTGTTCTGGAGTGGCTGGAAAAGTTGCTGTGGGGACAATTCACATATTCAAATTTAAAAAGAGAGGAATTAAGACAATTTCTATACTCCAAAGATAAAAAAAATATTGGGGGGAAAAAAACCTCTAGACTGTGGGTCAGAAATATCACTGACTAGGTTGTCAAAACCTGGGAAAGTTTTTTTGAACAGCTTGAAAACAAAAGTTTCTTTGTTTTAATTTCTGTTTTCCAGCAAAGGTCCAACATCCTTTTCCACAGCTGGAAGAAATGTTTTCAGTTCATTTCCCTGACAGCTGTTATATTTTTGTTTATTCTTGTATATTCTCCTTTCCTCCAAATCCTCTCTTAACACCATTAACAAATCTCCCCAGTCCTGTTCTCCCCAGGAAGGGTTTGTATTTGTTTGTACATTGATAATTTTCTTGTCTTTTTTCCTCTAATCTAGTTAAAGCTGTAGATTCTTCAGGGTGAAGAAAAGAGCTTCATTTTGAGTTCCTTTTTGAAATAATTGACTTTATCTGGGTTAGGAAAAGGGTAGCAGAGGTATTGTCTGCTCCATGCAAGTTTACATTGTGAGAAATTTTGGGTGTTGATATTTTGCATTTGAAATCAGAAGATGGTTTTATGGACAGAATTTTCTGGAGTTCCTCTGCCTCTCAGCTGTCCATCACCTCCAGATGTTTTTTGATATTATTCTTTTGTAGCAAGCAAAAAAAAAAAATAAAAAAAAAAAAAATTGTGTCTCCCCAGCTGCCCAGAACCAACAAAATGCCCAAATGAGACTCCTGTGGTTTGTCCCTCATCCAAGAAGCCTTCCCAAGGCACCTGCGTGAGCTGAAAATGCAAATGCAACGTGGAATCGGCAGCAGCCTGCTCTGGACAGGGATAGATCTTCATAACACACTTGGATCTTTTCCTGCTGATCTCCCTGAGTGTCACAGCTTGTTATCCAAAAGGGATGCTCTGGAGAGATGGTGTGGCTGCAGCCTCTGAGAAAATGCTCAGATTGGAGGGCAAAAGGTGTGGGAGTGGAAGCAAGGCAAGAGTTGTGGGAACAGGCAGGTATTTGTAAAATGATTTCTAAAATAATGGTCTTTGCAAACTGATTTCTAAAGTAATGGTCTTTGCAAAA
>PYHW01010295.1:430687-453404 GCA_013186435.1 Turdus rufiventris
ATTCCATTCCATTCCATTCCATTCCATTCCATTCCATTCCATTCCATCAACAGTTTGGAGGAATTTGGGATGGATTGTGCTAAGATGGAGCAGAGCTCAGCCCAAACTCTTGCAGTTATTGGAGTTTGGATTTGCCCAGCCTAGGAAAAATCTGCTATCCTTGTAGGAAATAACTGGGAAAAGAACATTTCCCTGCCTTAGAGTGAAACACTGCTAAAATCTCACCTGTGAAACACAACATAAATTCATTGAAATAAGTCCCATCTTAATTTTGGTGAGTTGGAGTTTCACAAACCAGTTGATATTTTCACTCATTGATTGTACCAGATATGATCTCTGCTGAAATTCTTAAATTTTCTGACAGAAGGTGATGTTCCCACAAATTTATAATTTTTTTACCTGGGAGATAATTTTAATTTTAGTTTCCAAAAGTTTCCAAGGGTCCCAAAATTGAATCAGAAACTGTTACCATGCCTAACATTTGCAAACAAACGTAAGAATCAAAATGTTTTGTTTCTGTCCTTTTAGTACTTCTAATTTTCTTCATTATTAAATATTTTAATTGCCTTCCCTTCAAGGAATTACAAATGGAACCAACAAATTTTTTCCACAAAAAAGTATTAAATGAAGCTTGTTCCTGTTTTTCTATAATGATTTCAAGTGATGATCAGCTGATCTCTTTCCAGAAAGGAAAAGAGACAAGAAGTCCTTTGAAATATCCTCAAGGAATATCCACTGATGGAAGTATTTGTGAATGTGAGGAAAAATATTTACTTTTTTCTTTTTTTCAAAAATATTGCATTTCTTATTTCTGAGAATTTACTTCTGCTTATGGAAAACAAAGAAGAGAAATTCCAACTGGTGCATGGAGGCATCAAGTGTTGGCTCTGAAGCATTTGCCAGGCAGGAACAGGTTTTTAAAATCTTAGACCCCACATAGAAGAAATGAGGTTTTAATCAGATTTCACTCAGGTGTCCCAGAAATGGGATTTATTTCTAAATCACCAGTGACCTGTGGCCACATCTTTGCAAATCCAGTTGTAATTCCCAGTGGGAGCTCCCATTTCTGAGCAGAGCTGAGACTGAGGCTGCTGCACATTTGGAAATCAACAGGAGCCCTTTGTGCTTCTGAAATTCCAGCCTTGGCCAAGTGCTCTGCAGCCAAGAACAAAAGTTAAGTGAACTCAGAAAGAACAAGTCATCAGCCTGACCTTTGGTCCTCAGAAAAATGTAAAACATCTTCGAGTTATTCCCCAAATCCAAGTCAGGTCTCCTCTGTGCTGAATATTCAGTGAAATAAATGGGAATTTCACAAATTACCCAACCTGAAATCACTGCTGGCACTGGGGTCTGGGAGATTTGTACCTGACCATGTGTAAAGAGCAGAATCCATCATTCCAACCTGGTGGAAAGAGTAATTTGATTTAGGTTTGATCTTTTGCTGTTGTGGGTTTTTTGGGAGGTGTTGTGGTTTGGTTTTTTTTGGTTTTTTGTTTGTTTGTTTGTTTGTTTAAATTGTTGTAAAAGAATTTTTTTCCAGCATAGTGCGTGGAGCTTGTTGAAGTTTCTATTTAGTCCAAAGTGTTGTTATGGAAGAGCAAACCTCATTGTTCTAAAGCAGAATGAGTAAATGATAAATGAATGTGTTTGGCAACAGTAAAGCAAAATAAGTTTGTCTGGAGAGAAAGGAGGTGAAGGTCCTGATTTCTTTTTTTTTTTCCTTTTTTTTTTTTTTCCTCTGATGCTCTCCCATGTCCATCAGGCCATTGTCTATTATTGGACTTAAGAAATTTCTTAAATTATTTTTATTTATGAATAATCATACACAAACAAAATCTTTCTGGGAGATATTTGGGAGAACAAGGAGACCCCCACAGTGGAAGTCACAACATGTAGAAATGTAATGTTCATTGTAATCAGAAATACCTGAAAATGTAAAGAAACTTTTGCTGTGTAGTTAATCACGAATATCAAACTGCACCCAGGAAAGCAGGGAGCTGATTTAATAACCTCTGGTCCAGATAACTTTGAAATGTCTGCTATGGCAATCACATGCTAAGGATATGATGTCACAATGATCATAATGTCAGAAGTACACTGTTTCTAATTAGCATTTTACCTAGAAAAGGGCCTTGCTGCCTTCTGTCTTCAAATTATTGTTTTTATCCAGACACCACCTGTCCAGGTAGGTAATATTATGACTATTGAACCACCTGATCACTGATGGATTCATGCTCACTGCATAAAAATCCTTTTCCTGAACCCTGCAAGTTCACAAAAATAGAATTATTGCTGCATTTCAGTCAGAGAAAATTTCAGAGCGGTGGTAGGGGATTTTAAATGGCTTTCTATGAATAAAAGAAGAAAACTTCTCTTCCAAAAATACATCTAGTGACTCCTGCCTCACCATTCTGCATGGCAACAAGCCCTTCATTAAGGTTTAGTCTCTCAGACACCTCTCCCCATGTGCAGCACTGAGTTACTTTCCATTAAAATCAGCCTCCAGAGATGGATGTGCAGCTTCCATGGCTTGCAAGCATCTTCCCCCAGCACTTACCTTGCCAAGGAAATGTTATTTCTGACGCCCTGCCCACAGTACTTTGTGTTCTCTCTTAATCAATCGAAGTGTCCTTATCTTTGCTGCACTTCATCTTGTCTAACAAGCGTTCTCAAAAACACCTGAAGTTTATTTCTAGGAATAAATGTGTTGTCTTATTGGGACCGTGTGTTCTTCAGATCCTGCCCTGTGCCTTCTCATAGGAGAATCCACATTAATTCATGAATTCATTAATTGAACGCGCATTTTATTTTTATTAAACTTTCCTCTGGTTCTTTCTCCCTTCTCCCCTTTTCCCTGCACCCTCCAGCTGTATCCAGCCTCAGAGTCAGAACAGGAGTGAATGGAAAACACATTGGAGAGAGGATTATGTCCGTATGGAGGATTGACATCCATTTCCAAGCTGGGGAGATTGAGCTGTACCAGCTTTTTACCTTTTGTTATTCCCCCAAGTGCCTGTGCAGGTGAGTTGATGGCTGAGCACCCAAAGAAAACACCCAGCAAGCAGAAAGTGAGGGTCAGCCTCACCAATCCCTACTCAAACCCATCCTTCCTGTGGCCACAGCCTGGGAAGGGTCTGAGTGCTCTCCCATCTCCCTGGCTGCTCTGTGAGGTTGGATCATGGAAAGGGAAGGAGAAACCAGCTTGAGATTCCTCGCTCTTGGCTGGGCATTGTCCCTTCACAGTGCTCAGGAGATGTGAGGCCACCTCTGAGTGAGTCTGATTTCTCCTGATATTGATAAAATTCAGCCCCAGCCTCGAGTAGGTCCCAGTGGAATTGCAGCTGTGACTCAGAAAATTATGTAAGAAAGCAGGGAGAGGAAAAAAAGAGAAACTGCTCAAACCTCAGCAAGGTTTTGTCCATCATCAGGGCTGCTTTTGTGCTGGAGGGGTTTGGAACAGGGCTCTGACATCTGTTTGGAAAAAGTGCCACGTTCTGTCCCTCCAACACCACCCTCCACAAGTCAGTCCTGATTATCAGTGTGGATGTGGTGCTGAAATCTGGTCCTGAAATATGAAATTTGCTCTATAACCTTTTGTCATTCTCAGAATGAAAATCGTCCAAGCACATCCTCATCCCACAACTTTCCTTGGAAATTATCCTCATCCCTCACTGAGGGATGGAAAACATTGAGAGATCTCTAAAGCCAACAAGATCAGGGCAGGAGCCCAGATTTCTCCTCTCTGAGCCACAGCTGCCCAAAAGCTTGGTAAGTACCAAAAATGGCTATTTCAATGGTGAAAAATCCATTAAAAACAAAAAATAAAACCAAACAGACCAAACAGAGTTGTAGAAATATGAAAAACCTTTGCTGTAATAAGAGCAGAGTGCTGAGAATCAAGCAGGATTGTGCCCACAGCTCAGTTAAATTAAAAAAAAAACAGATTAATGTGCATAATAATCAAGGCTGACATTGAGTAAGAGGCAAGAACCAGTAATCAGATCCCAACTTAGCTGATGCTGGCATTACTGGGAGCCTGGGGCACAGTCCAAGGATAAAAACATAATGTCTTATCTAAGCAAGGAGTCATTTGTGCACCACTGGTTACAACATGTTCTTAAAAAGGGAAAGAAGGAAAAGGAAAATATGGCACATGAAATTATTTTATTCCCCCAGAAACGATAAGAAAGTAAAGCTAAAAGTTTCTACACCCAATCTTTATAGAGGAAAAGCCTATCTAGACTTAACCCCTTGCAATGTGCGCTGTAAAACCCCAGGATACGAAGAAAAGATATTAAAACAAAAAGTGAAATGGGGATGAAATCAAATTAGTATAATGAAGACAGTTAAAAACTCAGATTTTGGAATATTTCCTGCTATTTGGAGGCTGCTGGGATCCACAGGGCCAGCGCACTCCTCGGTTCAGTGAGAGTTCAGGCAGTCTGGCAGCCCCATCTTTCTGGCCAAGCCTCCTTTTCTGGCAGCACATCTCCCTGTTTCTCAAGACTCTTCTTTTCCTCCAGATTCGACAGGGTGTTGACCTGGATGTCTCAGAACAGCTCATGGAGAGGAAAGACCCTCTGACACAAAACCACGTCACTGGAGAGGGAGCTGTAATGTCAGGGAGGGCAACTGGAAGATCAAAGTGGGAATGAACTGGTCACTCCAAGCTGAATGGCTTTGCATGGCTGAGTTTTATTTCCAGTCTTTTGAAGCACAGCTGATGAGTCTTAACAAGGAAAGAAATTTTGTGTAAAATTCAGTAAATCGAAAAATCTGGTTTGTGTAAAATTCAGTAAGTTACGGGAAAAAAACAAAAAAACACCCCAGATCAAACACCACGGGCCTGCGGGGGAAAAACTGGAATTGAATTTCTGTAACACAGACCTTTCCCAGAAAAGCCAGGCATGAAATGCAACACCACTCATCCGTGAGGGAGTCGGCCCAGTCCTTCCCAGCCTTTTCCATTTTCATCATGGCCATGGTTTGAACCTTCCACGATGACATCTCACCAGCACAGCCCAGCTCTTCCCCAGAGGGAGCTCTGGGCCCTGGGGCTGCTGCAGTCAGGAGGAAGACACAGGTGAGAGGGATGGAGGGTGGTGGGTGGAAGGCACCTCCTCTGCCCATGGAGCAGGGTGGGACCATGTGCCCAGCTGGAATGAAGCCTCGTTTTCCCCTTCCAGATACAACTCAAGGTGTGAGCCTCACAGAAATGACTCAGGTTCTCAATGCTGACCTGCCTTTATGGTCTCCATCCGGTTGATTTATTGTATTCAGGAGCCTCAAGTGGCACCTTGCTATTTCCACAAGGGCTGGGAGGCGAGCAATGGGACAAGGGGTGATTGGACACAACCACTGCTCTGCCCTGGAAGAGTGACACATGAGGGCCACGGCCTCTCCTCAGCCCTTCTCAAAATGTTTGTGCAGGAGCAGCCATAAATCGGGCTGTATTGACCCGAAGATGCAATCCAAGGCGTTTGAGCCTAGGCCTTATCTGCATCACCTTATCAGGAGCCAGAGAGCGAGATGCACCCCGGGAAGGGAGGGGACTCTGCAGAGGGTTTGGCCTCGTCCCTTCTGTCCTGGCACGGGGAGGGGACTAGGGGCAGAGCTGGGTAATGATTTGTCATCGCAAGGAGCGGGGTGTCTCTCTTTGCAGAGGAAACCTTGGCCGTGATTGACAGTGGGGCTGTTTCTGCCACTTCCCTCGCTGTTGTCAAGTAATAATGAAGCTTTGTCAGTCCATCATGGACATGGATATGCCAGATTATGTCGACTCCTTGGACTCCTCTTATACCATGCTGGAATTCGACAACCTCCGCGTGCTCCCCAACAACACCGGTGAGAATTTTACTCGTTTTCCTTTGAATGAGCTCCACTACTTTGTTATAAAACACAGAGGAAAGGCTGGCGGGAGGTATGGGGCAAAGGGTGGAAGGGGTAATATTTAAGCAGCTGACCTGTCAACCTCTGCTGCATCCATGGCTATGTTTGGGCTGATACGTGACCCCTTTCCTCGCCGGTCCCGTTTTGGGTTTTCCTTCTCGCTGGTGGGCTGTGTGTCATGCCCTGAAGAGCCCACCACGTTTTGCAGGTTTTGGTAGAGGTCTTCATGGCATTCCCTGGGTTTTTCCAGGTTTTTCCAGGAGTTATTACCAATATTTCTCCCTCAAATGTGTGTTTCATTCCCATATACGACTTCAGTTGATATTTAATCCTCGGGAAAACACGTCGTCCCACATGGCGTTTGTCCGTGACCGTGTGCCCTGCTTAAGTTGGTCCTGGGAGCTTGGATTGAGAAGCAATATCCAAATCATTGCTAGCTTTATATTCCTTTTCTGGCTACCAAGATGGTCCAACAGATTTTAGGGCACAAAAGGACTCAGCTGGGAGGCGGGAGTGTTTATACGCCGAGACTTCCGCTTCGTTCGCAGGAATAAAGCGCTTGGTGCGCTATTTAATTTTTCTGCAGCCAAAAGTATTCTGACATAAAGTGAACCCCATTCAGTGAAATCAATTGTGTAAAAATAAAGGGCATTTTGGTCCTATTGTGTGAAACCAATCGTGCAACTGAATGAGATTCCAACGTTGGCGATTCCCTTGGAGAGTTTTGGCAGCCTTTTAATTTGTTAAGAAGCTTAGTGAAATTAAGATGGGATTTTCACATTTGCTCATTGACTGGCTCATCAAAAGAAATCAGAGTTTCAGCAGGGGTATCACCTACAATATAAAATGATTTGACATTGTTGTGGGGCATGGAGGGAGGTCAGGAGACAAGCAAAGTCAAAAGGCCCAGAGGAACTTGAATTTAAAATTGCTTTCTGTAAAGCTCTGGCTGTCCCCAAATCAAGGATTTTCAATAGTTGTAGTTTTTGTAAGCTCCAGATAGAGACTGGATCTTGCTCTTGCAGAAAGGTTTCCATCTCCCATCCCACTCCAGAAATGTCATTTAACACAGATGTTTCGCTTTGTCACTTCCTGTTGAACAACAAGATACTTTTCATTTTTTGAAGCGGCACAAATGTCCTCAAAATTCAATATAATTTTACAAACGAGCCACCAACGCCTGTTTGGGCTCTCTGTTGATTCATGCAGTAGAACTGACAGGTTGAGTTTTTTTCTGAACTTTATCGAACTCGATATTGTGTTATTTGTTTAGCTGTTAATGACTAACCAGCTCTCTCGGGAAGTAGCTGCTTTGAAATTAGCTTGTTTGTCTTGGGTAAGTGTCCTTTTCTACGGTTTGTAAAAATAACTTCAAAAAAAGGACCTGAAATGGCCATGCATGGAAATCTAGTGCTGTCCAGCTGAGTTCAGCCCCCTGAGGTAATTCAAAATCACAGTTTCCTTGTGGCTTCAGAAATATTTTAATTTTTTTGGAATCAAGAAACAACCTCATTTTAGGTATTTTTTATAACTACATTGGATTTTTTAAAGATGATTTATATCTCTCCTAAGGTTCCTCTGTATTTTCCCTACTAAATGATGACAGCTTTGCCCTCTATAAACATGAACAGGAAGGGATGTAATATTTATTTTGATGAACTCAGCACAGTCTCTTCCTTACGAACAATTCCAAAAGTGAAAATTGTAATATTTTCAAATAGGGTCATGCTTTCTTGAAACCAACTCTTTCCTTCTTCAGAACATTATTTCATCAAAATTTTGGGTAGATTAACTTTGTGGAGCACTTCCCGTGCTTAGATGTTTCTTCTTCAGGAAGCTGCTATCATTCTGAGATTTGCCCAGATAAGTATTTGGGATTTTTCCACCTTCAAGGAATCCATAATTTGCCAAATATTTTAAGATTAACTCAAAATAAATAATAGAACACTATATGAGAGTGATATAAAAATATTTAAGGTTTAAATAGAAAAGGAAAGGAGCAAAACCCCCTGCTAGTTCTGCCTTTCCTTTGTGAAATGTGCTGTGACAGCAGAAATTTTCCCCTTCTGTACAAATTTATTTCCTTCACTTTGGCTGGTGCTACAAGCCATATTCTCATTTTTGTGTGTGGTTAATGCCCCTTCCCTCCCATTTTTGCCAGAGTTGTCTCATTTTGGAGAGGATGTGAAGCCTTGCTGCCATGCAGCCCCAGTTCTTCATTTGGGATTTGGGGAGCCCTTTCTCCCAGCGTGGTTCTCGTTGTCCTGCCTCAGCACCCACACTCCACAGCGATCCTTGGGGCTCTGGCACGAGGCTGGCGAAATCTTTCCCAGCCCTGCTGGAGTCTGACCCAGTTCAGACCATGCAAAAGCCACCAGAGATGTTTTGGCAGTGATTTACCATCCCTCGAGCTGCCTGGAACAGCTCTGACCTTTCTGCCTGGCGCCTTCATCATCGCTCCCGTAGGATCTGGGATCACCAAATCTATGTTTGATATCTCAAAACCCTTCTATTTGCTAAGAGCTGGTGTAGAAAGAGGCTGACCTGCACGTGGCCAAGGTTTAAACCCCCTCCTGCCCTACATTTGTGTGTACATCTTTCACAATGCTAGCTTTGGCACCACGTTTGACCGTGTGTGCTCAAACCCCAAACCCACACTGGTGATCTCCTCACATTCTAGCCCAGCACATGTAATTTGGGGATTCGTTAACTGCAAATTATGTGCGCCAAAACTTGGGTTTCCTGGTGGATAAAAGCCACCCTGGAGAGTATTACAAGACAATTCTCTTTTACAATTTGCATCTAGAAATGCTGCAGGCAGTAAAGGAACTGAAAGGAAAAGCAGTGCAGGGGTCAGGCACCATGAGAACATCCTCAGTGTCATTTCTTATCACTGTAAAATTGGCATTATCATCTCAGCCTGGTTAGGCAATGATTTACAAACACAGGCAGTAGGTCCCAATAAATTTGTGTGCATTGCAGTTATGAACTTGGCTGATCCCAAATCTGGGGAAGCCACTGGGTTGTTCTTTTCGCCTTAGGGAGCTCCCAGTCCGCACAGTGATTATGTACAACACAAAAAATTGGTCAAAATCTCAGATATTTCCACCAGTGAAGCTTGGGGACAGCCTCAGTGAGGGGTCTGGCCACAAGCAGAGCCTCAGCTCAGCCTTGACAAAGTCAAGATGAGTTGTGGTCTTTTCCCACAGAACAAAATCAAGTGCGTGTCTGCAGTGGAGATTTCAAAGGCACAGTGCAG
Organism: Turdus rufiventris; assembly: GCA_013186435.1. Taxonomy (NCBI): domain Eukaryota; kingdom Metazoa; phylum Chordata; class Aves; order Passeriformes; family Turdidae; genus Turdus; species Turdus rufiventris. The sequence goes on from PYHW01010295.1 coordinate 439,836, forward strand.
GAACTGTTCAGGTTATGTCAGGCAGGGATGGAGCACAGATTTCACAGGGATCCTGATCTTCCTCTGCCTTTCCTCACAGAGATCAGTCCAGGAAAATCCCAAATATTGGGGAGGTTGGAAAGCTGTGTTCAAAGAGTCTCCTGGTGCCTGGGGTATCAGCTGTGCTTCGCTCTTCTCTGAGCTGATTCTCATTTGGAGCCCATCATTAGCTGGCACCAGGATTTTCTAATTAAAAATTGTGATCATAATTAGCGTGCATTCTGGCTTAGGGCTTTCCTTCCATTTATTTAATTATTTATTCGAATTTCTGCTCACATTCTGCCAATTCAGCTGAAAAGGACACGTGGCTCCCTCGCAGGGTTTTGAACTTTTAGCTGTGGAGCTGCCCTAGCACAGAGCCACGGAGCCACTGGTGGTTTGTTTGTGCTTCCATGGAGACCAGAGAGGGCAAAATTTGCTTTGCTAATGTCCACAGGCCCTCACACACACAGGGCTGATGGTTCCTCCTCCAGTCATACCTGGTTTAAAGCCAGATTATTAATTTCTTCCTTATATCAGCAAGCAGATTCTCATGTCCTACCCACATAAAAGAAAAACAAAAAGTCTTTTCTGATGAGTAAATGCTTTCCAGGAATATTTTGCAGTCTGGACAGAGCTGGAGGATGAAGGGTTCATTGGAGACCTAAACTGTTTGACCTTGGCTTGATTCATGTGGAGTTCTAGAGAAAGCATGAGTGGAGTGAAGAGGAAATCAGCTGCATTATCTTCATTTTGGTTGTGCAAATTTTTAAAATGGAATCCAACACGGTGCATTTGCTTATGGTCAAATGCTCCTTCAAAAAAGGGTGGAACAAGAGATGCCCAAATGTTCTGCAGTTATTCTCTGTACAGTTCATTTAATACTGAGTTATTAAGTAATATAAAATCAAGAATAATTGCAAAAAATCCTAAAAATCAGCCTAAATTTCCATGAAACCCCTCTGACAACGACAGTGCTCCCAAAGGGGCCAAGTGTCACTTTCTGACAAATGTCAGAGCTGGGAGCATCTTACACAGCATTTGGGAAGAGGCAAATCTCAATTCCTGTCATTATGACCTAAGAATGATTTTGATGATGCCATTCTTTCTTGCAACCCACTTATTTACTCATCCATACCCCAGAAGGTACATATGGACCAAAAATTATTTTAGGAGGTGATGGGATGTCTGAACTTGAAGTCTTGGCTGAAAATGTCTTAGCCTTAGCTAAGAAACTATCCAGTTTTTTAAAAACTAAAGCTTTGTTGGCTTTGTTTTTTTAATTTTTTTTTTGGGGGGGAGGGTTGGTTACAATTTTTATTGCACAGCAAATATTTTCACTATAAATTTTTTTAATGCGTATTCACACACCAAAATAACCTGCTCCCTCTCTCTCTATGTACATTCTGTGTGTGGATTACTCAGAGCTATTTTTGCGTGTTACGGATTAGAAAACTCTCTCTGGGCAGATCAGATGGCAATTCCTCCCTGTTGCAGCACGTTTCACCTCCCTTTTTGTAGTTTTCTCTAAGGAGCTGCTGAGCTGAGCTTTCCCCCTCTCTGCTGTGAGGATGCCCCATCCCAGAGTGTGCCCTGTCCCAGGGACTTTCCTGAGGTCGCTGGAGCTGCCCTGGAGCACAGAACATCTCCCAGAGGTGTGATAAATTCATAAATCCTCCTGCAGCCCAGGTCAGGCTCTGCAAACAGGAGGGGAGATGCAAACGCTGCCAGCTGCCCTCTCTGCAAGGGTCTCCTGGCTTTTTCCTTCCCCAAGCTGTGCCTCAGATGAGGAGGAGGATGAGGAGGGCAGCGAGCCTGGTGGTTAGGAGAGGGAGAGGTTCCAGGGGAGTTTCCAGCAGTGTGTGCACACAGAGCTGTTCCTGCCCCAAATGAGCGGGTGCAAACGGGGGACACGACACAGGGCATTCACATCACCCAATTTTAGGTCCCTAATTTAGAAGTCTGATGTTCATGCACACCTCTGTTCCTTTCCAGTGGAAAGCAGTGAGGCTTTTCAGAGAGAATTTCAGAGGAGGGACTGGACTTAGAACTAAAGTGATCCCTGTGGGAGATGCTGTTTTGCCTTCCAGCTGCAGAGGAGCTCTCAAGAAAAGTTTTATCTTCAGCACCTCTGTCATGAAGTAGTTCATCCTTTTTGCCTCTGCTGTTTCTTCTCTGCATTCTATTTCTTCAAATTAATGAGCTTTTTTTCCATTTTCTTCTGTGGACAGCAGCTTTGAACTATATTTTCCAGGTATCTCATTGAGGAGGTGGCTCAAAAATATAAAACTCACATGCAAGTGAGGTTTCTTTCTATCTCCCCAGGAAAGCAGTGCTAACTGATGAATTCTCAGGGAGCAGTTTGGGTTTTGCAGCTTAAAACCTGTGAATAAAAACACCAAGACCATTACCAGAGGAGCTGAGCTGGGGAAGAGCCCGACCATGAACTCAGGTTTAATTGTCCCGTTCTCTGCCCGCAGAGTCCATCGCGACCGAGTCGGCCAACACCAACAACCTGCTCCCCAACGGGGTCAACTCCCTGTGCTCCATCTGTGGGGACAGGGCCACTGGCAAGCACTACGGGGCCTCCAGCTGTGACGGCTGCAAAGGCTTCTTCAGGAGGAGCGTCCGCAAGAACCACGTCTACTCCTGCAGGTACCGTGATTCCGCGGAGGAGAGGGGTTCACGGAGGAGGGGAACGGTCTGGGGTGGGGCTCAGGGGTCGTGTCTCAAATGGCAAGCTGGGAAGGCCACCAGAAGGACTACAACTTGGTGCACAAGGAGTAAACTCAGTCCTTTCTCTCAAGCTCAGTCCTATCTCTAAGCTCAGTCCTATCTTTAAACTCAGTCCTATCTCTCAACTCAGTCCTATCTCTCAACTCAGTCCTATCTTTAAACTCAGTCCTATCTCTCAACTCAGTCCTATCTTTAAACTCAGTCCTATCTTTAAACTCAGTCATATATCTAAACTCAGTCCTATCTCGTTTGGACCTTCTGTGGCGCTGAGTGAATTCACCAGCGCTGCTTTCCCCACGGTGTAAATGGAAACTCGTAGACCTGAGAATCACAGAATGAACCAAGCTGGAAAATACCTTTGAGATCCTCAAGTCCAGCCTAAAAGCTGAGGTTTGACTGGTGTGTAAAATACATAAATACAGAGCCTGAGTGTGGAGTGACACCGTGACCTCGTCACAGCCCAGCAAGGAGAAGCCAAGGCGGCAAAAGACCAAAGCTCCAGAGATTTCATCTTTCTTGCTTTTCCTGGTAAAAAACATCCAAGGCATCCAAGAATCTGTTACGTCCAAAGCCCTCTCACAGCTTTGTTTTGAAACAAAATAAATTATGTACACTGACTTATCAGTGCTGATTTTATGAATATTCTGAGAAATAAGTGTTGACCAGAGATGATTCACATCCACTTTGGCACACAGGTATACATTTGAGAGAGGAATTTTTTTGCCAGAAGGAGGCTATAAATTATAAAGTTGCTATCTTGATTTACTTTAGAAAAATGATATTTATTTTAGCACAGGAGAAAGTGGAAAGAAGTCTCAAACTTGAATACACTTAAACCCTTCATCTCTAGTTGAAACCTGGAAGTTTTCTTTCTGTTCCAAAGCTTTTCTCCCTCAAAGAGCTTTCCAGATTTTTCCAGTGAGAGTCACCCTACTTGTTCAAAATGTTCCTGGTGCCTTTATCACTCCAGGACACACCAGCCATGAAAGTCCCTTGAGCTGAGAGCAGTGCCCACTCCATGAACTGTGGGATTCCTGCAGGAGATGAGCTCTGCTACTGGTTTCTTTGAATTTTCAGCTGCTGGTCTCCTGGGAGAGGAGCTGTTGTCTCTCCCCAGGAATCCATGAATCTCTGCAATATTTGGCAGCTCAAGGAAGATCCAGCGTTGAAGCCAAGTTTGTGTGCAAGCCCTTATTTGGTGAGCTCAGCCCCGCTCAGTGCTCTGCTCATGGCAGACATGAATTCCTCTGGAAATGTTTTGGGCCTTTGTACCTTTGGCTTTTAACCAGTTTGGGAAAGTTCCTCAGCTTTTACAACCTGCTGGTGCTGGAGCAAGCCACATCATCTCCTCTCGAGATTCCCCTTCCATTGTCTCACCCACAGCTGCCAATCCTGTGTGGGCCACCCCTGGAACAGCACAAGGGCTCCTAAATCCCCACTGAAAGGAGGAGGAATGAGGAGGCCACGGGGCTCAGAACAAGGCTGCAGACCCAAAGGGCTTGTGGCATGTTTTATTCTACGCAAATTGTGGAATAGCTAACGAGTGAAATCAGACAAACCCCAACGCCAAACACCCAGAAACTGTCTGCAAGTGGGAGATGGAGCTCCTACCAGAGCCCAGCTTGAGTCCCAGTCATGTTTTCACAGCCAAACCCATCCCAGTCCCTGTAGGGTGGGTGGTCTGAAGCTGGAAGGAGCAGCGGTGGGGAAGAGGAGGAGCGAGCCAAGCCAAGGTTGATTCAATCCATTTCTAGCAAACCTTTGGCTCCTCTCTGGGGCCATGCAGTGTGGAGCTCAGGGAGGTCTGGGACTGTATTTGGGGCTGTATTTGGGGCTGTTCAGGGTGAGGGTTGTAGACGCCAGCCTGGTTGCTCCATGTTGTATTTCCCATCTCCTCCCAGGTTCAACCGACAGTGTGTGATAGACAAAGACAAGAGGAACCAGTGCAGGTACTGCAGGCTGAAGAAGTGCTTCAGAGCTGGCATGAAGAAAGAAGGTGGGTGCAAGGAGACATTTCAAACCTTCCTGCTGCTGTCTTAGGCCCTGTTCCACTGCAGAGAAGGGTGGGGAGCAGCAGCAGCACTGGCTGGAGAGATGATGATTGTGTGGCACAGACAGATATTTTTTATTGCAGTTGAAAGCCACCATTTTCCATTTTATCTCCATTTCAATGAGAGCCTGGTGACATTATTCCATCCTGTGAGGCTGATCTTTTAGTGTTGGGAAAGGGATGAGCCTCCTCAAGGCTTATTTGGTCTCTAAGTCTCTCCATACCCACTGGTGTGACTCCTAATCCCACCTGTGCCAATCTCAGAGAGGATCTGCCACCTCCAATCTCATAAATGCCATCAGCTCGCTGCTTCAGGTGGCGTGGCTGCCTCGGCTGATGCTCACGTAGCCCTGCAAGGGCAAGGTCCAGCCTGAGCACGGAGCCTTCAGGAGCTGGAGCCTCTCCCCCGTGCCCCAGGGCACAGCTCCTGAGCAGGGTGACTCATGTGGCCCCCACAGCTGACTCAGGCACCCCGGCAGGGGACGTGACTCAGAGCAAAACCCTTTGCTGCTGGGACAGGGTGAATGTGGAGCCAGCACCAGCTCTGCAGGGCCAATCCCAGATTGGCCAACACTTGGTGTTGCAGTTCTTGTTGGCTGGGTTGGGGAGATGGAGAGCTGTAGGTTTGGTGATCCCCAGGTTGTGCCCTTTCTAAAGGAAATATGTCATAGTGCCTAATGCTCTGCAGGAAAAACACATTTCTGTTAAGCTGTGCCTACATGCAGCTTCCCTGGAAGTCTGGGATCTATCACAGCACTTCTGGTCCTGTTTTACTGATTGTCCTTGCCCTCTGTGTGCCTGACGAGCTGGGGACCCACCCCACCCAATTGCAGGTTGTTGGGTGATGCTTTCACACTCTTCACCCTTCATTTCAATGTTTCCCAACCCTCCGGCAGCTGGAAGATGAGGGAGCTGAAAAGGAGCTTGACAGTTTCTTTCCATGCCACCAAGTTCACCCAAGGGGTGGAATTGTGGCCCCACTGAACCCAAGGGGAAATTTGCCATCCATTTCTGGTAATTTTAGTGGTGATGAAATGGTCTTTCCAATGTTCTGACCATATGTTTTCCTGGAGAAGAAGGGTGTCTTGCAATTTGGCATAAGTCATGGATGAAGCAAAAATGCTGCCTGGTTTAATTTAGAAGAAATGGAGTAAATACAGCAGATGGAAAAATAAATGGAGTTCAGACTGATAAACTTAAATTGAGGCTGATCTGGTCAGTTCTAGATGGGATAAAGCCAATGCAGCAAACTGCACTGCTTGGGAAGGCTGAAATCTGGTTATCAGATCTATTCTTTGAGCTGGAGCATGATTTTTATTGGATTTTATGGTAAAAGTTATAAAACCTTGGCTCACGCCTCCATCACTGAGTGCAGCTTGATGGGAGATGACTCATTTCAAGTTCCACATCGTCACATTCCTTGAAACTTTTTTTTTTATGAGTGCAGTCAGGTTGTGCGCTCGGAAAACGCTCCTGTGCTTGGCAGGGAAGATTTTAAAGCACCTTGAGCAACTGCTGGGCAGAAATGAGCTTAGCTGGACAGAGCTCATGTGCGGGACTGGGAGAGAAATGTTCTTGCACAATTGTGTGCACTAAAAGAACACAGCTGTTTGCTTTTGGGTGGTTCTAGATTAATATTAAACGAAGCCTTGGGGAGAAGGAGAAGCCATGCCTCGGATGGAGCGCTGTTGAGTGTCCAAATATTGAAATATTTGTACAAAACCTTTGGGAGCGTGCAGCAGTTGTCGGTGGGAGGTGGCAGCGGTGACATCCACCCTGTGTTCTGTGTCCCAGCTCTGTCCCTGGCACATTCCTTTGGGCCAGCCCTTCTAACGGCAAGCAGAGTCCCAGGGTGTGGCAATAGCGTTGTTTATCCACTGCACGGGGCAAGAAGCTGGGAACGAGCCTTTTTCCCAGGCTGGCTGTGACAGCACACCTGGGGTGGGGTCAGCAGGGCTGTGCCATCCCTCCCGTGCCCCACTGACCCACTGCTCAGTGTGCACAGCCTGTAGAACTTGCTGTTCCCTGGCAGAACTCGCTGGTAAACAGGAATTCTGGATCCAGAGGGATTTTTTGGTTTTGTTTCTTTGTTTTTGGTTTTTTTTTTTTTTGTTTTTTTTTGTTTTTTTTGGTTTTTTTGGGTTTTTTTTTTGTGGGGTTTTTTGTCTATTTTTTGGTTTTTAAATTTTTTTTTCCCAATATTCCTGAGTTGTAAGATATGATGTGACACGTTCAGATACAGATATTTCTTTTTCTCTTTCTCTCTCTCTCACTCTTTTTGTCTTTTTTTTTTTTCCCTTTTGAAAACTTTTCCAGTGCATAAGAAATAATGAGGAACTGTGTAGCCTGGTAGAAGGGAAATTTCTCCCTAAAGAAAAAGCCAAATACCTGAGTTATGTGGTGACCAGGTCTGCCTGGGACTGTGGGATTTAAATTGTGTTCGGGAGGTTTAGGTTGAATATTAGGAAAAGTTTCTTCCCCCAGAGGGTGCTGGGGCACTGAACAGGCTCCCCAGGGAATGGTTGAAAAAATTGCCTGTAGGATCTTTGGATTGCATTGTTTGTACAGCCAAAATTCAATCCTACTTTCAGGAAGGACCAAGATTGCCCTACACAAGAGCCCCACACCTTCAGGGTTGTGAACTGCGATGGGATCCAGGTTCAATCAGCACTAATGAGAGCAGGGAAGGGACAAAACTTGAGCCTTGCGGAAAATCCACTCCCTAGATTTCCTAGAAAACAGCTCACTCAGAGTCACTGCTGTCCCAATTGCATTTCTGGTATCCATATTTCACTTTAGTAACAACCATTGAAGTTAGGATGAGGGGAGAGGGAAAGCTTTGCCTGAACAAAAAACTCCTTTTTTGTCCTAAAGACTCCTTTATTCTTGTGTTGGAGTTAGGGCTGGGACTGTGCCAGAGGGTGGTCTGGATGTTTTGGGCATTTTCTGGCTGTTCCCCCTGACTTTCTCTGTTGGCTCCGAAGTTCGATTTCTATTGTCTTGCACAATGCCACCAGACAGGTTTTTGGTCACTGCAGCATCAGTGCCTGAGCAGAACACCAGGTACTTAAACACCCAAAGAAAACAGCAGGATTCTAATTTTAGCATCTCCCTGAGATCATGTTTAACCTCGAATAAATCAGCAGGGTGTGACTTCTCAAGTGAGCCAGGTCAGCTCCTCACATGGAGCTGAGTGCCTGAAAACCTGGAAGCCTTTTGAAGCTGCACTGCACTGTCAGGATTCAGCTTTTTGGTGGGAAAAAAAAAAAAAAAAAGGGTTAATATTTAACCTCTCATCCCCTTCAAAGTAATCTGTGAGTGTGCATGGACTTCTTTAGTTTAATGCAGAAGTGAAAAGAATTGTTGTACCACTTACTGCTGCAACAGTAAGGAGGAAGGAGGGTTTGAGGCTCTTCTTTATTTATTATTGTGAGATTGGACAGGTTTATAGGATCTTTTATTAGTGCTTCACAGGGCCTCTGTCTTGTTTCATACCTTTTGTTTGCACATTTCTCTTGCCAGCTTTCAGAAGGCTGGGACTGCAGTTTATTGCAAAGAAGGATGGAAAAGATAAAAGATCTTCTCTGCCTTCAGTAGCCATAAATCAGCCATGAAAGGATTAAATGTACGTGTACCATTGGGATTTATTTGCAAATAAAACACACCACACCTACAAAATCCGAGGTAGCTCAGGGAGAGAAAAAAAGATTTTTTGTGGACATAAATTAATCAGGCAGCAGGAGGAGTAAATCTGTGGGTGAAGACAGAAACGCTGTGAGCACTGGTGAGTACAGCACCAGGGACCTCCCTGAGAGAGCAGGAGCTCTTTCAATTTATCAGCACATTCCCAACCCCAGCAGCATTAACTGAGGCTGGATTTAGAGCAGTAATGATGGAAACAGTAATTTCCACATTGCTGTGGAAAGTTGCTGGTTTGCTGCTCTCCTGTGCCCCATTTACTGGGGTCCCTGGAGGTTCTCATCCCTGAGTGGCAAAGACAAGGACAGATAGTTTGGGGAGCAATCCCACAAACACAGCCAGGAGCTCGAGGCAGAGTGTCCAGCCTTGCTTTGAGTGACAAATCCCTGTCAGGGCTCCCCTGCGTCACACACACAATATGTTTGTTTTCCCATCTGCTTCCCACAGCCAGGACAATTCCCCAGAGGGAGACACAAGCATCATTCTGCCCTCTCTCCCTTTTTCCCACCCTGTTCCTGGCCAGCACCATCCTGGGGACTCACTGATGTCCCTCCTTGCAGGGCTGGCTCTTGGTGATGTTTTCTGGTTTGGGGAATGTGCAGAGAGCAGGATTAGAGGAGGGGAAAAGCAGCCAGCAAAGATATTCTGGAAACAGCAGCCCCTGGGACACAGAGGGATGCAGCACTGGGTTTTTAGTCCTTCCTGCAGGTTTTTATTGACAGCAAAGCCAAGATCACACCTGAGCCCAGCACCCCCTGCAGCACTCACCAGGAGTGACCTGTCCCTTCCCTTTCACAAACACAATAAATACAGCCATATAATCACTGCACAGTAATAGATTAATTTTTGTGGCAGGTGAAACATTAACTCCCCTTTGTATCTAATTCCATCACGTCTTGGGCGCTCTCAGCGATAACACCCAAATCACCTTGAGAAAGTCGCTCTGTGCCATCCACTTACACTGGAAATTGAGCTTATCAGAGCATGAGGGAAGCACTGAAATATGTGCCATAAAAACACTCAGGGGCAAAAACAGGCTGAGGCTTCTTAAAGGAGTCTGTCATGGGGACCAGCTCTGCCTGGGACTGTAGGATTTACATAAAATCAGATGTGTAACTCGATCGGAAAGGCAAAGCTTGTCCTTTTTCTTGTAAGTAGGCAGAGAGCATGTGGGGGAGCATCTGACAGAAATCCAGGTGTAGAAGCTTGGATGGGGATTTTACAAAATAGCCAGTGGTGACTGACTGGGTCAGCTCCTCCTGGTGCTGGATGCTGCCACTCACCTTTCTGGTGGAGCAATAAAATCCATCAAGATTACGGTTCTATAACCTTCACCTTCAGGCTGACCCTCCCCTCATGCTCAGGGCAACTTCTGCTGCTCTCTAGGGAGGGTTAGCAGAGCCTCCCAAAAGCTGTGGGTTTTTTTCTCTAAATTGATGCTAAATTGTAGTGTCCATAGCCTGGAAATGCTCCAGGAATGTGTTTGTGTGTGGCACCTTTCAGAAATGGTTCAGCCCCTCGCAGGCAAGGCTGGCTCTGAGGTACAGAGGCAGATCCTGACTGACAACAAGGCTGAGCCCCAGATCTTGGAAAATAAACACTGCACTCCTGTCGATAAGGGGAGGCATTGATTTATGTCACTGCTGCTTGTTTTCTGCCCTTTCACTTTGTTGGCCCTTCATCAGAGGCTGGTTAGGAAAACAGAACAGTGGTTGGACATGGGCTGGAAGGAAAAAAAAACTCTTTCCTTCAAATTGTGCAAAACAGTGGCCACGTTTTTCCTTTGTATGGATTCCCTCCTTTGTATGGATTCCCAGGAATGAGTCCTGGTGCTCTAAAACAAGACTCAGCATCCTTCAAAGGAATGATGGCAAAATAACTTTGCTGATTCTGCAGAAAGGGAAAAAAAATTGCTGGGGATATCTTTTCTAATGGCCACTTTTGAGACAAACCCACAGTGCTGTACACCCGAGGGGTTAAAGCCCAGAGTGAGTCGTGTTTGAGTCATTCCCCCCAAATAAAGCCAAAGGAGCCTGGCACTGCTGGATGGAGGAGGAGGGATGTGCTGCACTGTCACCACATGCTAAATCTTCCTGCTCCCTCTGCTTTGAGGACATGACAAGTGCCTTTCCCAGCTGTTTGTAGCCAAGATCTGTGAGCTGACAGGAAAACACTGAGCGTGTTCAGGCTCCTTCCCCCAGCCCTGAGCTGCTGGACAGAGGCAGCAGGGCTTGGGGGAGAAATCAGTACTGAAACCAGCTTGGGTTAGGTTTAAATTCTCTTTTTTTTTTTTCTGCTGCTGTTTCACTCGATGGCTGCAGTGGAGGTGAGTCAGCTCTTAGAGATTGTGTTGCAAAAATAATCTGCTGAAGCGCAATCCGTGCCTTCTGTTCCCTGTGCAGGGCTGATGGAGCATGAGCTGGGAAAAGGATGATGTAAACGGGCCTCAAAAATCAGTGGGTTTTTAACAATTCACCATGGCATGCCTAGCAAAGGGTCTGGTGACAAACCCTGGCTTGGTGTTGTCGTTATCTGTCACTGCTGTTGGCGTTTTGGGCTCACTGAAATGATGGGCAGCACTGAGGGAATGGCTCCAAATCAGTGGATTTGAACTCCAAGGAGGGGTCAGAGGATGTTTTTCCAACACTGCCGTGGGGTGAGGTGCAGCCCCAGGAGCATCCTGCTGTACCAGGAGCTCAGCACAGGGGCCCTCAGAAAGGTCCCAAAGGCTCCAGCAGTGTGGGTGCACTGCCAGGTGAAGGGAGGTGACACCAAACCCCTGAATTCCCCTGAGCTGCATCATTTCCAGTGGGACCAGCAAACACCCCATGGGTGCTGCTCTGACCCCCAAATGGCCTCATCAGCCTCTTGTGCTTGGTTCTCTCCCTCTGAAGCGGCTTTTTCCCTCCCTAGAGCCTGTTTGTTCCAACATCCAACAACAGTGGGGGGTCTTGCAGGAGCAAAGCCCCATCCACTCCTGTTTAGGGACCACAGGGAGCAGCAGACACTTATGGGGGGGAATTTCTCATTGACACAACCCCTGGGATGTTCTCAGTGACACAAGCACTGGGATGTTCTCAGTGACACAATCACTGGGATGTTCTCATTGACACAACCCCTGGGATGTTCTCACTGACACAAGCACTGGGATGTTCTCAGTGACACAACCCCTGGGATGTTCTCAGTGACACAACCCCTGGGATGTTCTCAGTGACACAAGCGCTGGCAGTTTCTCATTAACACAAGCACTGGGATTTTCTCACTCGCACAACCCCTGGGATGTTCTCAGTGGCAGAAGCACTGGGATGTTCTCACTGACACAATCACTGGCAGTTTCTCCTTGACACAATCACTGGAATTTTCTCACTGACACAACCCCTGGGATGTTCTCACTGACACAATCACTGGGATGTTCTCGCTGGCACAAGTACTGGCATGTTCTCTCTCACACAACCCCTGGGATGTTCTCAGTGACACAAGCCCTGGTGGTTTCTCACTCACACAACCCCTGGGATGTTCTCACTGACACAAGCACTGGGATGTTCTCAGTGGCACAAGCCCTGGTGGTTTCTCACTGACTCCAGTCCCTCTCTCTCGTTTCAGCCGTGCAGAACGAGCGTGACAGGATCAGCATCCGCAGGAGCAGCTATGAGGACAATGGCTCTCTCTCCATCAACATCCTCACTCAGGCTGAGGCCATGGCACAGCAGGTAGGACACGTGGGGACAACCCCTCCAAACGGGTCCGTGGCCCTCAGCAATTCCAGCCTGCCAAACCATCCAGGGCTGGATGTTTTTTCTGCCCTTGGGTGGCTCCTTGCACAAATCCACCAGGAAGAAAATGCAAAATATCCAAAAGCAGGCAGGAAAAATCCATTCCCAAAGCAGTACATCCTGCAGCCTTTGGTGGGAGATAGAAAGCTGAAATTCCAGGGGCTGAGGGATGTTGCAGAGCCCAGGTCCCTTATTCTCCCAATTTATTCTAATTTGTTGCTGCACTCCTAAAATCTCACTGCACTCACACAGAATTTTTTCCTTCCTTGCTGCACTCTCTGTCCTGCTTTGAACATAATATCCCAGTCATGGTTAATTGTGTCTTTCCTCACAACTTCTTTATCAGGATAACAATTCCAGGGCAGGAAAATAATGTGAATAAATCTGCTGGGCTTCAGCTGACGCTGATTGCTTTTTTATTTCATGCTCCACCATTAATTTCACCTTGAGCGTCCTTTAAATTCTTATGCAAATACCCTTTCTGCACTGAAACCCACGGCCCAGATGTTGCACATTACATGCAGCAATGAGTCCACTTCCTTTCCAAAAATTAGAGTTTTTAACCCTCTCCCTGCCAAAGAGAGAGATCAAAAAGGGAGTTTTGTGTCGCTGACAACAACCTAGGGAGAACAGCTGGATCCATTCCACACATCTGGCTGGCTGGAGGGATTGGTGGGAGGCTGAGACACAGAGCTGCTGGTTCCTGCTGGGAATGGGAATCTGATTTTGTCCTGAGCCAGCCTGCAGCAGGGCTGGGTGTGAGTTGGGACTGAGCACCACCTCGTGGAAGCTGCTCCATGGGCTGTGAGCTGGACACAGCTCAGCACAAGTGTCCAGCCACAATAGGAACATTTCTCAGGGCCCTGATGGGTTGGATCCTCGCTGTGGAGGGTGATAAAACAGCCTGGATCTGCTCCAGACACAGCTGGGTGCTTTCTCTTTCAGTATTTATCCCTGAGCCCCGTGCACAGCACAGACATTTCCATGAAGAAGATTGCCACCATCAGTGATGTGTGTGAGTCCATGAAACAGCAGCTCCTGGTGCTGGTGGAATGGGCAAAATACATCCCAGCCTTTTGTGAGCTCCCCCTCGACGACCAGGTAAAATCAAAAGGCTCTTCCTGGTGAATCCCCTGCCTTGGAAAGGAATTCCCAGGCATTAACACACAGATCGTGCAGAGCTAGAAACAACAGCAGAGAAACAGGAGCCAATTAAATATAAATTCAGTAGCCAAGGTCCCTCAAAATACAGAGTTGGTCACTGCAACCTGAAAAAATCCAGTCCAAAAATTC
>PYHW01010295.1:456683-488079 GCA_013186435.1 Turdus rufiventris
CCTCAGCTCCCCTCACTGTTCCACTGTTTCCCTGTTCCATGTGAAGCAGGGGCAGCCCAGCCTCAGCTCCCCTCCCTGTTTCCCTGTTCCATGTGAACAGCAGCCCAACTGCCAGCTGATCTTGGAGACTCCACCAGCGCATCGCTGCCATCTCACCCTTTTCCTTACAGTCAACATTTCCCTGGCCAGGCCAGCAGTTAACTCCATTTCCCCTTTCCCCAGACTGCAAAGGGCTGAGTGAGCCTGGCAAGGTGAAGAACATGCGTTTCCAGGTGCAGGTGAACCTGGAGGATTACATCAACGACCGCCAGTACGACTCACGGGGCCGCTTCAGTGACATCCTGCTGCTGCTGCCCCCGCTGCAGAGCATCACCTGGCAGATGATCGAGCAGGTGCAGTTTGTGAAGCTCTTTGGGGTGGCCAGGATCGACAGCTTGCTGCAGGAGATGCTGCTGGGAGGTAAGAAGCCGTCCCAAGGAGGGGGGGTAAAGATGGGTTGTGTTAAAGCTGCTACGGGGCTTTGTGGATGGGAGGGAGGATGGAGGGAAAGGGGTTTAAGATGGAAAGGAAAAGATTTAAGTGGGATATGGGGAAGGAATTGTTCCCTGTGAGGGCGGGGAGGTCCTGGTACAGGGTGTCCAGAGAAGCTGTGGCTGCCCCTGGAAGTGTGCAAGGCCAGACTGGATGGGGCTGGGAGCAATCTAGGACAGTGGGTGGTATCCCTGCCCATGGCATGGGGGTGAAATGGGATCAGCTTTCAGATCCCTTCCAACCAAAACCATTTGATGAATTGTAGCTTGAAGGGTCCTTCTCACTGCAGTCCAATCCCAGAGCCATTCCTTCCAGCCTAGCTCTGGAAATCTGGTGAGATTCACAGCAAAGAATCCACTCTGAGGCGTGGCCCTTGACTTAGTTCTCCAACCTGACTGAGGCAGTTTGAGAAAGACAACACATCTTTTGTTAGAGTTGTGCAAAAGTGACAACTTTATGGGAAACCTGGGCAAGAGCAGCGCTTGGGACACAGCCCAGCAGAAGAGTGCAGCTGGAGAGCAGCTGAAAGCCCAGCCATCCCAGGGGGCTGAGAGCAAAGAGGAAGGAAGCAAAGATGAGCCATTAACCTTCACCCACAGAGGTCTTCCACATCCTCTGGGTGAAAAAGATTCAGCCCAGAGCATCTGGCTTGTCGGGAACTCTGCAGGGAATGCTGACTCTCCCCAATTGCAGGAACCACTGCTGATCTCCAGTACCAGTCAGCACCTCCCAACCTCAACCTGGATCCACTGCCAGGACACGTCCTGCAGAGCAACATGACCTCTGTGATCCACGCTGCTCCAGACCGTACGTGCCCCTTTTTGTGTTATTTGCAGCCCATTTTACACCCTCAGTGACAGCACAGCCAAGGGACTGGGCAGCAGACACAGTACACAAAAAATAGTCATTTATTTATTTTCAAAGTTTATTTATTTAAAAAAGTTTATTTTAAAAAGTTTATTTATTTTAAAAAGTTTATTTATTAATTTTAAAAATAAATTTAAGTTCTTTAAGTTTATTGAAGTAAATTTAAGTTAAGTTCTTTATTTATATGAGTTTAAGTGTTACACTGGAATCAGAGCCCTCCCTGGCTGACTCCTTCCCATAATTCCAAAAAAAAAATTAAGGATTCTTAATGGTAGCATGATCCAGGGGGAGTTTGAGATGTTACTAAAACAACATGAGATTGAAAAAAAGGGTGAGAAATCAAGACTGGGTGTTTCTATGGATTTGGCAGCAGTGGGAGGTGCCACAATAGAGGACAGATGGTTATTTAGAATAGGTGGTTATTTATGGCAGGAGTTCCCTGGGGTTGTTGCCAAACAACAGGACCTGAATACAAAACCATCTTCAAGCACCCTGGGCACTGCTGGGCTGTGGGTTAAGGCATTTATCCCCCGTAGGACCAGGCTGTTCTAAAAAGAAATTACAACAGGAGGTGTAATTTAACAACCACTGCCATGTAATCACAATGTCCTGCACTCACAGCCTCCCTCCCTCTGCCTGTTAGAATCATTTACCTCCCCTAGTGGATTTTACTGTTTCTCAGCTATATAAATGTTAGCATCATGTATTTTAGGTGGCTTTTATTTAGCTGTTAAGCTCCTTTCCAGGAAAGCAGATCAGAGAAATGCTGTGCTCTGTAAATGAGCTACAGAGGGGCTGCAGGTTCAGCTCTCTGACAAGGGCATGAAGGATTGAAGAGCAGCTGGGGGCATTCCCCAAGTGCACAATACCAAGAACTGCCAATCCCCCCCAGAAAGGAGGATGTGCCAGGATCCCCCAAGCTCCTGCTTTTTTAGGATGGTTTGCTGATTTCCATCGAGCAGCATCCACGTTAATTCTGTTTCTTTTCTCTCCCACAGCATCTCCTGAGACATCCCTTCCATCTCCTTCTGCCAGCACAGGCAGTGAAGATTACAAACTAGGTTCTAGTGCAGGGCCCAGCACCGTAGTGCAGCTCCTGCCTCAGACAGTGATGCCCAAGCAGGAGATTTTGTAGGGAGAGGAGGAAGGAGAAGCTGTGGGCAGCGTGCTGCCAGTGAAACGGGCCCTTTCTCTTTGCAGAGGCCAAGCACAGCTCGCCCCTGCCTGCAGCCGGAGTCGCTCCCAGCCTTCCCCGCCCGTGAGCACAGCACCAGGGACATCTGCAGAGGAGCCTCGCCATGGGACCCCCAGCAGCACCCCCGGCACAGGGACTGGGGTCCATGCCCTCCTCAGTAATGCCAGGACTGCCAGCCCTTCGGGTTCTGCGTTTGTGACATTGCTCGGTGCCGCCGTCACCCTCTCGCCTTCAATCCATCCATCCATCCTCCATCCATCACCCATCCATCATCCATCCACCCATCATCCCTCCATAATCCATCCATCATCCATCATCCCTCCATAATCCATCCATCCATCCATCATCCATCCCAGTGCCTTGCACAGCTCCTGGTAACCCCTCACGCACACAGCCTGGCCCAAATTGGCATGACAAAGTTCTATTCCCATCACAAATTTCATTAATTACACTCCCACGTCTTCTGTTAAGCTTTAGGAAAAATATCATCATAACCCTCAAAAGCCTTATTCCACCCAGAGGGGCCTTGTCCCAACAGGGCAGCCGGCATTTAATGCTGTCCACCTCTTTTTTATGAACAGAAACGTCAACATTTTGCTATTTTCCATAATTTCCATTATATCCAGAGTCCATTTGTGAGCCAGTGGATGGACTTCACCTTGTGAGCACCTCTAACACCAGACAGCAGCAAAGATCTCTGCCTCTCACCGTGGCTGCTGCTCTGCTAACCCCCAAATGAAGGCTGACTTACCCCAACCCCTGCTTGTGTCTTCTGCAAACTTTTACTGCAAACATTTTTGGAAGAAGCAAGTGCCCCAAAACTTTTTCCCAGTAAACAGACGTGATTTTCCTGTAGTTTTGTTTTCTTTGTAATGTCTGCAATGTGGCTCTAAATTAACCAAGAAAAGGAACAGGCAGGTGTGTGAAGCACTTTTTATAAAAAGGGTTTGTGTTTAAAACAAGGTGTTTCTGCCTTAATGTAAAATTTAATCATTTTACATTTAAAAAATGTAAAATGATTAAACTAAATAAGCCCAGTGGTGGGATTATTAATTAATTAAATTAAATAAACCCAGTGATGACTACACAGCCTCGAGAGTTCCCAAAGTGCTGTCGTGCTACGGGAGTTGATTTGAATGAATGGCACTTTATTAAAAAGCAAATGATCAGATTTCCACAACACTTGAGCTCATTTGTGCACCAACAGAACACACGAAACAGCCACTGAGGGATCAGCAGTGGCCGTGCTGAGCACTGGAACACGATGGAGAATTCCTGGTTCTGCCCCTCTGCACCAATTTCCAAGCCAGCCCTCCCTGCTGCTGGCAGAGCTGAGCTGGGGGAGCCCAGAGGGGCTTTGGGGAGCAGCTGGAGATGCTCAGCTGGAGCAAACACAACCCCAGGCACGGAAAGGGGACTTGGGAAGAGCATCCCAGCTTCCAGCAGCAGGGGAATTTCAGCCTTGCACCAGGGAGAGCTGAAAACCACCAGAGAGAGGCTCCAATTTCACCTGCATCAGAATGTTTTATTTTTCTCCTGCCTCTGATGAATTTGATCTGGTGTTTTGTGCTGATAACCCTGATTTGAAACAGCTCTATCTGGAAAGCAGGTTCCACTGCAGGCATTCCTACTGCATGACAGATGCAACTGTTCTGAGCCAGCATTGCTTCCAGTGCCTCCAGCAGCTCCATTCCATTCCTCTTCCAGACACTAAATGTACATTTATACTCATTAATGGTAAGAAAATAAATCTATGGGGGAAATAAATTACCTATTCTCGTATTTCATCCGGACAGTTTGCCTTTTTTCTTGAATTCAAAACCAAGTTTCCAAGGCTCTCCACCGATTTCTCCAATACATTAATCTATTTTTCATTCCAAAGAATCACCTCTGGCTGCAAAGCCTGGCTTGCACTGGATACTGATGGAATTCACAAAGAAAATAAAGTTGTCCATGCAGCAGTGGATATCAGACTCAGCCCCCAGTGCTCAGCTGGTCTGGTGAAGGTTTGCAGCAACAATCATTTACTGTATAAAGACCCAAAATACAGAGGGTTGCTGTGACTCTTTCTGGCTTCCCTGTCTCAAACCCCACTCTAAATTAAACCAATATTCTTATGCAAACACACCTTGGAAAGTGACTATTTTATTAAAATCATTATTTTGTTAACAAAAGCAGCTCAAAGCATAATTTAATAATATTTCTCTTGTCAGGGGCTAGCTGCTTATCAGAATGGGGTAATTCAGTAAAGAAAATCCTAAATATTTCTGAGTTATCCCTTTCCTTGCCAATTCCAATATTTGCCATCTTTAATACTGACTCTAGGTCCAACATTAACTTTATGTTGAGCTATAATATTAGGAGAAATTGCAGAAATATTTTGGAGGTGCAGTTTTGCTTCTGTTATTAAAAAAGAGCCTGTGCTTGCTTTGCTGCCTGCTGGAAAATTTCCAGGGCTCTGGTTGGGGATGACAAGAGTGAAGTGCAGGACAGGATGTGCTACTGGAATATAGGCAGGGGAAAAAAATTAAAATATATTCAGAACAAAAAAACGCTAAGTGAAAGCAGCAGAATAAAAATTTAACAATCAATGAAGAAGCACCAACCACATTAAAATAGGAATTGACCTGTAACCCAGTTCAGAAGAAAAAAAAAATACTCAGAACCAATGCTGGTGCATTTCATTTTAGTGCTATTAACAGATTCCAGAATCATTTTATAGCTCAATTTCTATATTTCAAAACCCCTTAAGCCACTTTCTTTCTCCAACAGCACTGGACCTGGAGCCAACAGAGAGAAGCAAACAATTGTAGAAATGTAACATTTCTGCACAGGTCAGGCATAAAGAAATCCATCAATGAATTCTTGCTAAGTCCAAGACATCAGAAGGGATTCCTGGAACAACTCTGCCATTACTACTAGAAATTAAACAAGAAAATAAAAAAAGAGATAAATTGGCAGGATCCATCTGCAGGGACGTCTGTTCCTTTCAGAAAATAAACAAACTCTTCCCTAAAATATACACAAACACAATCAAATCATTAACCTGCCCAAAATACCAGCAGCACTGGCACAGTCTGTGCTCATGGATTTGGAGCTCTTTTCTCCATAGAAACATCAGAGAGTGATACAGACCCAGAGAATATCTCCAAGTGTTTTTCAGAATGATGGCAAAGGGGAAAGGAACAGCTTTGAGTCTCCCCCTCCTCTGCTGCCATTTGTTCCTCCTCCCCCTTGTTTGGGTGAACACTCCCACCCTGCTGCTCTCCAGCCTCAGAATTGTCTTTGCTCCTGAAGCTGCAGAAACAAGAGGAAAAATCCAACATTTGCACAGAAAAACTGGAGACCCAAACCTGTGTTTATCCCAAATTGCCTGGAAGTGCAAAGGCTGGAACACTGAGGTTAGGTTTGCACACTGGAAGTGTTTCCCCACTCACCTCAGACAAACAGGGTGGGAACAAGAAGAGCTTTAAGGTTCCTTTCCTCTGCAAATCATTCCATGGCTCTACGATAAGCAATTACACCAGAGAATGAAAAAAGGGAATGCCCAAGAAGGGCTAAAAGAGTGTAGCTTAAAATACTTAATTAACAGAGAAACMTCTTTAATTTGGAGCACTATCACTTCTTAATATAAATACAAATTAACTACAAACCAAAGGATTCAAGACTATTTCCCTAAAGCTGCTTCAATCCTAATATATGTGAAAAAAACCCCTGACACGTAGAGAAGTTAATCAACTAAGACTTTAATTCATTAGTTTATTCTTTTTTTACATTAAAAAAAAAATTACAACGTAAGGATTTGAAAAGCCAAGTAAACTGGATTTCACACGCACACATTTGCCAAGTCACAGGGTTCAACCACCTGGAGTGTTATTTTCTGATTTTCCCATTGAACAATATACACAGTAAGAGCCTCAGAACAAAGCCAGACAATTTTTTTCCCCCCTCCCAATCTTTAAGGTGTGTAATTAAATGTGCACAGAATTCTGTGGAACTTCCAGCTTCCCCCTCAGTTTTGTTCATCAGACTGCAATTCCAGTGGATTTCCAGCTAGGAAACCACCACCCTCCCCCAAGCAAAGTGAAAATATCCCAAAGTATTGCACAGTTTTGTTCACAGGGCCACAGACAAGAAATGGATCCCTCAGTACTTTCAGGCACCCCATGGAACAGAAAAGTGATGGAGCTGGGCTCAGGATGCCACGGAGAGATGGAGAAGCAGGGCACTGAGAAAGGAAACAGCTCCTGCAGTGCACAAAGGCTGGAATGCAGGGCTCTGAGCTGCTTGAGGTGGGACAGGTCACCAGTGCCACTGGCTGAGCAAAAGCAAGAACAGGACAATTTTAAGGCAAGCCCCAAAACAGGGAGCTATTTACTTTCTAGGCACGATTTCAAGCTATGCATCAAGGCTCCTGCTTTATCCTTTATATGGTCAGTAGTTTATAGGTTAAGAATAATACAAAAAATAGTTTAAATGTCATTTTTAAAGAATCGTCTTTTAGCTGGATTTTTATTACTTGCAGCTTGCATTTCATTACTTGCAGATTTATGAACATTTTTTAGCACTACTGTTGTTTGTCAGGCCCATATAAAGCAGTTCTAGACCTATATTGCTCTCATTTCTTCCAAGTAGTTTTGGTTGGAAATGGTTAAATTCAAAGTAACTTGTTCTATTGCAGATATTTCTACACTTAAGATGTGCTGTACTTGAGAAAGGAAGGAAGTTGCCTCTTTCCTCTGCTTTATTGAAGGGATCATTAACAGCTTTCCCTCTATGAAAAGTCTGTACAGTAAAAAAGGGGCAGAGCAAGACCCTAAAGGACAAAGTGTTTGCAGTGAATTACCCCCAGTTTGTGCACTCACTGTCACTTCACACAGCAGGACACTGGTCCCACTGCACTCAATGCATGAGGAAATTCAACTGCACATCCCAGGGCAGGATGTGGCCCCCAACCAGGTGAAAAGTGAAAATTTATCCTTTCCCTCAGTGCCAGGTGGGATGGACACTGCCAAACACAGGCCATGCTTTGGGAAGACACTGGGCAGGGTGTGACAGTGCCTCTGTGCTGGGCACCAGTCCTTGGCATCGCCTGCACACCAGGAATGTGGGAGGCACAGAGGGACAAGCTGAAAGAGAAAGGAGAACTGAATAAAGCACAATTCCCTGAAATCTGGGCTGAGAAGGCTGTGTCTCACTGGAGATCAACTTCTACCAGAATGTTCCTCCTAATGATTGACAACTGCATCCAAGGACTTAGACTCGTTAGAAAAACACACAGGCAATTCCCCAGACATTTATCAAATAAAAAGGGTTTAACAAAAAAATGGGGAAGTAATCTCAGAAAATAAATTACAGTAGCATGACAACATTTGGCTTCTTTAGTGTGACCACGTGCTTTTCCTCTGGTATCCTGCTGTGAAGATCATGGCAGATCCAGTTCCTGTCTCGGAAATAATGAGATGTCTGTGACAACAAACGTAGAAAACTCTGCTTGCTACAAGCAAATGTCTGATATCAGTTTCACCTGGTCACAGATTATATGCAGACAGCCTTCTCTGGCCCCAAAATAAATATTATATAGGATTCTTGCAAGTTCCAGCATATTTAGACTCAAACAGAAAACTCAGGTCCTCCTTTCTTTCCTCGCAGCAGAAGTCGCCTGATCCGAAATCCTGCGAAAGGGTTGATCCACAGGAGGGAGGGCTGGCCCCCAAAAACAGATTTCATCCCTTCCCAGCGCAGCCTGCGCTCCCACGTTGGCTTCTCACTCTTCAGTCTCTCAATCTCCTGCAAATAAACACAGGCAGGGATGCACTGAGCACAAGGTTTAGTTTCATCTAATGGTGGCCGTAAAAACCAAGTTTGTATTTTTTTTGTGTCGGTTCGTTGTGGTGTTCATCAGCTGATTGGTTTCTTGCTGTCATTAAAAGTTAGAAACTGTTTTAGCCCTGTGGATACAGGGCAGAAGATTTGGAATATAAAATATGTACAACAAGATTGATCTACCTCAGTCCCTTTCCCCCTCAAGCTAAAAGACAAAAATCCCAGAAAAGCTGGGATCCACAGGCAATATCTTACAAGTTGTTTACTTAATTAATGAAAGCAGACAATAAGGCTCCTGCTCCACAATTACTGGAGGCAGGATTCCTCTCCCAAATGCATTATTTTGATGGTCATTTTTTGTGCTTCCTACTAATGAAGGCTCAATATTTATCAGTTGTTTTGCATTTACTCCTCAGTACAGAAATACACTTTTAAACATGAGAAAATATTGAACAGTCACAGGATTCAATTTCCTTGTTTCCAGGCAATTATTCTGTCAAGATGTGACACTGCAGATCTAAGGACAAGGGAGCCAATGGCCCAAACTCTGTTTTATCCTCTGATAAAAACTATCAAAGTGAGGTGAGAGTGATTTTCAGTGTAAACACTTCCCCTGGCACCCAGCAGGAATTTGTGCCAGCTGAAAAGTCAAACCTCAAGTCAGAAGCTTTGCATTCTTTTCATTTAAAACCAAATTACAAAATGTCAGAGAAGCAAATAGTGCAAGAACTTCTGCAAGAAAGCAACCCCCAGAAAACCAAACCAATCTTCCCAACTGTCAAAAATAAAAGTGAAGAACTATTGCAGTTTTGCAGCTTTCTCCAAAATAAGAGCCTCTCCTCATGCCAATAAAACCACATCTAATCCCATCTTCCCAGAATAAATTGCACAGAACACAAAGAAGTGAAGGTTTTTACCGTTTCATCATTGCATATTGAGTGGATTTGGGTGCCAAACATGACTGCAGTGAAAGTGAGAAACAGAAAACCCTCAAGGCACAAGAAGATCATCAGGATCACAGTTACAGGTGGGGAGAAGTCGCTGCACTCTGAAAATGAGATATGTAGTTACAAAAAAATCCCAACAGCAAATTACAGAGCATGTCCTACATGTCTAGCACTTGAAATGGTATTTCACATTTAAAACAAACTTCTTACTTTGCTGCAGCTTTGTTTGCTGATTGAGAAAATAAAGAATTTTATGGCAGTAACGCTTCTGGCTTCCTATAAAGCACATGGTAACTATTTCTGCAATCCTGCCTTGGGATTTCAAGGCTATCAGATAAATTTTTGCACATGAGGTGAGTGAAGAACTCAGAAGTGCACATGAGAGAGCAGCCTGGAGCCCCCTGCATGACAGATGCTGTGAAACCATCCCCACTGTCAGCCCTGACTTGTTAATACAGATGTAACACTTGGCTGTGATTGCTTTATTGCTCTTTCTTTTTTAATTCTCCACACAAAGCAACCAGGTTCAGCCTCACACATCTCTGGAGAGCCTCTCATCACCTGATTAACTCAATTATATTTAAACAGGGATAGTGCACAGGAAGGTGAATGTTTCAAGTAAAAAAAAAATAAAAAATTCTAAGATTCCATCCATTTAATAAAATATTCAGAAAAAAACAAAAACCACACAGATTCCCCTGTTGTTTCATACACCAAAAGAACACATCAACAATTGCCAAAAGCACAAGACCAGAATGAGCTCTGGCACACTGGAACATTGAGAAACACAAGCCAGAAGCCTAAATTTAAAAAATGGGATAATTTAGGGATTTTTTTTTTCTGCAGGAGCCCTTCAGCTGACTCCAGTAATGGAATGAGGGAGAAATCTGTTTAAATTTTAGGTGTCATTCCCAGAAGTGATGTGGGGCACATGAAGCCCAAATTTAGGTGCTGTGGTGCTGAGGTGGATGAGGACCAGCTCAGTTTCCTTCCTACTACAGATGTAATAATTACTCCTGTGTGTAAAGGGAGTGAGAATGTCCCTGACAGCCACAGCTCTCCCAGAAAATGACTGAAGGAAAGGAGGCAAAAAACCCAGCAGGAAAAAAGGAGAGTGGTGGATAAACAGATCTGAAACGTTTTAAGGATATCACTTAAAGATGGGACTGAAATAGGAATGTTATGACTTTTCCCTAATATCTGCTCGATTATGATAATGAAAATGAAATATTTATTTGCTCACCAGTCCACTGCCCTCGGACACAGGAGAAGAACTGAAATCCACAGAGTACAAGAGCATGAGCTGAAATTAGGGCTATGTACATCTGCAAACAAGAGACAGCATCATTTCACTCACTGCCACTACAAAAAACACAGCAAAACCAAGCAACTTTGAAAGAACACAAAATTAAAATTAATACGGGTAGAAATACCTTGCACAGAAGGAAAAAACTCAGCCAACCAAGCAACAAAATCATGTCCTAAAGCCATTACTCACCAGATAGAAATGACATTTATGTAATTAATAAATAAATGAATAAGTGATTACCTACATCACTTACAACATCAATTAGTTTTAAGGTAGGTTCAGACTAAAATCCAGCTGCTCACTTACCGTAAACAGAACGAAGAATCTCTGATTTTTCTCCCCCACACAATTATTCACCCACGGGCAGTGGTGATCCATCTTTCGGATGCAGCGCTTGCAAATACTGCAAGAAAGGACAAGAGGCTTCTGTTGAGAAATTGAATTTTAAATGCAGAAACAAGGGCAGCCAGTGGTCAGTGTGAGATGTGTCAGATGTGCTGAATTTTTTCTTGACAAACTGCACACAGGGATTTTATTTGCATTTCTGCAAAGAAACTGTTTGTTCCCTTCTCACAACTCGGCTTTTGCTTGCTCCAAAATGGACTGTGTACATAAAATACTCCTCACAATGAAACTCAATCCCTGCATAGCCAAACAGACAACCCAGCAAATCCAGAACTTCAGACACTTGTAGCTCAGAATGAGCAAAGTTTCAGCTCTGTCTACGCTCAGCATTAATAAAATCCTTTCCCTTCTGGAAAAGTTTTTTAGATAAAGTAAATATTTCAATGTTTACAGGCTTTTAAGTTGTAAATTTTGCTTGTGGGTAAAAAGAAATCAAAGAAATTCACATCTTCAAGATGTCACTCTTGAGGTCTCAACCAGCCATAAAATTCTAAACTTATGCATCAAAATCTCAACTAAAGCACAGCTTACAATATCAAACCTCGCTTTCTCAACAGAAAACACAAATATTGAAACTCCAACCAGCCCTTATTGAGTGGCTGCTTGTTCATGACTTCCTGAACACTCCTGTTCTTTGCTGGTTCTCTTGGCTCCTGCCCAGTTTGGGGTCAAGGCCATGTCCACAGAAGTCAAATAACCCCAATAACCCCATTTTACCTCTGCCATGCAGCAGCAGAGGGCTCAGTTCTGCAGCCAGATATGAAGAATTACACACCAAAAACAAAACAGTTGCAACATCTGTTGTAGTTCTTCATAAATCAATAGCTTAAGCAATGCTGATATTCCATTTTCCCAGCTTTGTACTGAAGACACACACTCAGTGCTCCAGATTTTCCCACACAATACCCAGAATATGAAACATTTTCACTTCAGCAGTCATCAAGCCAAATAAGCCCAAAAAAATGCAGGCACTCTTATTGAAACCCCTTTGTTTTTAGCACAGGCTGATTTCTGTGTGGTACCTACAAGTGCTGCAGTGACAAACCACAAAGCAAAGCTGGGTGACTGTCACTGGAGAGACAAAACAGGGAGGTGTGGGGGGAAATCAATGCTCTGAGGCAGAAAATAATTTTTAAGTCCTCACATTTGTGTGATTCTAAGGTAATTCAGCACGAGGCAGAGCACACCACTGTGCAGATTATGGGGAAGAATCCCAAATGAAGCTGCCTTTGCTCTGAGCTAGCAGAATCCAGCCCCCACATTCCCCCTGCACCTTGTTTTATGGGCATTAAAGAGAATTCATCCTCTGCTAGAAAACACTTTTTAAATACAAGCAAAAATCCCAATACCAGATAAACACCACATCTACTCTCTGGTGCAGGAAAATTGGTTATCACTTCAGAGGAGACATTCAGGAGGCTCCTCAAAAGTCTTTCCTTGCTGCCTGCAAGCTCAGCCTCTCATTTCCCTGATACCGCAACCAGACAAAGCTCCTGATGTGCCACAGAATCTGTGCCAGCACTCTAAAAACAATATTAATGTGAAGTGCTGAGTGAAATCCTAGCCAGGCTCATGAAGCTGAATGCTGCAGAATGTGAGGTGGGCAGGACTCGCTTCTGCTCATTCAGAATTTCTCACAAGCCCACACAGAGCTCTCACAAGAGCTCTGATACCTGGAACCCTGCCTTCATTCCTCATCTCCCACCAACAATCTCACAGCAAGGTTTCAAGCAGTGGTTCTGCCTTCTTCCTACCCTATCCCTTGTATTTTATTCCTTTTTATGCAGCAGGAGTTTGGGGAAATCCCTCCCTCAGCTGCGCCTGGGGTTGTTCAGAAGACAGAAGCAAAGAGAAAAAGCACCTGGAGATGGAGGAAAGCCTCTCCTCCAACCTGGAATTGCTGCTCCATGAACTCAGGCAGGTGCAATTGCAGCTCTGAGTGCCAAAGACAACATTCAGGATGACACAGCTAAAGACTCAAGAGAAATGGGGGTGGGTAAGAGATATTCCCTGGGAGCCTGGTGGAAACATCTCAGTGACTTATTTCACGCTAACAGCTCCCCACACACAAACACAGGCACTCAGAACAGGCACAAATGATGACAGCTGTGCTCCTTCAGTGAAAATGAAATCCCATTCACTCAGGATAGGGCTCTTCCCTGTGCCAAAAATATGAACTGCTCCCTAAAATGTCACTTCAATGTATTTCAGAGATGCTTAGCTGTAAATAAAAGGTTCTTGCTCTTTTCCCCATCACTAATGTGTATTATGAAACTATTTTTCTTCCTTAAAAGAACTTCTGTTGCAGTGTTGCACAACAATTTTCCTAACTACATCCTAAGAGTCTCTTCTGTTAATAATTTACTACTCAAAACATGCTCTGTGGCTCTCAGTGTAAGTATTTCCCAACAGCAACCAACTTCAATTTCCATTTTCAAGTCTCTTCTATCAGCAAATTGCCACTTTGAATACTTGGGACTAAACCATCCTTTTAATGTCCTTGGAATGGGTTTGCAAACCAATAATAAAATTGGCAGCATAATCAAACAAACCCTTTTTTTCTATTGGGTAAACTCCTGCAGTGATAAATCCAAGGCAAAGAATCAGATTAACAGAAACAAAGGCAATTAAACCAGAAATCCAACTGCTGAGAAAAACATGGCAGAAGTCTCACAACACTTCCAGGCTCTGGCTTTCTCTTTCAGATTTGCCAGGGATGCACTGAGGAAACTCCAAAATGCCTCCTTTGCCCTTAGGTAAAACATCTGACACAATATTTGACCAAGGGTTAAAACAATTCCTAAGACACACAAAGCTGGATCCCCAAACAGCTGCTTGGGGAAAACAAACCCTTTGAAAATATCAGGTATTTCCTTCATCACAGACATTATCCATTTTTGCTCTGCTTTAACAATAAATGGTGCTCAAATTCTTGTTATAAAGAAGGTATTTGAGCTCCAGGATCTCTGATACTCCAGCCCTTTTTCTGTCATATGGAGTTCAACATATGATAGGGATCCTTCCAAATTAGCAAATCCTGCCAGGACCAAAGATGTGGGAAATGCTTTCCACAGATACCTGCAAGGTCTCTGTAGGAATCAACCTGAATATGGGATGAGAAAATCAGTGAGATCCAGGCATCTTTCAGTGCAGCCCAGACACAGAGCCTGGCCATGTGAACACTGCACAGCTCTCCTGGATCCCCAGGGATCTCCACCTCCCATCCTGCCCCAGGAGCAGCTGTGCTGCCTCCAGCCCCAGCCATCCTCCAGTGAACACTCCAGGGCTGAGAAAGCAGCAGCAGCACCATCCCTGCACAGCCAGGCAGCCCTGGGATGTGCACCTGAGCAAAGCCAGCCTAAAGCATGCACAGACAAGCAGGAGATAATCCCACACTCACCTGTCTATCCATGGAACTTTTCCCTGCACAGCCCTGGGATGTGCACATGAGCAAAGCCAGCCTAAGCCATGCACAAAAAGAGCTGGAGATAATCCCACACTCACCTGTCTATCCATGGAACATTTCCCTGCACAGCCCTAGGATGTGAACCTGAGCAAAGCCAGCCTAACCCACACACAAAGGGGCTGGAAATAACTCCATATTCACTGTTTATCCATGGAGCTTCTCCCTTCACACTCCAGATACAAAACCCACTCATAGCTGAGAGAAGAACAAGAGCTCCATGCCAAGGCTGAGTATTTATAAATGAGAGCAGCTCCTCAGCCGTAGCATTTGTACTGAGCACTGACACACACCAGGCTTTTAATTCAGAGCCCACAAAGCTCCAGAATCATCTCAGAGTCCTGACAAGACTCTGCTCTGTTCTTTTGACAAGCACTAACTCTGACACTTCAATTTAATACTTCTCACAATTCAACACACATCACTCCCCACACCTAGAGAGCCACCAGAAGCATTTGCATCTTTATATAAGCCTTGATGATGCAGGCACAGCTATTTTCAGCTGGCACACAATAAACACTACAAAAGCATTTCCACAGAGCCTGAAAACTCCAAAGACTGAGAATTAAAATACGCATTTACTCTCTCTTCCATAGCGTGTTTAGTTCAAATGATCGTCACTGCTGTCCTTATTCAAATGGATTTTCAGCAAGTAGAAGTGCATTCAACCAGTTATTCATGTAACTTTGGGAAAACAGCCTGCCAATTCCCATAAAACTCCAACTGCACTGCAAAGGAGAGATGACACAAAGTAAGCATTTAAAACTACTCTAAATTTTGTTAATTTAAGACTGCAGGAATAATTTCTTAAACCAGCTCCTCTCAGAAATTTGACATTCTCTTCTTTGCCCTGCATTACCCACAGCACAGCACAATAACTGGAATGATGCACAGGAAAAAATATTCACAGATCAAAATTATTTAAGACACCAGAGCACAGTTCTTTTTATAAATCTTTGAGTCTCTTACTTCACTCCCCTCATCCACAGTCATTTTTGGCCATAGTACATTACACTTATAAAATACTCTGCAGTGTAGGAATTTGAAAGTTTAGGATACCAAAAGAAATTTGTGGGGGGGTGGGAAAAATGAACAAAGATGAAGTTACTCCATGCCTCCATGCAAAAGGATCTCTGGCATACCTGCAGTGGTGTGCACGCTCAGGTTTGATACTACAGCACTTGGGACATTTGTAGATCACTTCTCCTGGTTTCAGTTGCAAATTATCCATGTATTCTTTAGTGGCATTTCCTTTGGGCACAGCCCCCTGAAATCATTTCAATTAGAGGAGAGAAAGCTTCTTAAATGGCACGAGAGCATTTAAAAATACATTTCATAGACTTAATACCAGGATAATTGCTGAAATAAGTTCATTTATTCAAAGCCAGTCTGCTATAAGCCAGAATCAGTTCCAAATGAACAAATTACCTTTCCCTGACCTCAAATTCAGCTTTAATTCAGCAAGACTCATTTCTGGCCTAGTATTAGCTTAATTCTCTTAGAATATCCTGTCACCAGCCCACAGAAATGAAAGAAATGAAGAGGAAGACACATCTCACCCTGCAGATACAAGCCCTGCTCATCATTTGCTAAGGAGTTACTCGAGTGTTTGGTGTGGCATTTGATTAATGGGCCAAGCCATCCACAAAAGTTAAATCAGCAACTATTTAAAAGATTTTATTTCAACTCTCTGAAGTCAGGGTTTAGCCACCTGCCCCAAGTTTTTGAGAACTGTCATTGTTTTTTCCTAAAATCTTTAGCTTGGACACTGTTAGCAGGACCAGCACTGGCTTCTTTACTCTTCTTTATTGTGCAGCTTCGTGCTTAAGACTTGAAGGAACTGATTCAAAAGAAAAAAAAATTATTGGAAACAGAAATTAACTTTTAATTATTAGTTCTCTGAGCTGATTATCACAGAGCTGCATCAGCCTCCTGAGTTCAGGACCTAAATTTGGATTAGTAAGGAGAAAATACTGGACAGCACCACTGCCACCCTGCTCATTTCTGGAAGTAAAGCCTTATCTGAGGGGAAGTGATTGTGAAATAAGCTGGGATGTGACAGCCAAGTGCAGTGCCCTTTGTGTACCAATTGCTCCAGGTCAGCACTTCCTTCACACAGGCACAGCCTGCTCCAGCTCAGCGACATTCTCAATTCACAAAAATACCCCTGGCACTAGACACAGGCACCTTAAGACACAATTAAGAGGCCAGCAGGAATTCAGATTCCATTGCCAAACACTCCTCTACTGAGGCAGGGAGTTTTTGTTACTTCTGGCCTGGAATAATAAATTTGTGTTTGTGCTGCCCAAGACACAGCTCAGATCCTGCCCCAGGTGAGCTCTTTGGGTGAGTGGTGCTTCAAACCCGACCTGGTGCTCACAGGGGGGCAGAGAGAATTCCTTAAACACTCATGTTGTACTCCTGAGGTGGATTTTGCAATCTGAATGTTCTTACACAAGTTAATGTTTGGTGTAAACATCTCACATTCCCCTATCCACCTGCCACAAGGATCAGAACCTCAGACCATGCTTTCAAGCATTTTGCTGACAAAAAGATGCTCTGTTTCAAAAAACATCTTTCACAGTCACAGCCAGCCATCAAAAATCTATTTTTATAGTTACAAGAGTAAATTTAATTAACGTAAGTTCTGAGGCAGTTCATTCCTTTCCTCCTTTCATCTTAGTTTCTATCACACAGTTGTGTCTTCCATTCTGGGAGTCAGCAGCAAAGGAATGGAGAGAAAAAAAAAAAAGCAGTGACTCATCTCAGTTTGGATCATGTTTTATCCATAAAAAACAACATACAGGCCCAGAAAGACACCCAGTTTTACCAGCTCATATTTTTAAAGCAATAAATCCTTAAACCATTAACTCTCTCAGCTGTCACAGTTTGTAGAAGTTGTGATGTTTCATCACTGGGTGTGGGCAGAACTAAATTAAAGATCTAGAAAATCATTAACCACAGCACTCTGCTGGGTTTTTGAACACTCCCAAACCTTCTCTATACACTGATACTGGACAAAATCGGAGAAAACGGATGTTTTTCCTCTCACCTCATTTTTCCCAGATTTATTCCCTAAAAATAATAATAGATTTTAGTACAACTATTTAATCTCTTGAAATATTGAATAGTAAGAGTTCTAAGAAATGAGCACTTCCAAGACCTCTTACACCTACGCTGCTTCAATGTGTGTTCAACTTGAATTTCCCTTCCCTGACCCAAAATATTTAAAGATAACAATGCAGGGATCACGTGGGACAGTGGTTTTTCCACAATGCCAAGTGTGCCTGAGGTTTTGCAGCACATCCACCTCTGAAAGTTCTTCCATGTGCCACAAATGGAAGAAGCATTTCAAGAGATGCAACAGGGTAAAGGTACAAATTTTGCAAACAAATCTGATGAAAAAAGTAAGAAAAAAATGAGGACAGAGAAGATTAAACTTTATTAGCTTCTTCAGGACCTGGAGTAGCATTTTATTGGGTCTTCTTGAGTCTTAACACTTTTATAAATTTTATATTGATTGTTCCTTTATGGTTTCATTAATGGAGTAACAGAAGTACAGGTAACATCCTGATAAGTACAGGTATCAGCAAAACCTTGAGGGTTTGGAGTCTGACACAAGGGGCTTAGGGTGAGCCTAACACGAGGGGTTTTGGGGTGAGCCTAACACAAAGATTTTGGAGCCTAACACAAAGATTCTGGAGTCTAACACAAAGATTCTGGAGTCTAACACTACTTTTCCCAGCAGGAGAAGACCTGGTATCACTTCTCCCAACTCCTGTGCAGATGGAGAGGACAATCCAATGCCAAGGAACTCTTGGATACTTACTGGATCAGTCAGCATAGTCCTCAGATGCGACGACAGAGCCAGCACTGCCAAGCAGTTAAAGAGAACCCCGTTGATGACGGAGTACCAAAAGTCTTTGGAAGGCAGCAACATGACAAAAGTCACTACAAAGTCTGCATAGACCACCAGGAGCCAGGTCATGATGGCACAGACCATGCCACAGCCATCCCTGATGAACCAGACCCTCTCAGCCATGTCAGCCTCCGAGGAGGAGGAGGAGGAGTCGTAGCTCTCATTGTCGGCCAGGAGCGGGTGGTGCTCGACATCGCGGAAACGGTGCCCTGATGACTGCATGGTTTGCTGGCCTCGCCCTGCGGGGACAAACACACCATCAGCACCAGCAGCATCAGCATTAGGATTAATTATTAATGAGGAAACTGAGCACACGTGGCCCAGGGTTTTTGTTTCTGGGAGGGAAAGCATGTTCAGGTTCGAAACAGAACTGGGATTCTTTTTGATCGACACCTGAGCGATTCTGTGACTACAGCAAGATGAGTATGAAAGAAGGGGAGACACCTTTTAAGGTTTTGGGTTTGTTTTTTTCTTTGTTTTTAGTGGCTCTTTTGTGTTGTTTCAGGATTTTTTCTTATTATTCTACTCTAATGTCACTGGTAATAAATTAAGCTGATTTCCCCAGGTCCAGCCTGTGACGGTTGCTGAGGGATCTCTCCTGCTCTTACCTCTGCTCTCTTTTTTCTGTATTTTCTCTCCTCTCTCCAGCTGAGGGGAGACACAGACCAGCTTTGGTGGGTGTCCAGCCAGGGTTAAACCACCACTAACATGCAACTTCAGTGCCTGACAGATTTTAGACTGATTTCATTTCCATCACGCTGCGCTCATCAACCACTCCTCCTCTTCTGTTCAAAACTCAACTTCTCTCTTTTATCTCAAACTAAAATGGCAAAGTCTTCATTAAATTACAGCTCATGTCTCTGAAAACAGCAAATTATGGCACCAGACTGTTGAGTTTTCATTCTGCTCCAGCAAGTAAGGGAAGAGTAGAAAGGAAAACCAGGATGGAAATAAAGCTGTTCTAATACATTGCTCACAACAAACAACACAGCAAGTTAGAAAGCAGCTAAATCTGTTGACAAGAATGTTATTGTTTTGGAAAAACCACAAGCCTGTTCCAAAGATACATTGGATAACTTACAGAATGGTCTCAGATCAGCCCAAACTTAAGGGAAACAAATGGTTCTGGTTAAATTAACATGGCAATGGATTATATGAATCAGATTTTCAAAGAACACATTCATTAATTTAATTTCATGAAAACTCTTTTAGGGCTTTGTTGTCCTTCCAACATGGAGCAAAAACCAGACTTGAAGTCCTAACAGTTCTCATGAAAACAGAATTATTTTCCAGCCATCTCTCCCAAGGAAAGATATGGGATGGCAGAACTGAAATGCCATCAACAAACAGGAGACAAATTAAAGCTTAAACATTAGGCCTCAAGATTATCCTGCTGCTTTAAAAGTATACTGTGCTCTAAAATTCATATTGATTCCTGCTATTAAAGGCCATGTCTGAGAGAAACCTGAAAGCATTGCTATTGATTTTTGACAGGCACACAGAGGTCCCCTCATTAATGGCAGCCCATACACGACTGTAGGGATTGTGGCACTGCAATTTCCATCCCAAGACCTTGAATCTGGGATCTCTTTGTTCCTCTGGAAGGGTCCAAGTGACCATTACCAGGCGAAGACCCTGGCACTGAGATGGTTTTTTGATGAGGCTGTGTTTTTGTCTAAACCCTTTAAAAACTCTTTATCAGGAATCAGAATAACACATTCTGCCCAGAAAATCCTTCTGATCCTTAAGTTTTGATGTCAGAACCAGGCAGGAGCAGTCCAAGAAACCAGAAATGAAAATAAATACATGCAGATGCAGCAAAGAGATGTGAGAGCAACTGCAAAAATAGCTGGGAAGCTCCCAGGACACTGTGAGGTGCCTGAAGGACACATTCTCTGCTTGTGGAACAGAACAAACTGAAATTCAGCTCTGCTGCCTGGATCTATTACAATTTCTAGGAATTAAATTGTATTTTGTGTTCACACATTGGGGTTTTTTTGGACAAGTCCTCTCTCTCACCAGAACACAGCTGCTAAGCCAAGGATGAAGTTGTCACACACTAGAAAATTACCTTAGGAAAGAAAATCTTCACCTCCCTTAAAAGTAATTCAAGCTTAACTTAACCTAGATGAGGCCCTCTTTTCACCCACTTCAAATTATCCTGATCTGTCTAAATGTTCAGAGTTAAAACTACAATTATGCCAATTAAGTCCAAGAGCACTTTGGGACCACCACCCCTTGTGGTCGAGAAAATTTAAGATTCATAAAACTATAATTGGCAGCTGGAACATGACGATAACCATGCAAATCAGCAATTACTTCTTAAAAAAATAGAGCTTCTAAAACTTTTAAGGAATGTTTTAAGTATGGAATGGCACAGAATTACTGCATTCATTTTGCTTCAATGTCCTAAAGACAACAATAAAAACATAGCACAATTAAAGAAATCCAAAACAAAACAAATACCTCAAAAATGTTTTGTGTGTTATTCTGACATCCTGTCCTGCCTTTGGCTTATCCCTGGTTATTCACATAGTCATGTCTGATGTAATCTGAAAAGACATCACCAACAAACTGATTAGCAAAGCTGCAGCAGGAAAATACTGTTAAATACAAATAATATACATCAGTAGTAGCACTCTGAAATACACTGCATGTAGCTACAATAAAAAAAAAAAAAAAAGTTTGTGCTTTATTTAGAAAACCAGGTACTTGAAAGCCTGACATTTTTTAGCTGTTAACTTTTGGAAATCACCACATGGCACTAGGAGCAGGATTGCAGCACAGAGCCTTGCATTACATTTCTATTTGGGGAAGAGAACAGAAGAGGTGTGGGCCTGAATTTCTGTCTGAATGAAGATGCCTAAAGAAGTACCTAGGGTTTTCTTCTTCATTGCTTTTATTCTCTATTTCTTTGAAGTAAATTTGTGACTCTTATATGAAAGGTTAACTTAATATGTTTTGAGAGTAATGTAAGGATTCTGACACTTAAGAGCTACAGCAAATACAATGTCACTGTCTTGAAAAGCTTCTGAAAGCAGCTTGTTAGAAATAGAGATCCCAAATACAACATTAGTGGTGGAGTTCTTCAGTACCCATTTTCAAATGTTCCCAGTTCAAGGGGAATTGAAAAGGAGAAATCTCTTACCTTATTTAAACGAACTCAAACATTCTACTGCAAGTCTAAATGGTAATGCAGATGTTTATTATGAATATATCAGAATTTCTGAATAGATTGGGTTGGAAGGTTTAAATGCCACCTAGTGTCGCTCCCTGCCCCGGGCAGGGACACCTCCCACTATTCCAGGCTGCTCCAAAGCCCCATCCAACTGAACCTGGACATTTCCAGGGATGAGGCATCCACAGATTCTCTGTGCCAAAGCTTCACCACCCTCATGGTGCAAAACTTGTGATATCAAATCCTAATTGACTCCCTTTTAGCTTAAAACCACCCTCCCTTATCTTCTGTATCACCGCAGGAAGCCGTGATTGCTTTGCAGTTTGCTTTATAAATAAGCTTTTAGACTTTCCTGAACTTCACAATATTGTGAAACCCACACCCATGGGGTTGTCACTGCCATGATTAGGTGGCAGCTGAGCAGAGACACGGGAGCAGACAGGCTGAGTGACTCACAGGGATGTGCAGTGCCACCCCCACGTTTGAGGCTGGGGATGCCAGCAGTGGAACACAACACACTCAGCCTCTGCAGGTGAAATATTCCACTCACAGCAATCAGCTGCAATTGCTCACTGAGAGTTCACTGACGAGACAGGGACGTGATTTGTTCAGTCAGCCCCTAATCCCAACTGCAATCCTGTGCAAAATTTGTGTTTATCACAGCCTCACCAGATCCTGGTCTATGTGCAAGTGTTCCCTCGGATCAGCTTTGCAGGAATAATGGATTTAGGCATTCTGGTGTGATTTTCTCCTTCTCCTCTCAGCTGCCCACACCTTGGACCCTCTGAGGGAAGAGGATCAGTGTTTGAAAGCTCCTCTTTATGAGGAGCTCAGCAACCCCACCGAGATGCTCCCAGCTTCTCTCTACTCTTCATTTATTTGCTTCAATGCCTGTCCTAACCAAATATAATCTTTATTGCATACTTAGAGTACAAAAGGACAAAGCGTTACACTTCAACCTCTACTACACCAAGCAACAGTTTTTAATTTGACCTTTTACAAATCTTTATCTAGCACCCGAAGATAACAGCAAATTATTCAGTGCTTCATGCCCAATGTTATGTTTGCACATGTGGTTATATTAAACCTGACCCAACCCTGTTCCACTCTTAGGATTTATTTGAAATTCTCACGTTGGGAATGTCTCTCCTGACCTCCACCTCACTGGTGCTGAAACTCAGGTCTAAAATGCAGGTGTACTGTTGGAATAAAAAAACACAAACAACTTTGGAAGAAGTTATGTTATAAACTCATGATCACTAGAAAGAAGGCCTTGTAAAATGACTGGGTTTAGTGGAAAAAGGTTGCCAAGGGCATTAGGAAGACAAATGACACAACACAACTAATTGTATCATAAAGCCCCTGAACTGGTAATTAAATTTTAAGAACCAGGCACTTCAGGGTTAAGAACAGTCCTTTTCCTTGTTATTTTTTGAAGATGAATAGAAAAGCACTGTTGTAGGAAAAAAGAAAAGCTTATTTCTCTGTAATTTTTAAACAAGTAAGAATTTATACCCAGGCTAAAAATCCATCAACTGTCAAAGCATAATTTTTTTTGTTGCCTTTTCCTTCAGGCTACACAATGGACAGTTCCTAAGATTCCTCCCACTTCAGTGGCAGCACAATAAAGAAAATGACTTCATTTCAACATTTCTGATTGCTCCCAATAGTTGAAGAGACACCAACACATATAGCACATTAGGATAACAATCCTGCAGCACTCACATACAATGGATTTACATCCTACCTGGAAGCAGAGCACTGGTGGCAAATCAAAATTACAGCCCTGTAATCTCCCTAGGAGGTTACAGAATAAACATTAACTCCAGGAACTTGTGAGTTTTAAGTAAACCAAGCAGGCAAATCTCCTGCACCCAGTTCCATGGGTAGTCTGCACTGTTCACTGCTGACAGATAAATATCTGTCAGATAATGTCTGCACAGAGCAATGTCTAATTAAGAAGAATCACAGCTTTTATTACAGATCCAGGCAAGCCAAGCTGCAAAGGCATTTTAAAAAGTCAGCTGTGGCTGGTTTCAGTTCTTTCCCAGTGACTTATCTAGCAGTCAGCCTCACAGCAATTTGGGAATCTGGGATGTCCTTACCACAGCACACACAGCTCTGGAGAGGAGCAGCTGAAACAACCTGTGATGGAGAACTTATCCCCAAACCCATGCTCAGTGGCACAGCTCATCTCTCCAAAATCCTGCTGTTCTTGTAAGATATTAAATATTTATCTCTTGAATTTCCCATTTATACCTTGCAGCCCTTCTGTTGTGCTGGTCCATCTCTGCTCCCCTGCAGGTCACAGCAGAACATGGAATTAATGTGAGATTGTTTGTGTGCAACACACTGAAGAGAATATTCACTGAGTAAATATTTCATACAGTCAAGATTCGAGATTCAGCCCATCGGGAAACACTGGGATTGCTCCTTCCCAGCTTTGAAAAGGGGATGTGCTGCTCCTAAATCACCTCAGACTAAATGTTTACAGAAGTACTTCAGCACAAATATGAAGCTCTTATTGGGAAGCTGATCATCTAATTGCTAATTCTTTTTTTGAACTGAAAGAGAAGAAATTTAGTTTACATATACAGAATGAATTCCTCCCTGAGAGGGTGGGGAGCTCTGGCACAGGCTGGCCAGAGAAGCTGTGGCTGCCCCTGGATCCCTGGAATTGTTCAAGGCCAGGCTGGATGGAGCTCTGAGCAATCCCATCTGGCTGAGGATATTCCCAGAGGGGATGGGAATAAGATGATCTCTACAATCCCTTCCAATCCAATCCATTTCTATGATTTATGCCAGTAGCATCTTTATAAACATCCTCAAAACCCAGAAATGAGAATTCATGGTAAAAGAATTTATTAAAAATGCAAGAAAAAACCCTGATGCACGTATTCAGAACACGTATTTGTACAAAGCATTACCAAGCTTTGCTATCAGACATGCAACAGATTTGTGATACCAAATCCCTCTTCCATAGCACAAAGGAACACCAGAGATGTTCAGCAGGATATCTTTTCAATAACACATCTTTCACCCTGAGATGTGAAAGTCAAGGAAAATATATTACACACGACTTTGCTGGCCAGCAAAGAACCAAACACACTATCTGATCCACCAAGAGTTCACTGGGGTACACAGCAAGGACAAAACACTCCTGAATTAAACAACCTTCACCTGAGAAGGACACGAACACAATCTGTGCCTGGGCTTTGATTTCTGCCTCTTCTGGAACAGGGCCACAGGCTCAAATTGAGATTAGACTCCACAAGGCAGCAGGCTCAACATTGGCATGTGAAAGCTGAAAGCTTCACCTCTCTGGCAACAGCAACTGCATGAATCACATCCTACTTAAGAGAGTAATTCTTTTATTTCTAATTTTTGCATTCATCAGTGCACACTCTAGCCTCACACTTAGCTGAGGAGAGCTCAGGTATCACAATGATTGCTCTGTGATATCAAGATGGCAAAAACGTTTTAATGCCAGCTATTATACCCACATCCATATCTAAGCGATTCTTCCTTCCAGGTTCCAAAAAATAATGCTATTGGTCAAACTATTCTCACCAGCAACTTCCAATATTCCTTACATGAATGTTCATGTCTTTATTTCACATAAATCCTCACATTTCCTCTATGTTCTTCGTGTTCAGCCATTCAACCACTGCAAATTCCCATCAATTCACTTTCCTTAAAAGTTCTCCATCCTCATAAAAGGCATAAAAATGAAATCCATCAGATGTGCATGATACAAAATATACTATGCTAAAGGAAAACCAAGAAGGGAGATAAGAGTGTTTAGAGAGATAAAAGTATTACCCATTCCTTTCAGCCACAAAGAGATCTCAGCTATTTAACTCTTATCTCAAACCGCTAAAATTTCCCCTCAGTTTCAGCTCCTAACGAACCACTATGGCTCCTTTTTATCTGTAAATGCTCAAAGTCAGAGAGCCCCCACTTCAAAAGAGCTAATTTAAGTCTGGTAATGTGAACAGTCACGGCGACTTCAACCTAATTATGTCTCCAGCAAAGCAAACAGTTACATCACTGTAATTCTGCATCGTGATACCATCATACGAGCGGATATTCAGCACAAAAAGTAGCCAGTGATTTCCCAATCCCTTTTTTTTTTAATGGCACAGATCACACACACGCTGTGCTGCACGAAGCTCTCAAATGAGAGGGTGGCTTTTTGCATTCCCACTTCCTGCAAGCGCTGTTCTGCCCTCCTGGAAATGAGGAAAACGAGGAAATGGGGAAAACGAGGAAATGGGGAAAACGAGGAAATGAGGAAAACAAGACCCACATCAATCAGGGGAACTCCCCGGAGCCAGCGGCGGAAAGGTGGGGACGGAACGGGAGCTGCTCGCTGCCCTCCAGCTACACAGGGACACGTCCAGACTGCTTCCCAGAGCTGCTGATGGATATACTTTAAATTTTTTGGGGGGTGTAAATGACGCGGAAAGCGACAGGAGGCGCAGCAACACCCCATGAGCTGCGCCCAAGCAGCATCCCAGCGCTCAGCCCGGCCTGGGGCGCCCCATCCCCGCTCGCCCTTCCCGGGGCCACCGCGCTCCTTCCTGCGGGGACCCTCCGGGACGCGAGCGGATTTACCTCAGCAACAGCAGCGGCCCGGCGGCCCCGCTGCCCTCGGCGCGCTGGGGCGCTGGGGCCGGGCCCCGGCCGCTGGAGCTCCGCGCCCGCCGCCACCGCGCCCGCGGCTCCCGAGGCTCCCCAGGAGCCGCAGGATGCCGGAAGCGGCGGGGGCGGCGCTTCCGCGGGAGGCGGAAGGGACGCGCTCGTGGTCCCGCGCATGCGCGGTGGGAGAGGCGGGGCGGGGCGGGGCGCCCTTGGCGCAGCCCTGAGGGCAGGGGCGGGGCCGGGCACGCCCGCGCTGCCCCTCATGGAGCTGGCACGGGTGCCTCGGTGCTTCAGTGTCGCTCCTGCCATGGCAGGGACATTTGCTGCTGTCCCAGGGTGCGCCAAGCCCCTTCCGATCATGCCGGGACACTCGCAGGGATGGGGCAGCCGCAGCTTCGCTGGGCAGCCTGTGCCAGGGTGTCGCCACCCTCAGATGGGAGAATTTCCTCCTAACTAATCCGAATCTGTTCTGTCGGTTTGAGGCCATTCCCTCCATCCTGTCGCTCCAGGCTCTTACAAACAGTCTCATTCCACCTTTCCTGTGGGTTCCCTTCAGGCACTGCAGGGCCGCAGTGAGGTCACATTAAATTTCACTTTTCCAGGTGAACCATCCCAATTCTCTCTCCCTTTCCAGCAGAGCTGCTCCATCCCTCTGAGCACCCTCTGCCTCCTCTGGGCTCTCTCCAGGTCCCTCTGGGCAGGGCTGGAGCAGCTCTCAGGTGGGGACAAGAGGCACACAGAGGCACTGGGCATCACTGCAGTTTCTCCATGGAGATTTTTTGCTTTATTTTCGCATATTTTTGTGGTGATATTCTATTACAGTCCCTCACTAAATCATACCCCATCCCTGGCAGTGTCCCAGGCCAGGCTGGATGGGGTTTGGAGCACCCTGGGGCAGTGGAAGGTGTCCCTGCCATGGAACTGGATGGGCTTTAACTTTCCACCCAAACCATCTGTGTTTCTATGATTTCACTTCTGACAGTCTCAGGAATGTGATTTGACACCTAATTCAACAGCATGTTGTTCACTATGCCTTAAACATCAGTAAGTAGCTAAATAGCTTGATATGGAAATATTATAACATGACACCCATTCAGGATTTCCCACTGTGTATTAGGAGAAACACAGACCCAGTGGCTCAAAAAGTAGAAGCAAAACAGCAAACCTTGCAGTGTGTGAGCTGAGGATATTTTTGAAACAAATAAAAAAAAGCTGAAGGTTGACAACTCAGGCACGCTTCTGCATCCTTTTTTTTCTTGTAGCATGACCACCATCTAGTGGGATACGGGCAGCCAGTGCACAAGGGTTGTGTGTGCTGATAAATGCAATAAAATGCAGCTGCTCACATGTCTGTTTGTCTCCTCTTCTGTGCTGAAATATTGGGGATTTTCGAAAAGCTTGATTTTACAGATTTTCTTCTATTTCCCAACAGCTGGTTGCACATACAAAAAGAAATTTGTCGATGCCAATGTCTCTGCTATTCAAATGTAATTATGTAAATATTTATGGACAGAAAATTATAAGAGCTGATAATTTTCTAAAGCTTTGTTCTCCCTCTGTGTTTTCCCTAATGTAACTAATATGTTATTTATGCAGGAATAAAAATGAAAACAAAACAATATTCTATTATTCTGTATTAAATTACAGTGAACTTAACCCTTGAGAAAACTACCATTCTTGTGCTTTTATCTCAGGGTGGCTGAAATACCAGAATTACCCAGGAGTTAAAAAATAGTTAGGTACTGTGACGTCTCTTTTTAGCAATATTTTGCAGAGCTTAAGACCTTATGCAGAACCTTACATTTATGCTAACCAGAAATTCTTAAATTTACCTTGCTTTTTCTTTGTGTTTTGGCACCGTGCATCAGTTACAAGTTCCTGATCTCCTACTGATCATAAAAACAAACTGGTTGAGTATTTTCCTCCCCACATTTCAGCTGAACACTGACCCGCTCTTAGATTTGTCTTAATACACAGAGAATTGGTATTGCCACGCTGAAAACATC
The DNA here is from genome assembly GCA_013186435.1 of Turdus rufiventris. Classification (NCBI taxonomy): domain Eukaryota; kingdom Metazoa; phylum Chordata; class Aves; order Passeriformes; family Turdidae; genus Turdus; species Turdus rufiventris. The sequence continues at coordinate 484,974 of PYHW01010295.1, forward strand.
CCCAGGCACGTCAGGACTTTGGTTCTTCTGCAAGTCCTGGTGGTTTGGAACCCCTTTCCACCACGATACTGCCAAGATAAATTGTTTACCCGAGATAACTTCAAATCCTCAAACAAATTACCTAAAAAATGTGGAAACAGAAGGTGGCACGAAAGAAATTGTTTCTATTCGTCCTTGCTCACGGGAAGGAAAGGAGCTTATCTCTGTGACAGATTCCACGGGGACACCACACAATGCTTTCACCGTGGCTCTGGGAGGTTCCAGGAGGTTTGGAATGCTTCACATGTAAAGCGTGAAATAGTCACGCCCCATTTCTCCTCCCCTCAGAAATGCAAATATTCAAATTTGGATGGTTTGTGTAAGGACTCCAACAGTTTGGGGAAGGGCAGCAAAAGCTGCTCATGCATTGGGGGAAAAAAAGAGTTTAGAAGAATCTGTCATTTTTCGTATCACTTTCCACCTCAGGCAGCGAAGGATTAAATTATGTGCATGTTTGTAAAGTCTCAAAGGTTTGTCATTTGTGTGGATCTTTCCCCAGTGACTACTGCTTTGTGTCAAAAAAGAAAAAGCTGTTTTTCATAATCCATTCCCTTTGCAGCCTTTCCATGGACTGAGCCACATGTGCAGGGTGATAGTATTGTAACACATCTCATCCTTTCAGACTTTCCCAATCCCTCCACAGCACAATCTGAAATATGAAAACAACCTTATTATCCCTCTGGCTCTCTGGAAACCAACCTTATTGACTCTCTGTCTGCTCAAGGTGCTCAACTTCAAGATGTGCCCCTTCAACATTAACTGAAGCAAAGGTGATTTACAGAAATTAATTTCTGAACATCATCGTCTGAATATTTAGTGCCTTCTGCCCTTCTTGTTTTAATTTGATGTGGCCCATGGACAGCAATAAAGCCAACAGAACAGCTGTGCCTGGTCTCAGAAAAGGGGAGCTGTGTAAAACTGAGGAACCTTTAGAAGGTAAAAGGATCATCTGAGGCGCTAAAAGCTTTTGAGGCAACAATAGAAACATGATCACCAAGGCAGTGTAAGTGCACATCAGTATCAGGGCAAACTGGGCAAAGGGCAAAAAACAAAGCTCAGTAGGTTATTAAAAATGAGTTACATTCAGAGAAGAAAATCCAAAGAACCATAAGCACTGATCCGTTAAACACAAGCCAGGGCAGAGATGGTTATGAAACCAAAATGAGTCAGAATTGAAACAAGGCGTTAAAATTCACAATAAATGTTTTTGCAAATAGTAGGGAATCCACTGAGAAGTTTGGAGAGCTAACAGGGAGTCCAAACACCCAGGAGACAAAGAAAGCACAGGTTATGAGAGCCCAGCTTTCTCCAAAATGAGATTAGCTGCACTTCAGCCTCTCCTGAGAGGTTGGGTTTGGTTCAGTGTAGGGAAATGAGACTAAATGCTAATTGTAAAAGGAATAAAAAGATCTCTTGCACAGCCACCCAAAAGCCTTCAAAAATATGGCTTCTAGAAATGGTGAAACAAGAGATGCTGGAGAGATGCTGAGATGCCTGCTGTGAGTGGGGTTTTTTGGTTTCCTGAATGAAATGGGCTGCTGCCTGTTGGCTGGAGCAAGTGAAGAACCCACTTATACCAAGAACCCAATAAAACAGGATCAGAAATCATAGAATTATTTGATTCAGAAGGATCCTTTTGCAGGTCATCTAGTGCAACTCCCCCCTGCCATGGGCATCCTCAGCTCGACCAGGTTGCTCAAAGCTGTGTCGAAATGTTCCCAGGGATGGGGCATCCACCGCCTCTGTGGCAACCTGGGCCAGCGTCTCACCACCCTCCTTGTGAAACACTTATTTCAGATCTCTAATCTTAAACAGCGATCTGCAGCGAAGAGTTGGGAGGCTCGGGGAAGGGAGCCTAACACGCACTTTTTCTGCACAGCATCACTAGAAAGTTTCCTCTAGTGTCCTTCCAGCAGAACTGCCTGAAGGAGTGCGCAGTAACTAAAACCAGCAAATACAATCAGCTGGACAAACCCCTCGCGGAAATGACCGCGATCCATCCCGAGACACGTCCCCGAGGCGGGGTTTGGGGACGGCCGGAACCAGCCCCGCATCCCGGGCATCGCTCCGAGCACCGTACCGGGACCGCACCGGGACCGCTCCGGGACCGCTCCGGCACCGCTCCGGGCATCCCTCCGGGCACCGCTCCGGGCATCCCTCCGGGCATCGCTCCGGGCATCCCTTCGACATCGCTCCGGGACCGCTCCGAGCATCCCTCCGGCACCGCTCCGGGCACCGCACCCCGCGCTCCGCTCCCCGCGCTCCGCTCCCCGCGCTCCGCTCCGGCGATGCCGGCGCTGCTGCTGCCGGTGGCCGTGGCGCTGCTGGTGCTGCTCGGGGCCGGACGAGCGGCCGCTCCCGGTGCCTGGGCTCTGCTGAAGCGCTGGGCCCTGGGCTGCCTCCTGCTCTGCCTCGGCTCCTGCAGGCAGCGAGCGGCAGCAGGCACCGCCGAGCCGCGCCGGCCGCGCCCGCTCCGCGCCGACCCCCACGTGAGTGGCCCGGGACCCCCGCTCCTGACACCCCCCTTCCCTGGGACCCGCTTCTGCGACACGCTGTTCTCATACCCTGGCAACCCTGTGCGCCCCATCCCTGGCGCTCCCATCTCCCTGTTCCCCTGACACTCCATCCCCAGCATCCTCACGTTACCCAGTATTGGAACTCCCATCCTCAGCATCCCCATGTTCCCCTCGTTTTGGAACTCCCATCCCCAGCATCCCCATGTTCCCCCCGTTTTGGAACTCCCATCCTCAGCATCCCCATGTTCCCCTCGTTTTGGAACTCCCATCCCCAGGATCCCCATGTTCCCCCAGTTTTGGAACTCCCATCCCCACATTCCCCCCGTTTTGGAACTCCCATCCCCACGTTCCCCCAGTCTCAGAGCTCCCATCCCCAGCATCCCTCAGAACACCTTTTCCCCTTTAGATTCCAACTTCCCTGGACCCACAGCACGTCCACCCCTCTGCATTCCAGCACTTTGTACCCCTGGTACCCCTCAGGTACTCCTGTTCCTCCTGTTCCCTGCATCCTGGTGCCTGGCAACTCTCACTGCTCAACCCCTTTTTATTTT
>PYHW01010295.1:504299-527308 GCA_013186435.1 Turdus rufiventris
ATTAATTTTGTTCATTATTCTATTACATTATTATAACATATTCCATGGTGACACAAAGCTGGATTCTACTCCTACATCTTAAATATTTACCCACTTGCCCCCTTGGTCTTGTCCTCAATTAATATTTTCTTAGGACTTTTGCATTCTGGAGTGGTTTTGGCAGTGAAAAATAATTTCAGTTTGGCTTTTTCGCTATTCTGATTTATCAGACAATAAAGATGCTAGAAAAGGAAGAATTGAACCAAGAGCACTACATTTAATTCCTGTATTTATTGTTGACTGTAAATTATTTGGAATGTGCTGGGATTTTTTCCTCATTTGAAAAACTTACCAAGATTTGTCAATTTATTGACTCTTTTCCCCTCTCAATTTTAATTCCCATATTTTTGCCACAAAGCAGAACATTTCCATCAACCAGAGAGAAATCTGGAATTTGCTGAGCGTTTCTGGGCGGGGAGTTCAATGGTGGAAACCCACCACTCTCAAACAAGAAATAAATCAGCAACTGAATTTTTATTAATTGATTGAAAAACCCCTTTTTTTTTTTTTCCCCTGAGAAATGTGTTAACCTGGTTGGGAGATGAGTCCCATGAGAAGAGATTTATCCCCAAATCCCCAATCTGTAGCCATCTGCCAGTGGGGGATAAATTACTTTTTCCACAGAGATTATTCGATTTTTTCCACCATCCGCCTCATTTTCCAGTTCCTCACTTGGGTGAGTTATTGGTGGCCCTTGATGTTCTCACTTAACAAAAAACATGAGGAGAAATTTCTGTTTACTTCACTGCCCTGGCTTTGCATGAAAGTGCCATAAAATTAAAGGCAGAGAAAGAATTTAATATTAAGGAGAGGTAATTAAGGAGTTGCTCTGTGCTTATCTCCAGCCCCTGTGAGCAGCCCACTGTGTGCAAGGCAAAGGCAATTTTTCTTTTTAATATTCCAATAACTCTAAGCTATTTTAAGAGAAAATCCACTGACCATTTGGGACAAAAAAGCTACATTTCAAAAATAAATTAAAATCTTGGCAGGCAGTGCTCGATTTCACAGGAAAATTTCAACGTGCCGGAGCGTTGAAAACAAAATGTATTTCAGCTGGATAATTTGATTTTTGCAGGGAGAAAAAATTCCTTTTTAATTCTTCCCTGCCCTTTTTCAGCAGGGGAAAGGTCTGGCAATATTTTTAAATTATTCTTTGTAGCTTTGGTTGTAGGTGCAAAGATGGAATGTTGGAGCTGGGGAGAGAAGGATGAAGATGTTTGGGTTCAGGGTGAGCTCTTTTCCCAAACTGTGCTGGGAATGCTTTATATCCTCGGTAATACTTTACACACTGGGCAGATGGAAGGTGGATTTTGAAGTGGATTTTGAAGTGGATTTTAAAGGAATTTTTTGTCTTCAACTGATTGCTCTGCTCAACTTCAAGACCTGCACAATTCTGACACCACTTTTTATTTGTGCTCTCTGCAAACCAGAATCTTCTCACAATAAAACTTTTTTCAGGCAGCAGGGAAATCCTGCAGAAATGTGGTAGTGGCGGATTTTAATTTGTTTTTTATTTTTCTTTTTTTCCCCTTTTTCATCCAATGCTGGCTATCAGCTGTATCCAGGCCAAACACAGACCTGGAATCCCAAATCCTTGCCCCATTTTGCTCTCTCTCACTCCCTAAACCTTTCTCATTCCAAACCACCAGGAAGTTTGAGGCTGGATATTATTTTTCGTGGTACACCTTATCGGCCGATCCGTGTTTGAATTTAAACGTACAAGTGCCTATCTCTCTGTTCACAGCTATTCTGCCTGATCTCAAACAATTCCTTGCTCCCAGGCTCCAGGAATCCACGTTATCACCACTCCTGGAGTATCTTATTTGCTTTGTGATAGGAGCGCTGAGCGCATTCTGCAATTCCGTTTTCTGGGTTCGGGCTCTCATGTGCCCCTCTGCAGAGCGCGGTGAGCTCAGCAGGCGATTTTCCTGTTGTTCAGCCCTGAACCCTAATCTGAAGGAAACAAACCCAGCTCCTCTTATTTTCAAACAGATAAGATTTGCGAGGTTATTAATCACGAGCCCGAACGGCCGCGCTGGGAATTGGAAATGATCAACGGTTTGATATAAAACTTGTCAACATTTATTCCAGAGACGGACCATCCGTGCAGTGGGAGCCTTGGAAAGTCATTCTGTGTCTGCTGGATGATAAAGGGCCATTTCAGTGCATAAACAGCCATGACATCATGCTGAACTTACATGTTCTTTCATCTGCCCCTAAACGAGAGCGGTTCTTTTTGGCTGAGCTTTGATTCTGGAAGATTTTCTCCCCGCCATGTATCGTATAATTTATTTATTCTTTTAAAAATGGTTGTTATTTAATAGAACGAGTCGCTGCTGTTGGGTTTGTCTTTCCCAAAGGGGTTTAGTGCTGGGTTCAGAGGATTAACTCCTGGGCAGGTGTAAATCAGCGTCGAGCTGGCCTCCCTCAGACAAGGGTTTAGCTCAGGGTGTTTAATCTTGGTGAATTTGTACTCTGGAAAACATGAAGTGAAGTCCTCCCCCATATAAACAGATCCTGGGAGTGCTGAACGCTTTGAAAGATGATAATTTTCACATTTCTTTTTTTTTTTTTTTTTTTTTTNACTGCTCTCCAGCCATTAAACCTATTTCATGGGTGACTGACACACAGGGCAACCCAACCCACGGACAATTAATGACAGAGATAACTAAAAAAGGGAATTATTTTCTTTTTGCTGTAGCTGCCACGAGCACCACGAGTGCCCAACAGCCTTTAGCTGGAAGAGCTTTCAGTGTGTGATTTAACATCACTTTAATTTGGCAAAACAGGTTTAAACCCTTATAAAAAACCCATGAAAATCTCCCGGTGACCATTTGGTGCAGAAATAAACTGCCAACAAGGCTTGGATAAATACATATCTGTGTAAAATATATAAAATAAATAGAAATATATATTGATATATGGGAATTAGAAGGGACCCCTTGACAGATGCCACAGTGCAATTCAGCCTCCATAGGACACCCCATTCCCTGCCAAGGGCTGTGATAAGATCACAGAGTGTAATAAACCTCTCCAGTCCCTTCCAAGGGATAAAAGATGGGAAGCAAAGTGTTTTAAGTGCAGCCAGATTGCTGTCCTGGGCTGGGGAGAGCAAAGAAAGAGCTGGTGAGGCTGGTGTTTGGAGGAGTGGTCTCTGAGCTGGGTAGGATTTGGTTTGGAGATTAAAAAATGTAGATTTTTGTATCTCAGGTGTCCTGAGCTGGCACCTCTGGGGCTGCAGATGCCAAAAGCAAAGATGTGGCAGAAGTGAAAAAACTGAGATGAGAGTCCTGCAGAAGAGCAACAAAGATTCCTCTTGTGATTCCTCACTCCAAGAGAAGAAAGCTCAGGCAGAGTTCAGAAGAATTGATGGATTTTCCCTTGTGTGTACAGAGGTTGTTGTTAGAGCAGAGAGGAGCAGTGTTCTGCACCAAAGGTGTCAGGGTGGGTTTAGTCTTTTTTTTTTGTTTGTTTGTTTTTATTGTAAATTCATAAAAGAAAAGAAAAAACTTTTTTTTTTTTTTTTAAATCCTTTATCTAAAAAATTATCTCTGTGCTCCAGCCATTGTTTGGTGTATTTGTCAAACCCTGGTAAAATTGATGCCTGGAGCTCCTGTACTCCACTCCTATCCCTAACATTTTTTGTGTCACTTGTAAGTAAAAAGTTCTTCAGAAATCATCCTTCAAATCCTTCAGAGCAAAGGATTGTGTCCATTTTCCTTTTTTTTTCTGGATAAAACTGTTTTCCATTGCTCTCATGAAGGTGTAAACCAGGAGAGCCCTGGCTGCAGAGCTCTGAATATCCACTGTGGACAATCCCACCTCAGCCATCAACTGAGCTTTTCCTGCTGCTGAATTGTTTTTCGTGCTGTTATTTGGAAAGTTTTTCCATGAGCTGGCTGCCTCTGAATTCCCTGGTGGCCACAAGTAGTGAAATGTCTGTAGTGTGGATAACATTTCTTTGGAATAGGAGTGATTTGTCAGAATAAAGCATCTACAAATGGGTTTTATCAAAATCCACTCTCTGTGTTTCTAGGGATAAGCTTTTAGGTGGGAAGAGACATTTGGGGCTTTCTCTGTTAGTGTTTTAATCTTACCAAGAGTATTTTTCTCTGGAATGTGCATATAATTTTGAATTTCACAATTATTTTAATAGAAGAAGGGCTTTGATTACTGGCAAAAGCTGATGCAAAACTCCCCACTCTTTGTGAAGAAAAGGTTGGCTGTTTATGCAATTCCAAATTCTTCCTTTTAAAATAAAATTTACAGCCTCCCACAGACCTCCCAGGCTTTGATTTCTCTCAGACTTTTAGAAATGCCTCTGGACCCCCAGACTGGAATGATTACACCTGATGGGAGGTGTTAATGCCTCCGACACTGCCTGCCACTCATCCCCACCCTGGGGAGAAATTTATGTGTTTTACTGCCAAGCTGAATCCTTCCCTGTCCTCCTGGGATTGCCCTGCACGCTGTGAACCTGCTTGTTCATTTATCACTGCGATTCCTCAGGTCAGATTTCTTTCCAGGAGGAGAATGAGGTGTGGGCTGCACATGGTGGGGAGGTTTTAGGGGAGGTGAAGGCACAGCTGGGCGAGTGCCTTGGGCATTTCTGGGCTCCAGGATGGAGAAAAAGCTGGTGGAGAGAACTGTAAATCCAGGGAATGTGTGGAAAAGCTGCCTCCAGGTCTGCTGAGAGGTGGATTTGGTTATATATTATATCTATATATTCTCTCTATCTTTCTCTATTTAGTTATAAATATATCTAAGAACAACTTGGGAAACCTTCCCCTCTCAATTTCTGTCTGTCCCATTGCAAAGCTGTAACAGAGGTGAGAAAATTCAGAGTTTCTGGGGGGCAAACTCAGCCTGGTCCATCTCCGAGATGGAGCTCAAGGGCAGCTTTGTGAAATCCATTTTTAATCCTTTTTTTTTTTTTTTTGTGAAATCCATTTTTCATCCATTTTTTTTGTAAAATCCATTTTTCATCCATTTTTTTTTTGTGAAATCCATTTTTCATCCATTTTTTTTTTCTTTTTTTGTGATATCCATTTTTCTCCTGCACAAAGCCCAGCTCCTCCTCCTCCTGCATTTCTCACAATCCCTGCCCTGGGGGATCCTCTGCCCCCATGCCAACCACTGGGAATGTGCAGATGAAACAAACCACAATTTTTTTTTTTTTTTTTCACAAGTGTGGGCACCATGGAGCGGGAACCTGCCCCAAAATTCCCCCCAAAAAAGGCCCCCAAAATCCCCCCAAAATGGCTCCAAATTCCTCCTAAAATGTCCTCAAAATCACCCCGAAAATGGCTTCAAAAATCCCCAAAATTCCCTGAAAAAAGGGCCCAAAAATCCCCTCAAAAATGTCCCTAAATGCCCCCACCAAGCCCCCAAAGTGACCCCAAAATCCCCTGAAATTGCCCTAAAAGTCTTCCCAAAAAAGGCCCCAAATCATTTTGGGGTCATTGTGGGGGCTCGATGGGGGGCATTTAGGGATATTTTTGAGGGGATTTTGGGGTTTTTTGAGGCCATTTGTGGCGGGTTTTGAGGCCATTTTTGGGGTGATTTTGAGGACATTTAAGGGAAATTTGAGAGCAATTTGAGGAGATGTTTGAGGCTTTTTTGGAGAATTTTGTGTGTTTTTGAAGCCATTTTTGGGGTGATTTTGGGGACGTTACGGGGAATTTGGAGCCCTTTTTGGAGGATTTTGGGGGATTTTTGCAGGGAATTGTAGGGGGATTTTTATGGCCATTTTGGGGCCATTTTTGAGGGCATTTAGGGACATTGTTTGAGGGGATTTGGGGGTTTTTCTGAGGTATTTGAAGGAGATTCATGGGGGATATTTTTGGATGGATTTGGGGAATTTTTTGGGATTTAAGGGAGGTATGTCCCCAAAATCACCCCGAAAATGGCTTAAAAAACCCCAAAATTCCCTGAAAAAAAAAAAAAGGGCCCAAAATCTCCTCAAAAATGTCCCTAAATCCCCCCACCAAGCCCCCAAAATGACCCCAACACCTCGAGGGAATTTTTTGGGTGTGTGGCTCATCCAGCAGCATCATCAGCCCACGTTTTTTGCCCTGGTGTGTTTGGGGCTGGATTCTCCAGGAGCCTGCCTGGCCTCAGGACAGCTGAGAGGGGCACACAGGAAACAAAATCAGGGTTGGAAGATAAATACAGAACAACAAGTGTTTCTCATACAGCACAACAAGTGTTTCTCATACAGCACAAGAAGTGTTTGTCACCTTCCAAAAAGCTTCACCAGCTGCCCTGTTCCTTGGTGACATTGTTTTGGCCACTCACTTAAAGAAACCTGATGTCTTGTCAATGGGCATGTTCTGCACTCCAGGTTTTCTCTTTTTTTTTCTGCTTCAATAGGGAATTTCCCCGGGATTTATTTATGTCAGTGTCTACTGCTCATGTACCATGAGCAACCCAGACCATATTTTTGTAGTCTATTTCCAGGACTTTTGACTAAATCCGTGGTGAAAAAAAAAATTGTGACAAGTATTTCATAGCTCTTGCTTTTAAATTAATCAGAAGTGAGGAAAGGGAGGATCAGCAGAAAGCTGTTTTCACCTTGGTTCAGAGAACTTTCAGAGTTGTGCTGAGCCAGTTGAGCTCTTTAATAATGTTTTCAGCTGCACCCCATCAAATATCCTGGCTAAACAGGGAAATGGCCAGACCTTTGAACTGTTCTTGTGGCTCCTCATCACTCACATCTGCACAGGACTCTCTCCTAACCACGATCCAGAATAGAAATGCAGGAGACACAGCTCACACCTGACAGAGCTGCCTGCCAGAGCTCAGCTGATCCCCAAAACCCCGAGAATGCTCCCCCATCCAGGCAGAACCTCGGGTTTTATTTCCATGGGTGCCTTAGCTGGGTGTAAACCCCAAGGGGCTGCCTTGGCTCAGGTCTCTGCAGAGGCTGCAGCACAGATGGAGCCTCCCTGTGTGTTGAAAGAACCAAAAAACCATGGGGTTTGTGTGAAAAAATGAGAATTATCCTCAGAGTCATTTATCTCCCCGTGCAGAGCAAGTGCTGCTGAGATTTGGTGACTTTGATTCAAGAGAGGAGGAGGAGGTTGATATCTGGGATAAAACATTGACCAAAGAGTTAAACCAAAGAGTGGTTTCTCCTGGTCTGGGAATGAAAAAGCAATGTGTGAGCTGGTAAGAAGCAGCTCTTTTTGGGACAGGGGACACCCAGGAGGGTCACACAGATCCTGGAAGTCTCCAGAATTTCCATTTTGTGCAGAAGGGTTGGGTAAAAACCCACAGCGTCCCAGTGCCCACCTTCCACTGCCAGCTTGGCATCACTCTACCTACAAGCTTTCCTGCAGGAAGGAGACCCAAAATCTTACAGAATTATCAGAGTTCACATTCCATGCTGAATTTGGGAGATGTGAGGTCCATGTGGGACCTGGAGTGGGGAGCTCAGCAGTGCTGATGGAAAACCAGGTGGTGTTTGAATGTGGCTGGGGATGGGGCATGAATCTTTGTGTTTGAGAGGAATGTTGGATTTGTCTTTATAAACGAGCTGTGGATCTAATGGTTGATAAAACAGCACTGAGAGAAAGAAACAATGGGATGGATTGCACTGATTGATGAATGGAAAAGATATTTGCCTTTACAAATAAACTGTAGGTTTGCTGATAAATGAAACTGGGTATTGGAAGATGAAAGAAACAATGGGGGAAAAAAAACATGCATTCTGTAAGAATTAAAATTTTAAAGGGAGGATTGTACATTAGAGGGGAATCTCAGGTATCAGTGTTTGGAAAGTCTGAGCCTCTCAAGCAATGGGGAAAGGGAGAAAGAAATTGGGATAAAAAGGAGGCTGAGTCCTCCAAAATCTGAGAGATCTCAGGGGATGGATGCCCCATGGCCTCTCCCTTTATTCGAATAAAGCAAAAAGGACTCCTCTGTCTCCTTTTTGGACACAAACCTCTGGTGTTGGTGGATTAATTTTCCTGACACGTTTAACAGGAGATCATCATCTCCAGCGGGAGCCGGGCCAGGACCGAGCTGGGAGCAGCAGCCACATTTCCCCTGGCAGATGGAAAACCCTTTCTGTAACCTCAGCCACACCTCCTGCCAAAAGCTTTGTTTGACACAGCGCTGGAGATGCTGCCCATTAAATTGCAATTAGTCCTTGCTGGATCCCAAGCCTGCCCTCTCTCCCACATGGCCACTTATTAAGATATTTATGGTTAATATGAATTTCCCCTGCCATAAATCAGCAGCCTTTATACCTGCGGGGAAGTCAGGGCAATCAGCCGGGCAGGGCCACGAGCAGGGCTTGTAAAATAAAGGTTCTAACAACTTCTCCTGGTCGTAAAAACAACAGGAGAGGGGAAAATCCCAGTGCTGGGATCTGATAAGGGGCTGCAATCAAGCACTGGCACATCCCTCGGGAGGAGGCTGCAAATGGAAAGTTCCACAGGTTCTCTGGTCACTCTGGGCATTTTTGGACAAAGACACAGAGCCTGCTGGGGTTTGAGGGGTGGCAGGCTGGAGGAGCAGGGATCTGGAGCCTGAGACTGAAGAATCACAGAGTCACAGAGTGGATGGGATGGAATGAACCTTAACATCATCCCATTCCACCCCTGCCATGGGGACACCTCCCACTGTCCCAGGCTGCTCCAACCCAATGTCCAGCCCAGCCCTGGACACTCCAGGGATCCAGGGGCAGCCACAGCTGCTCTGGCAATTCCATCCCAGCCAGGAATTCCTTCCCAATATCCCATCTATCCCTGGCAGTGAAGCCATTCCGTGTCCTGTCCGTCCATCCCTTGTCCCCAGTCCCTCTGCAGCTCTCCTGGATCTCTTCAGGTCCTGGAAGGAGCTCTGAGCTCTCCCTGGACCCTTCTTCAGGCTGAACATCCCCAGCTCTCCCAGCCTCCCACTGTTATTGTTTTACTCCCGTGTTTGGCTTTTGTGTGTAGAGAGTTGTGAGCAGTGTGAAAATACTCTGAGTATTTCTGCCTTTGGGGCCAGTCTGGTTTGTCCCCTGTGAGTTTGCTGTCATCCCAAAATAACGACATCAACCCTGGCAGATCCCAACACTGATCTCCAAAACAAGGAAATCACTCTCCCTTTCCCCCTGTTTTTAAGCTAGCAGGGAAATATTTTCTCAGTGAAGCGACTTTCTCTGAAATGCCTGAACTGGCAGATGTCAGGTGCAGCTCCCAAGGAGGATTTTTTCCTCTCCTCTACATAAGACACTCACCTGACGGCCTCAAACTGCATCTCCCTGTCTCTGGTCCTTCCTTTCAGGTGTTTCCTCATGTCTTAAATCCAGAAGAAGGGATTTCACTGCATCTCACACAACAAGGTGATTTTTGAGCACTGCTGAAGGCAGCTCACCCTCTCTGCGTTCCCCAGGACACCTTCCCGTGTTCCACAGAGGAAAACTCACACCTGCACAGTATCCTTGCCTTTGAATCAGAGACTTTCCAGTCACACCAGTAGGTTTAATGCCCTGCTGACATTGGCATCATTTCTTCCAGGATGAGTTTGCAGCTGCTTTGGTACCTTTGGAGCGGCACATCCTGGTTAAGGAGTTAATACAATGATGAAGGGATAGAAAAATCAGCTTTCAAGGTAAAATCAGTACGTTTTGAGCAGCAAAATCAGCTTTTCTGAGTACCCAGGAGCTGCTAACACACATCAGTAGATGGCACCATTTTATACTGAATGAGGCCCCAGGACAGGTAGGGAGGAGCAGTAAAGCTCAGAAGATGCTGAGAACACAATTTCCTTCTTCCATGCAAAAATGCTGCACCAGGATCAGAGCAGAAGAGGTGAGGGTTTTGCTCTCTGTGATTTCCTCTCTTCCCTTCCCTCGTGCTGAGCCTTTGGCAATGATGAAGTTTTAAGGATGATCTCTGTCATTTGTGGTTCTGGGATGCTAAGGCAGAGGTGCCTCCATCTTTATTAAACATCTGGAGCCAACCCTGCTCAGAAAAGAATCCTGTCACTCCAGAGCACTGCCTGTGGTCTCATTTGCTCCCAGGAAATCTCAGTTGGGTGGCACTGCCATTCCTCTGAGCCCAGTTGCTCACGGAGTGACTGAGAGCAGCTTTCCTTTCAGCTGGGCAGGGCTGAAAGGTTTCTCCAATGTAAAATGGCTCTGGGTGTTTTAGACCTCTGCTGTTAATTCAGTGTTGTAACCTCACTTGGGCAAACTGGAGGAGAAACCAAAATTGCAAACTGGGGCAAAAATGTGACTTTTCTGGTGTGTGTTGTAAAGCACCTCTGCCTCCCCAGCCTAACTCCATCACCCCTGCCAGAATGCCAGGATCATCCTCTAAAAATCCACGAGGACTTTTGCACCTCCAGACTTGGGGGGCACGGGGGCCAGAGTTTGGCTTCTGTCTGTCTGTCTGTCTGTCCCCAGGAGCTGTTGCCACCACCACCACTGGATGCAGCCAAAAAGGAACAACTCTGCTGCTTGTTGCCATTTCTTCTGAGCTGGCCAGGATTTATTTTGGAGGTTTTAGAGGTCAGAGAGTTCAAAGTTCAAAAATGCTCGTCAGATTGAATGTGTATTTTGCCTTTAAGTAAAAAAAAAAAAAAGAAAAGAAAAAAAAATCTATTCTTTAATGCTAAATCCCTCATATCAGGAATTCCTGTCATCCTCCGACAGAGATCTTTTTATTCCCTTTAGTAATTGATTTTTTTGCCTCTCCCCAGAGCCTGCCTTGTTTTGATTGTTCTCATTTATTACTTTTCTTTTTACTTGGCACCTCGGAGAGCTGTCACCATTCCACCAGCGTGCTCCTCTGTCCCTGCATGCCTGTTCTGTCTGGTTTTCTGTGCTAAAACCAAACCAAGGACATGTCTGAGGAGCAGAGAAACCTCCTGGCCATCGCTAACACTGCTCAGCAGAAAAACCAAGCTGTGCCCATTGACACCCAAGCCACTCTGCCCTCCTGCCTGCTCCCTTCCATTGCTGATGCAATGCTGGATTTGTAAAAAAAACCCCAAAAACCGTGACTACTCTGCTGTTTTTATCTGGAGGAACATCTAAATCACTTTGGAGTCTGTTGGCTGAACTCAGTAAATAAATAGCAGCGGGCTCAGTAGTAGCAGTGAGTTATGGCTGTGTCCAGCAGCTGCACTCACAGCCACCCCTGCACCAGCACAGGCGCCTTTTAATCCAGCCCTGAAGAATTCCAGCAGTGTTCCCAGCACTGGCAGTGGGGTGCTGTGGAAAATGTGCAGGTAAAGTCCGGTTAAAGACAAATGAAGGTCTGCTCAGGCAGCTTTTGAGGTGACAGGGGTTGTCAGAGGTGCCCTGATGTGGAAGAGATGCTCAGACCCCCAGGATCACTGAGGTTGGAGAAAACCTCCCAGATAATCGAGTCCACCCCATGACTGATCCCCACCTTTTCACCCAGCCACATCCAGGCTTTCCTTGGACACCTCCAGGGCTGGGGACCCCAAACCTCCCTGGGCAGCCCCTGCCAAGGCAGATTCAATGCAGAAAGTCATCCATGCCCATGAAAACCTCTTAGGAACTGTTAAATCCCAAATATAAATTCCAAAGTAAACCAGAAAGTGAACCATGCAGCTTCATGAGGAAAGGAAAGTAGAGCCAAGCTTGATGCTCTGGATTTCTCTTCATGCCTGATGCTCTGGATTTCTCTCCGTGCCTGATGCTCTGAATTTATCTCCATGCCTGATGCTATGAATTTCTCTCCATGCCTGATGCTCTGAATTTCTCTTCATGCTTCTCTATTGTCAGGAGACAAAACAATCTGGAGAGGGACTTGGGACAAGGGATGTGGTGCCAGGACAAAGGGGAATGGCTTCAAACTGCCAGAGGGAAGAGTTAGATGGGATTTTGGGAGGGAATTGTTCCCTGGGAGGGTGGGCAGGCTGGATGGAGGTTGGAGCAGCCTGGGAAGGTGGAAGGTGTCCCTGCCCATGGTCCTTTCCAACCCAACCCATTCTGGGATTCTGTATTTCCACACAGATGCAAATGTTGGCTCGGGTTTCATTAATTCTGCAGCAGAAATTGAGTACAACAAATGTTTATTCCCACTGCTCCATACACACAGGTCATCTAAAAACAGGGATGATCTCTCTGCCAGCACATCCCCTACAATTTAATCATTCTGTACATGTCTATACATGGCAGAAATTTGGTATAACCTATATTATATAGGTTATATTTGCATTATATATATATAACCTATGTTATATATTATATTTCTATTACATATTGTGCCAAAAAGGAAATAACTCTTTTTTCCTTCTTTGTACTGATTACAAACCCTTAGTTTTTAGTTCTCTGTATTCTAAATATGTTCCCTGTGCCACTGAACATAATGGCTTGATATGTTTTAAATGTTCTAAATGCAAAAATCATGCTAAGATATAAAATATTCTGTTGTTTTTTGGTTTTTTTTAATAATCCAGGGTAGCAGCATGGCTCAGTCCTGCTCTCAACTTCTAACAAAGCTCACAGTTTTAGGTTCATTAGGGTTTTTTATTACAACCTCATAAAAGTATTTACAATATTTCATTATATTTTAAACCAAAAGCACTAAGAGAAAATGCCTGAAATAAAAATGCCCATAATTCTCCTGTTGCCTTGTCACTGTCTGAAAACCTTATCAGAGTTCCTTGTTACTTTAATGCTGTAGGATTAAGGGTAATGAAGAAACATTTAGGGTTCTGCAAATCACTTTGATTTCATTGTATAATGTACCAGCACTTCTCTGTGATTTACTGCCCAGTTGTTTGGAATAGCCCCTGGGATTTATCAGTCTTGGAGGAAACTCTGTTTCCTTGAACAATTAGCTCAGACTGAAGTTGTGTAACTCTTTTTTTTTTTTTTTATGATTATCCTTTTTTTATAAAAGTATTTGTGGATAGAAAATAATGAACTCTCCAATGGGTCCTACCTTGATGTTTAGTGGGAGAGAGATGAATATTTTTATTGTGAATTTTCTTGCAAATATTTTTATTTTCTAGCTGTTTTCTCCTTTTTCTTTAACATTAAAGGTCACAATTATTAAATTGGTTTTATGTCTATGTTTGGGGTAATTTTCATTTTCTCATTTCTCATTTTTCAGCTCAGATCTGTTTCCTCATTGCTCACAGGGATTTTTCTGTTTCCTCACAGAGTGGGGTGTTTCTGGAGGTAAATAATTGTTTTGACATAAATCACTTGCACTCAAACAGAGAAATAACATTTTTAATTATTAAAATGCTCATAAAATAAAATAAAAAATCCAAATAACTCCAAAATCACCCATATTAAAAAAAAAAAAAAAACAAAAACAAAAAAAATAAAAAAACCCAAAAAACAAAAAACCAACCCAACTTTTCAAAATGGTGTCATTTTCATGACAATTAATCCTGATTTTCCTGGTCACTACAGAATCATTTCCCCATGGAATTTCCCAACTTCTGTAGGAAGAATATGGTGAGATAAAACCCAAACCCACTTTATTTAGGGTGGCTTCTTGGTTTAATTCCTCTCAGCTCAACCCCTGGCACACGGATTTTTTCCACCTGGGATTCAAACTCTGCTGAACTGCTGCAGGAGCTGGGATTTGGGAAGGGTCACGAGCAGTTCAGGCATGTGACAGCACGCAGGGCTTCAAATAAATTGTTGGCATCGTGTCTGAAATGTTTCAGAGCCCCCCAGTGCCGGCAACTCCTTTGAGCAATTTCATAATTGAGGATTAAAAAAAAAGTATCTGTGGTTTGGCTGTGAGTAGGATGGGACAAAGTGAGGCTGGAGCAGTTCTTTAATTCTCTTTGATGAGTTTTTCCCATGCACAGGTCAGGGAAAAATCTATTTTCAGGTGGGAAAGCTTTTCTGGAAGCACAGCCTCAAGGGTCAGCTTTTCCTGAAGGGACGAGCAGGAACTGATCATGAAAAATTGGGATTGCAGAAAATTCATCCTGTGGGATACCCCCTGCATTAAAGGTTTGAGCAACACAACATCTCTGGAGATGGGGATGGTGGAAAAGGGCACCAAGAATCATCAAATCATGGAATCATTAGGATTGGAAAAAACCTCCAGGATCATCCAGTCCAACCTTCAAACAAATACCACAACTCCCACTCAAATGTGTCACCAAGTGCCACCTCTACTCATTTTTTGAACATTTTCAGGGGTGCTGTTTCCAACACTTCCCTAGGGACCCTGTTTTGCTTAATCACAGGGATGAAATTGTTCTTATTATCCAACCTGAAACTCCCCTGGCACAACTTGAGGCCATTCTCCATTATCTTCAGGAATCCAGGCATGTGTTTGAAGCCTGGATAGTGATGGATATTGCTGATGAGGCAGTGTGAATATTGTTAATAAGACAGTGTGAATATTGTTAATAAGACAGTGTGAATATTGCTAATAAGGCAATATTAGGATATTGTGAATAAGGCAGGTGTATCCTAAGAGGCACAAGAATTTAGTTTGGGCTGCACATGACCCTCCCTGCTCCATTTTCTTTAGGCACAGCTCATGTTGCAATTCCTCCCCTCCCAACTGTGCAAGGAAGGCGTCCATCAGTGCTTTTAGTGCTGTAAATTCCCAAAATTCCAGTGGGAATTAGACACAGCTGATGGCACTGGTGTGGGTTGGTCACCTGGCCAAGGTGCCACAAGGATAATCCATCCAAAGCTTTCAGAGCCACTGCCTACAAAAGCATCACAGGCAGCTCATGGCAAATTTTTCCCTCAAAAAATAAGGAATATAGACCATGATCTATGATCTATCCAGCCAGATCACCCTCAAAAATAATGACAAGTTTTTCCCTCAAAAAATAAGGAATATAGACCATGATCCATGATCTATCCAGCCAGACCACTCTAAAAACAATGGCAATTTTTTCCCTCAAAATATAAGAATATAGACCATGATCCATGATCTATCCAGCCAGATCACTTTCAAAAACAATGGCAAGTTTTTCCCTCAAAAATAAGAAATATAGACCATGATCCATGATCTCCTATTCAGCCAGACCACTCTAAAAACAATGGCAAATTTTTCCCTCAAAAAATAAGAGTACAGACCATGATCTATGATCTCCTATCCAGCCAGATCCCTCTCAAAAACAATGGCAAATTTTTCCCTCAAAAAACAAGGAATATAGACCATGATCCATGATCTCCTGTCCAGCCAGACCACTCTCAAAAACATCTAAGCAGTGTAAGAGTTTGGAGTCTGCACCAAGCTGAGCTTGCTAAGGCTTGGAGAGGTTTAATCCCACGTCTGCTCTTGGCAAGTCTCTTCCCTGGACTCGCTGAGCTGGGATTAGTGTCTCTTAGTCTCCAGCTACTTGCTTTATACATTTCCAGTGGCTTCTTTTTAATATCCCTGGTCTTGTAAGCAGAGAATAACACAGGAACCATAACACATCATGTGCTACATTACACCATCAGAATAATCCTGTATTTCTATTGGGAGATTCCAACGGACTTAAGGAATCACTGAACAATTTTGCAGTGTAATCAGTGCTACCAAAACCCTTCTCCCAACCTTGTTTTTCAGGGAGGGTGGGCAGGAGGAGGGGGAGATTTGGAGCTAATTCTTTCCATCTGGGCTTCATTTGCAGATTATGTGGGAAAAGGGGAGATTAATCCACGGGAGGAATGAGCACACATTAATTTGCCATCTGGGGATGTAAACAGGAAGCCCAACACGTCGAGCCTTAGTGGCTGCTTATTGCTTCAGTGAGGAAAGATGAGTTGATGCCCTGGGTTTTATGCTGAAAATATTTTAGTGATTTCTAATAAGATATCATAAACAAATGTCAGTCCAAAGCTTTTCTGAAAAGGGGAAGAGAACGTTGTCCTTGGACACAAGAGCAGCTGATAGGAGGGGAAAAAATATCCTTTGAATGAATTTGGCAAGAAAATCACACTCGATTGAGATTATTTTTCTTGAAGTTTGATTTTTTTTGTTACATTTTCTTTGAATTGAACCTGTAAATGATACCCCTGTTCAGCTTTCAAGCATCTGCTGCAGCTCCTTTTAAAACTTAGTAACTGACCTCAAGGATTGACAACGCTTTTAAATCAGGAGTTTAAGAGAAATCCTTTTGTCCTGTGATGGTTGAGTGAAAGAGGGATGATTTTCTCCCCTGGCTTTTTCTTTTTGTTTCCCATGAATTCATGAAGCCCAGACCACCTCTGTGTGGTGTAACCCAGAGGTGACAGGATCCCATCCCTACTTCCCTGAAATGGATATCCTGTCTTTCCTGAGCCTGTTTCTCTGGGGAGGTGGAAGCTGAGTGTTTAAACAAGATGACACTGATTCTTCTTCCCCAAGACCCACAGCTCAACTCCCACCTTCCTCTCCCAGGGCAGGGGGGCTGCTCCAGGTTTCCCATCACCTGCCCTTGCAGGATTCCAGCAATTCCCCTTGGCAGAGGCTCAGCAAGGTCCTGCTGCAGCATCACTGCACAAAAATCATTTCCCTGAGGCTACGAAAGCCTGGATCGGGGGTGTTTGCTCCCAGATTATCCAGAGGATGATTTTTGCCTGTCTGGGCAGTAGCTGTCACTGTGGGGTTTATAAATACTCCCGGGAGAAATGCTCCAGGTCTCTGCAGACAAGAATTGCCCCAAGGAGTGTTTATTTGCTGTCCCAGCTTCGAGCCAGTGGTCAGGACTGGGGACAATAAATGTCAAGCCCTGGCATTCATCACTGTTACAAAGTTCATTTGAGAAGTGAGGGCAGGTTGTTTTTCTGTCTGGCCACAGAAATGGCACAGCCCGTCCTGACTGGGACTGCTCTGTCCATCTTTCAGGATGTGCTGTGGGTGTGGGAGCTCCCATCCAGCCAGTTTTGCAGGGTGGGATGTTCCACACCTGAGTGGGGCACCCCAAACCACCCCACATTCCTCCTGGCCCAGAATCTCCTGCAGGGATGTGTCTGGTGATGGCACAGTGAGAATTTAATTTTTAAGGACTCTAAAAACTGCTAGAAGATAATTAATTTAAACCTCATCCTCCTTCCTTGCCCATATCCCATATTATCCTGTATATTAATACTTTTTCAAGCACATCTGTGTATGTGTGTATGGACTCATCTACACTAATTGTGGGATTTTATAAATTTCCATTCCTGTCTAATGACTTTTTACAGGCAGTGCAATTACCAGTTCTTTTTATTGCCATTCTAATGATTCAAACATGCATACAAGAAAAGCACAGTCCAGCTAAAGAGATGGCTGCTGTAAAATTCTATATATATTTTCTCCACATAGGTTTAAATTAATCCATTTTTATTAGGGTGCTTGGCAAAAAAATTCATCGGAAATTGAGTCCAAAGAGACCAGGATTTATTGCAGCTCTATAACTCTGAAGAGTGACTTGATTGATTTAAACCATTTTTACAATAAAATAAAATAAAAATAAAGCAAGCAAATTATCCCGGCTTAAAAGCTGGAAAACCATTCCTCTTCCTTGTGCTCTGCAATTTGAATCAGCTGAGACAGTGAACTCCACCTTGGCTTTAAGATGAAAGATTTTGAGGGGATTTTGAGGAGAAATTCTTCCCTGTGAGGGTGGTGAGGCCCTGGCACAGGTGATGCTGTGATGCCTCATCCCTGGAAGTGTCCAGGGCCAGGCTGGACAGGGCTGGGAGGAACTGGGATGGTGGAAGGTGCCCCTGCCCATGGCAGATGTGTTTTAATGTCCTTTCCAACTCAAACCAGTCTGTGATTCCATGGTTCTGCAGCTTTGACAGAGGAACTCAGACCAAAGGGGTTTGGGAATTTGGCTCTCAGCACTGGTACCTCCCCAGAGATCAGTGTGGCTCCCTGTGCTGGATAAATCATGGCACAGAGCTGAACCCTGTGGGCAGCCTCTCAATCCATCAGGAGATCCATCGATTTCAAATTTGAAGGTGGTTTTTAATGAAATGTGCAGGAGGAGATTTATGTTTAGCCATAAGCACTTGAAGCCTCAAGATGCTAAACTATTCCATCCTCTTTAAACACGTCAGCATTTTGTGCCCCTTTTATTTTTGAACTTTTTTGTGCAGAAAAGCAAACCCAGTGAAAGCAAGATCTGTGATGTCGTGTGAGATCCAGTGCCTGTCTGCACCCCTCTTGGTGAAAACCAATCCTTCTGGAAAGCCAGTGGGTGCTGGGGCTCCCAGCACCACCCATTCTGCTCATGAATCCTTTGCAGGAATGTTTTCCAAGACTCATTTTACACGCTTTAAATCACAGCGCAGAGAGTCGCCTTTGCACATTTGATAAATGCTCTGGCATTATTTGTGTTCCTGAGGCTGGAGCAGAGAGCAGGGTCCTGTTGCAGAAGGTGCTGGACAAAACCCTCTGAAGAGCTGACAGTGTAAACAGCCCAGGCAGAAGTTTGAGGTATGGAAACACAAGGAGGTGATTTGCCAAAAATGCAGGGAAGCTGGAAGCAGCTCCCCATTGCTTTGGTCACCCAGTGGTCCAGCTAAAGACACGACCCAGCTGCCACAGGTGTGGCCAAAATACAGTAATTTCACGACTATAAGGCACACCCTTTTGACTAAAATTTTACCTCAAACCTGGAAGTGCGCCTTATAGTCCAGTGTACCTTATCTGATCTACAGAGTTTGGAAAATTGTGAACCCGGAAGTGCGATCTGCAAACTGAGCCAGGACCCGCGGGAGCTGCGGCTGTGCGGGGGGAGACGGGAACCGTGGGAGCCGCGGGGCAGGGGAAACTGGGAACCGGCGTGGCTGTCGGGCAGGGAGAAGTAGGGGGAAGTGGCGCGGCCGCGGGGAAGCGCCGAGAAGGGGTGAAAAATCGCGGCAAAAAGCCGCCAAAAAGCAGCGAAAAATCGCCATGAAAAAGCAGCGAAAAACGTTGCAAATTGAGAACCTGCCAGTAATTCACTACTTTGTTGCACGCCACGCAGCTCCTCGCTTCAAAAAAAGTAGTGAGCCTTATAGTCTGGTGCGCCTTATCTGAGCTACAAAGTTGCGACTCTCGGGGGTGCGTCTTATGGCCGTGAAATTACTGTAATTCCCCTTTTTGAGGTGTTGACTTTAATGCTGTGCTTGGAGAAAACAGGGTCTGGCAATGCTGTTGAGAGTGAGCTGAAATTCAGGAGCCACAGAGCACATGGACGAGGGTCCCCAGGGAAGAGGTGGAGTCACCAGCCCTGGAAGTGTTCAAAAAATGAGCAGACACAGCCCAGAGTGTTGTGGCTGAGCTGGCTCCTCCTCATTTTTCCTTCTGCTAGAGGTCAATGTAGAACCATGGAATCATTAATGCTGGAAAAGATCTCCAAGATCCAGCCTTAGAGCAATCACCACCCTGCTCATCATATCCCTCTAAACATTCTCATTTTGGAAAGTGAACTTCAAGATTACAAACCTTTTCAACCATTTTATGGATTATTCAAATTTTGGAGAACTAGTAAATGTTTTCTATCCACTGTGAGCAATTCTTGATCCAAAAAGCAGTCACCAAATCTTTTCTTGCCCAAAAGCAACAGCCTGTTCCTTGTCCCTGTCCACAGCAGGCTGTCCCAAGGTGTCACTGCTGTCTCTCACAGCCCTGCAAGTCAAATCACTCAGCCCTCCCTGGGATTGGTCTCCATAAAGGAACCCCAGAACACTGATAATGATGGCCAGGGGCTGACCCCCATGAACCCCCAGTGCAGATGTACCCCTGGCCATCCTGGTTTATAAATGATGTGTTCTCCTCCTTCCCCCAGTGCTGTCCATCGCCCTGAGCAGTGTGGACAAGACAAATAGCACCACACCCCAGTGTCAGGGGACAGAAGCTGCAAATGCCTTCTCAGGGAGTCACTGCTGACCTCCCTACTCACACAGACAGCTCTGATCCAAGAGACAGCTCCCCCCTGCTCCCATGCATTCCAAATCCCTGCGTTTGCTGCGTTATTTCTCTTTATCTGCCAGCTTTTTCCCTGCTAACTTCTTCCACTGGCAGTGGCCATCACTCAGTGGGTCACCCCAAGTTATCCTGAACTGGAGCGTTGGCAGCGCTTCACTTATTGCTCAGCCAGCTCATGGGATCCTGGCAACCTTTTTCTCTCTATGAGGACAAGGTCCAAGCTGCTCTTTGATGTTGTCAAGCCATGACTTCCACTGGTCTCCCTGCTGATTCCTTTGCTCTGTCTCCCTGGGAGCAGAAAGCCACAGGGAAGATGTGAGTGTTGTGTCAGGCACCAGGCCAATCTGGTTTCAGGCTTTGTTGCTGTGTGCAGCAGACAGCCTGTCCAGTCCTGGATCTATATGAGGGATGCTTTCATCTTCTGAGAATGCTGTGCATTTCAGGTTGTTCCACCTAGAGAGCCCGTCCAGGCAGCCTCTGCAAAGTCAGCCTTGCTGAAAAACGAAGGAATAACAAAAATCGGAGTCAAACACATAGATCAAAGTTTGCCCAGAATTTATGGATCCAGAAACAGAGAGCACAAGGTGAAATCTGCATTTCTGGTGGGATATTGATTTATTTCTGTTCCATTTGCCTCCTAAGGCTTGAAAAATGTGGACAAAAAGGAGTCATTCACCATGTCTGAGGCAACACGGGTGAAATTCTGGCCACCACCGAAGGCAATGGCAAAACTCCCATTGGCTATGGTGGGGCCAACATTTCACCCCACGATTTCTCATCTTGCTTTATTTTATTGACCTTTCTCTTGAACACGAGCGAAATGCAAATATTTTTTTGCAGCACAAGTCTTTGTACTCTATGAACTCTGCTGGATCCAAAGCACTTCATATGTATATAAGAAAAACAGCTAAGGACGAAAGGGAGGGCAGTTAACTGTGCAAATAATGATCTCCTCAATCTATAAAAAACGGCCACGCTCAAAAAGAGATAGTGGTTTAAATGGTCAGGGTAAATAAAACAGGCTCAAGGCTCAATTTTGGACCAGGAAGAGCATTCCCAAGCCTGCATGGTACAGACCACACATCAGGAATGTGGATTGCCTCTGAGGCCAGCTCAGCATGGCCCCGTGGTGGCCATGAAATCCCAGACGTTTTCCTCTCATTTTCAAATCATGCTGATGTTCAAAGCCAAAGGAATCCAGCAGTTTTGATGTGAGACAATGGGTGATAGTCCCAATATTCTGGCAAACTGTTCACAGGGGGAAAATAAGGATGTTTCTTTCTCTGTGGGTTCAGTCTTCACAGGGAATAAAAATAGCTGATTTCAGAGACAAAGAATTGCCCTTTTTACTTTCACCCAAATCATTTTTTCATCCTTAATATTTTAAGATAACCCCCTCTGTGATGCTATTGTGGACTCAGGTAGTGTCATAATCGATGAAATTATTATTTTGTCTCTTTGTAGGAAAATAACAAATTGTCAAAGCTGGTTTTCACAATAATCTCACCTTTCCTGGTGCCCATCCCTTGCCCACCAAATCCAGAATTTCACCACAAACCTTTCAAGCAGCAGCATTCATTGGAGGGCTGTGTTGGATGGGAGATTCAAGCAGCAGGATTGGAAGAGACCTTCCAGCATTTGCTGCCATTCCAGCATCTCAGGCATCTGCAGATGGTTTGGATGGTTCAGCCAGGCCCCAAAACAGTAATGTGACTCTCAATAAAACACTCCTGATTTTGCTACAAGCAGAAGCAAAAGAAGTCACGAAGAGTGGCAAGGCAAGGAAGGCCAGCTGGGATGGGGGAAAGCAGAGCTCTTGAATCCCAAAGTAGAGATGGGGTTTAAATCAACATCTGATAGACACAGGAATGAGGAATGATATGACCTGTTCATTTTGGAAAGCTTGTCATCACTCCCAGAAGGAGAAGGCTTCTGTCATTCCAGTCCTCATCTTCACCTGCTGCCTCAGGGTTTTCCAGCAGCCTGGTGCAGTGGAAGTTGAAATGAGATGATCTCTAAGGTCCCTTCCAACCCAAGGCATTCCATGATTCTCTGATCCTTAAATCCACAGACAGCCTCACTACTGTAGGATATAAAATCTGAGGGCCCTCCTGTGTGGTGTTGCTGTGAGGCCTTTCCTTTATAACCAAATAAAAACGAGGCTAAGTTTTAAGTGCTCTGGGCTTACATCTTCTCCCCTTTCATTTATTTTTGTTTCAGAACCCGCCTTTTTATTAAAAGCAAAAACACAACAAAGACATTTCCATCATCTCTGGGGCCATGTTCTGATGCCTCATGGACCACCAGTGGTTCACAGACCACAGGGTGAGTAATGGTGCACAAGAGCACACTGAGTCCTCTGCTCTGACTGCCTCTGCCAGAGGAACTCTCTTTACACCAACGTGCTCGCCCAGGCTTTGTCAGACCCAATTCTGCCTGATTTGAGTTATGGAGCTTCCATCACATCTTTGGGGGAAATTATTTCACTGTCTACCAGGTCTCTGGGGCCGGGATGTGGATTCATGAAGCCCACGGTGTGTATTTAGTAAAAGAGCACTTTGAAATTAATAAGCTTGAGGAAAGGAGGCCAAAATTCTGTCCTCAGCCTCCTCGGTGTGGTGCTTGTTAGAATGCAGAGGAGCCTGTTGAATGACAAGGGGAGGAGAGTGGGGGGCTTCTACAGGGGCTGGTGCATCACCGAATTTTGGGGCCTTTGGGAAATCCTTTAACGTTAATCACCCCAGCTGGGAAACTGAATAAACCATCCAACCTTCTCCAAAAAGCCAGCCCTGCACTTAAATCGGTGTTATCACTTACATAAATAACAAACAAATCGTATGGTTTGGGCTCTATTTCCTGCCTGGAAGGAGTGTGAAGACTGATCACTCACAGAAAGTGAATTTTATACTATTTTTGCTTTGTAGCAAGTGGTGGGTTGGACTTGTGAACATGGATCGACAATATTGTTCTTTCTGCAAACGTTAGTGCTCTCTGAAACATTTCAGACAAACATCCCATGAAGATTTAGTGGCCTCAGCTTGTTTGACTTGGAATTGGACATGATTTCTAATTAGCCAATCTTCAGCAGTCTGTCAGAAAATGCAGAGAGCTGCCAATTTTCACACCTTAGCAAAAAAAAAA
>PYHW01010295.1:527360-569682 GCA_013186435.1 Turdus rufiventris
CATCCATCCATCCATCCATCCATCCGTGCCTACACACTCATACACAACCACCACCCAAATCTCAACATATATAAGCTTAGACAGCCTAAACTAAGAACATTTTATTAATTTCCTACAATTTTCCATAGAAAGGGGAAGTTCCATGTAGTTAAACAAGCCTCAACCATTAAAAAAACCCCAATGTTAACCAGCGTTTTAACTGTTTAAATCAAAACACATACATTGGTAGTTTTGTAACAAAAATCTATGGGGAAGTGAAAAAAACAGGGGGTGGATAAATTATTCTGAAGTTTAAGCCATCAAAGCGCTGTTTAGTTCGAGTTTAAAAGTGCAATAAGCTCAGTGCACCCATCATTATTTTAAAAAAATCCATTGCAATTCCAAAAACTGTCCAAACCCTTTCGTTTCCAAATTTTATCAATTTGGATTAATTATTGACCATTTTCCATAGCCCCCAAATCTCAGATGAAAGTGGCTTCCAGGTAGACACCAAACTACAGCAACTTTCAGGACCAAAATAAGTCAAAATGTTGTTTTATGGAAAATTAGGAAGAAATTCTCCCCTGTGAGGGTAGGGAGGCCCTGGCACAGGGTGTCCGGAGAAGCTGTGGGTGCCCTTGGATCCCTGAAAATGTCCAAGGTCAGGGTGGATGGGGCTTGGAGCACCCTGGGATGGTGGAAGCTGTCCCTGCCCATGGCAGGGGGTTGGAATGAGATGAGCTTTGAGCTCCCTTCCAGCCCAAACCATTCCCTAATCCCATAAAATGGTGGAAATGGAGATGAAACAGCAAAATATGTACTCTTAATGGTGTTGGCAGGCCCAGCAGTGTCTCCATCTTTATTTTTGCTTGTGGTTCAGATTTTTAGGAATGGCTCTGTCTTCCTTTCTCTCTCTAATCATGGTCAGATGCAAGGGAAAATATTGTTCCCTGTGAGCCACAGTGCTTGTTCAGCTTTGAGCCCCTGCACTCGGCTAGGAATGATCTTGTGGGGGTTTCTTGACACCTAATCTGGCCTCTGGTACAAGAAAGGGCAGTGGGGTTTAGTCCTGAGCACCTTTTTCAGGTGGTACAGAGCCCCTAACCCAGGCAAATTCCAGCTGCCTTCAAGAGACATTTTGGCCAATTAAAGTCTAGGTGAGAACTCTCAGGTTTGGCCAATACTAATAAAATCA
Source organism: Turdus rufiventris (assembly GCA_013186435.1). Lineage (NCBI taxonomy): Eukaryota > Metazoa > Chordata > Aves > Passeriformes > Turdidae > Turdus > Turdus rufiventris. The sequence continues at coordinate 528,535 of PYHW01010295.1, forward strand.
GAGAAATGTGAGTCGCTTCCTCAGCTCAGGGTTTCCTTAAAGGCACTTCCAGATGCTGCCACGTTTCTCTCATCTCTCTGGGCAGCCCGAAGAAATCTCCCATGGGTGTCAGTGGATGTCAGCCATGCCTTTTGGGGATTATTTGCATTCCTTAAGCCAGCACTCAGCCCATAAATTGTGACAAGAAAGGCTCTTCTTTGAGCCCTCATCTTTAAATTCCTCTTTAGGAAGGTTTTTTACTCCTATCACGACCCATTAACTAAGCCATATGTAGGATCCTCCATCCAGAACCATTCCACTCCCAAAAACACAACTGCTGGGGAGAAATGAATATTTGGATTCACTCTTGTTTTCCTTTCTGGCTGTTTGTTTAACAGTGGAAAGATTATTGAAGATGTTATCTCAGAGAGAGTTCACTGGGGCATGTTTCTGTGACAGTATTATTGCAAAGGCAGTGGCCTGGCTCTTCTCTTCAGCTCGTAAAGGTGTGTTAAAAAGGAGAAATCAATCAAATGTGAGCTGACCCTAATTTAATTTGAGATTTTTTAAAGTTAATATTCTATTTCTTACATCTTTTCTTCGGTTTTAAATGGTTACATGCTGCTTTTCTTAAAACTAGAGGGGCTCCAGTTGGGAAAGGAACATTTGGGTGTCTGTTCTTGCACCTATGGAATTGTGTATAACCCAGGGAAGTCCATATATTTACTGGGAAAAGCTCTCCAGCACCCCACAGCAAGCATGAAGTACTTGCTAGGAGAAAGGAAATTATTTATAAATTGAGGGAAATGCCCAGATGGGATTAACTCATAATTTACACTCCAGGCTACTGCAGAAAAAAAATTGTCTTTCTGCACCTCCAGTCTCCCTGGAGATTCCTGCCTGTTGAGGAGAGGGAAAACACAATTTCAGCTGCAGATCTGCCCATTTGCAGCCACTCCCATCTGCATCATGGATTTGAAGGCGTTTTTGGTGCCCCTCAGAGCAGCCATCCTGACTCTTCCAGAAGGGATGAATCCACGTAGCTCAGAAACACGGAACAATTCCTATCAACAACACAAAACGAGCATCACACAGACCTCAAGCAAGTCCTCACCATCCCCTTTGGTGTTTAACTGTACTTTCCCCCCCAGTTTCCAGCGTTTTCCCAGCCTGGAGCCGCCTCTCACGCTCTGTTGGTGATTTGTGCGCATTGTTACCACTCAACAACCGTATTCTTTCTACTGACCCCACTTGAACTCGCTTCCCCTGAGCCCATGGCAGGTCCAGGAGGCGAGGGCTTGGTTTACAGCAACGAGCCCTGGGTGGGGCTACACCTTTGGACCACCCAGGAACGGCAGCGAGCCGCGGCACGGCTCGGATCTGGAGCCCACCTGTGCTCCTTGACCCGCCTTGGCTCCCCCTTCCCTTTCTGCTCTCTTTCAGAGCCACCATGCCCCTCATAATTTAGCACTTAAAGACCTCATCTCTCTCTCCCTCCTTCCCTCTCCTCACAAAATCAGTGCTGGAGTTGACTTTATTTGCCTTCACTGAGTGCAGCTGGCTGAAGCTCTCATGCCAATTTGCATCCTCCAAGAGGCTGGCCCAGGATGTTTTCTATTTTAATTTTTATGTCTGCACCTAGCGTTCCAGTTGGATGTGTTTTAAAGTAAACAGAGTTTGTAAATAAAAAATGGTGCATTTCCCAGCCATCCCAGAATATTTCTGTTCCTCCCTCATGGCCTGCCCCCTCCTAGTCCTTTACTGCTTTCACAGATACAACAATTAAATATTCAGCTGGCAAGTCGGTTTTTCCTCTTGCTCAGTCGATTCATCCCAAAATCCAGTTTTTGAATGGACTTCTTCTAACAGAAGCAGTGCCAGAGTGGGGAGTTTGGGTTGTTGGGTGAAAAACTCCTTATTCAGGACTTTTCACCTCAAATTAGTCATCAATCATCAGCAAGCAAGGATGTTTTACTCTGACCTCAGGAGCCAAAACGCAGTTTTAACGAGGAGGATGGGAGCAGTAACGCCCAGCAGCCGGCGAAGAACTCGGGATTTCTTCTGGATCTGGATGGTGGAAAGGAGAGGGGAGCGTGCCCAGGTTCCAGGTGAAGGTGGAGGGGTGGGATGGGTCTGTCTCCCTCCTCAGCTCTCCTGCTGCTCACCTTCCCTGGCCTTCTGCTCCCCTGTGTGCTCGGGAGCTGCGACTTCCAGGGAATTTGCCCTAATTTGAAGCACCAGCCTTTGATCCCAGAAGCCAAGGTCTTTATTAGTTTAAGGTGGCAATTAGCTGAAATTGGTAATGGAAAGATTTTTAAACTTAATAAGCCTGTAAGAATTTGAAAAGGGCTGTTGGATGTATTTTTTAAATATAAATCTCGTTTTTTCTTATTTTGTGAAGCTTTTTGTGCATCCCTTTCATGAAAGACCTCTGAGCTGAACGCTGGGTTGTGGCTTGGGAAGCAAATGGATTTTACATCCCAAAGATGAGGCATTCATCTGCACAGCCCATTCCTGTTTGTTTATTGTCCCAACCATGGCACTTCTTGGCTCAGAAGCCATCAGAGCACAGGTTCCAGGCTTTCCAGGCTCTACTGAGTGTCCCAGCTGTGCTCAGACCCTGGCAGGTCCAGTTCTCCTCCACTATTCACCTTCTTTCCCTTCAAACCAGCCTGGGGACCGGCCTTGGTGCATTTCCAGGGTCTGTTAATTGAACCTGCAGGGCTCAGTCCTGCTCACACAACTCCTCGAGCTCCCTGCAGCTGCTCTGCCTCTTCCAAATGCAGAGCACATGCCAGCCTCACATCCCTGCCTGGGAAATAAGGGATTATTCCCAGCCTGGAGGATCTAAAAAGAAAAAAAATAATATTTCTTTTCAAGAGAAGGTTTCATTCACAGTCCGTTTCCTGGCTATGAAGAAATTATTCCTACACAAAAATCATGTTTGTGTCCAAACAGAGTTGTTGAAAGGGTGGGATGAGAAAGAAACTTCCTCAAAGGCTGAATAAAGAGCGAGTTTCTCACACCCTAACATCTGCTGCCCAGAGTCCGTCCATCCATCCATCCATCCCTGTCCATGCCAGGGAGTGTTTGGGGACAGGACCAGCAGGGAGGGGACAGGACCTCATTTCCTGAAGTGACCCTTCTGCTGCAACATGCCACAGCTCAGACAGGAGACACCCCAAAGCCAGCAGAGAACCTCCAGAGGCTCCTGAGCTGCTTTGCCTGCTCCTCCAGAGCGTTCTTGTGTAGCTATGGTTCAAATTTTATTTTTTTTTTCAGGCAGATGTGAAAATAGAAGAAGGAATTTGGGTTTTGTGTTGTATGTGCTCCAAAGCAAGGGGCTCGTTCTGAGGCAGTGCAGACTGAGCCAAACAGCTTCTAAGCAGGGTCCTCGCTGTTCTGAACAGTCTGCATCATTGTTGGTGAAATCAAACAACTCCTGCCTCTGTGTCCTCTCTGCATTTTCCTCTTTTTCTGTTCGTCTCCTTCCAGGGTTTTCTGAGTCCCCCCATTTCCAGGCAGTCTTTGGTCAGAGGGTGATTAAAGGGCTCCAGCCACACGTGGCTGTTTAATGTAATTTGGGATCTCCTCAGGAGCCTCCCTGGCCCCAACAGTTACCCAAGGGTCTCCCACAGATCCTGTATGGAATGTGCCAGCCCATTGGAGATGCCTCAGATATCTGAGGATGTCTCAAAGCAATCAATCCATTCAACCCCAGCATCTGTAGCTGGATCATTTTGTCAGTCCTCCATGGATGGAACTACTCAGTGTTAGCTGGATCACTTGGTCAATCCTCCATGGATGGAACTACTCAATGTTCACGACCCTTTGGAAGCCTTGCTTCACCTTCCAGCATGCTTGGCCCCAAAAAGCTGAAGGCTCCCAGTTCTCTGAACAAAAGGAGGGTGAGAGGCAGGTGGGTGCCTACTGCTGAGCTGACCCCACAGCCTTTTGCCAGGCAGAGTGAGATCCCACAGAAGATTTGGGAAGGCAGAGAGCAGGAGGCAGCAAATCCACAGAAAGCCATTTGTCTGAAAACTGGGACACACGTTACCTGAAAACATTCTGCAGCCCTCACCGAGCCCTAATAGGAGCTCACACATTCCTTGAAATGGGCTATTCATTATACAGCAGCTTGTAAAAAACAAGTTGGATTTTTTTTTTTCCTTTTTTTTTTTTTCCCAACCCTTAAAAATGAGATTCTTTAGTTCCAACCAGGACTTGACGAAGTTCACCTGGAGAAACTGCACCCAGGGCAGTGTGTGCCGGGGCACTGGTGCAAACTGGTGTTCATGGGCCCCTGGTGCTTGGCAGGCTGTGCCAAACTTGAGCTTTTATGAGCTCCAACTTTCCATGGAGTCGGGAGGGACCTTTCCATTGCCTTCCCCAGCAGCACAGCACTGGCTCCACCTCAACATTTGCACCTTATAAAGTGTTGTCATGACCCGACTGGAGCAGTTTATACAAGGCCCTTCAAGATCCCCGGTAATGAAGAGTAAATAACCCAGGAAAGCTTTCTCTCACTTTGCAGCTTTCTTTCGGTCTCAAAAGAAATAAAACAACTTACTTAACAGCATTCTTTAATCTTTTGCACCAGTGGCCTCCTTTATAGGGTGTTATACAGAGCCAGTGTAAATCCAACCTCTGTAATGGGGTCAGTGTTTCTCAACAGGTGATGGGTGGATACAGTGTAAGACCTATTTTTTCAATAAATGTCAGGCCAGAAGGCTTGCTGTTCATACACAGGCACTGTGAACATGTGGTTCTCTCACGTGCTCACCCTCCCCTCTCCAGTACCCCTTTCCTAATTTTATTTATTTATTTATTTTATTTTATTTTCCAGCAGCCCACCAAGGTCTCTGATTTAATGAAGGAGAGCAGTGAATGCCCCTTGCCTGGTTGTAGGGCACACGAGCCACTGATCTGCCATGCTTTGGGCACAGCAGACTCCAAAAAATTTAATCCCTAATAATTTTCTGGAAAAAAATCCTTCTTCCTGCTCTTTTTTCATAGAGGGGATAAAAAATACTGATGGAAAGTACAGCACAGTGATCCAAAAAGACTCTGTGTTATTTAGGACCAAACCCAGGCCTGATCCTGAAGTTCTTAATTCTTATTTTTCCAAAGGCAAAATTCTCTCTGGAGCCAGCAGGAAGCTCACCTGAGTAAGGATGACATTTGTGAGCCCACTGCCATCGAGTTTGTTGACCAAAAATTAGCTTTATTCAGCAAGGCCAAAGTTAAATATCTCCTGTGCAATGACCAAGGAAAGTTATCATAGCTGCATTAAAATATCCTAATTAGCTAAACAATTAGCACCAAGAGAAGTAAGCTATCCAAATATTAGGAATTTTTTGCTCATGAAAAACCATTATTTTAAATGTGCCTTCTTAAATATTTTTGCTTTCATATAGATAGAAATCTCTGCATAAATCTTAAATCAAGCTGATGTTCCTTAATTGGTTACCTACTTAGACCAGGCAGCTCCCATGGCACTGCTGCTTCTTCCTGATGCCAAAACCTGCTGGAATCCCCATTCCCCAAAGGTTCTGCCCCTGGGAAAGACGGGTCCAGAGCACAAAACCTTCTTGGCAGTATTTCTTTGTGACTGCAGCAGATTGTGCTGCTGCCCTGCCTGCTTGCCCCAACACCAAATGCAAAATACCTCTGTGGGCATTCATTTCAATTTAAGAAGGGGAAATCACACTTTGCAACCATTTGGATTTATTCAGCAAAATTTATTTATGCACTTAGCTTTAAGCTTGTTCTTAAGTCCATCTCCTGCACATCAACACGTTTCAGCATCTTAAGAAATCCTTAAAGACCTTGTTTTGTAAGGGACTGGAAAAATTGAGGCAAACTGAGAAAACATGGGTGGAAACTTTCCAGTTGTGTCTCAGTGAGTTTAATTCTTGTTGAACACTCACTTCTGATTTACAAAGAACAAGACACTAATGCCTGTGTGCCACCATCTTTAACTGTATCGCAAAGCCAGCTTAAAGAGAACTTTAAAAAAAAATACATTTGTCACAATCCTAATGAATTCCACCAATACTTATGTTTACAGAATGGCAGAATTGCAGAATTTCCTAGGTTGGAAAAGACCTTTGGGATCATCAAGCTCAAACCAATTAAGGCTGAAAATCAAGTGTGATGATAAAATGACAGTCCCAGCTGAACAATGAGAAAATCCCCCCAGAGGACCTCTTGGGGGAAATAAAATTAGTAAAGGAGTCATGAGAGAGAAGGAATGAGTTAATTAACATCTGTGGGATCAAGTCCTTTATTGGTAATTTCCAAGAATGATTAGATCCCATTAAAATCAGGAAGGGTCTCCATCAAATTCTTGCATGGTTGAGTAATGATTAAGTGATTTATTTTTCATGAACAGTACCAGATATTTTGAAGGCAAATGGGGTTGTGAGGCAATCCAGTCTTCTATTGAAACAATTTATTTTTCTTGATGAAATTATGTTTGACTGGAAAAGCCAGTCTGGATTGGAAGGCTTCAGAGCTACAAGAGACGTGAGAAAATAGACTTGAAGTTACAGCAGAATGCAATTTCTTTTAAAATTTAAATTAAACATGGATCATTTGTAATAATCACAACAATCATCATGGTGCTGTATTAGATGCAGACAGTTACTGGTTAGGGAAAAGAAGTTAAAAACAAGGGCAAGAACAGAATGATCCTTTCTCTGGTTTGTCCTTCCAGCTCCCAGCAGCCCAGGAACTAAATAAACCAGATCTCCCATCTAGACTCTCATTTGGGTGAATTTTTCACCATTAATTGCTCTAATCCCTTCCTGAACACATTCTTTAGTCCCCCACGACGTTCTGCGGTGGAGGTGCTGAACAAAATCCGATCTCTGGATGTTTGTGCAGATTTTGCAAGCCTAAAACAAATCGTGCCAGAGGATGAAACCCTGATTGTGCAACCTCAGCCCCCGTGCCTCTCGCTGGGAGTTTCAGCTGTTCCGTTCCATTTGCAGTTTGGCATTTCTGTGGGAGAGGAGCTCTCATTCTTGTTCCACTCTGTGTGAGAAACTGGTGGCACTGGGAAGGAGAAATGGAGCTCGTTTCAGCACAAAAATTTCAACAAGGGTGCATTGTTATCCCGGATATATTTTTGTAAAATTAAAAAAAAAAATTAAAAAAAAATAAAGAGAGAAATGTTTGTTTTTCCTGAAAATTACTCATGCATTTACAAAATTTCCACCACAAAAGCAAAATTATGCAAAAAAAAAAAAAAAAAAAAAAGCAGAATGACTAAGAGAGCCCACATCTCCCAGTTTTTATTGGAAATATTGCAGAGACCTTGCAAGCTCCTAACCAAAAATGAAAGCAACCAAAGCAGACACCTTTTGGAAAAACTCACTGGGCTAAATAAAACCTTTCATTTTTGGTCAAATAACGGTTTGGAAAAATGCTTTCAGGCAACCCAAGAAATTAGTAACTTTCATTTCTTTACCTATTTGCAGGGATTAAGCCCTTAGACAATATTATAGAAGTTTCTTTCAGGCAATATCTTAGAAAATTCTTGGAAGGAAGTTGTTCCTACTTTCAGTGAAACAGCTTTTCTCCACCTCTCTGAAGTCAATAATTATGTCTTTTCTTGCTATACTCATGTGTATGAGCGATTTAGAGAGTAATTTTATTTATTACCTAAATAATACTCAAGTTCCTGTGGATATGAACAACCACATAAATGCGGGATCTTCCCAGGTTCCGTGCTGGCATTGTTTGAATTTATTAATTTTTGGAACTCCAGTTCATCCCCCTGTGGTGCCTTGCTCTGTTTTTTAGGGACACCCTGTTATCATGACAGCAATGTCAAGGTCAGATTAGTGCCATACCTTTCATTCTCAGAAAATCGTTTTAGTTTCAGGGTTTGAAAAAAGACCTGAAATGGTTTTAGGTAATATAATATCACAAGGAATTGATTGAACATGTGAGACATATGGAGGATGAACACTATCAGTAATAGCAAACTATTTTTACCTGGGATGTGGTTACCAGTAGATACCTTGACCCTAAAATCACAAAAAGTGAATGCATTTTAAACCTTTTTAATTTTTTTTTGGCACTTAGAGATGATCTTCTGAAAAAGGAAATTGAGAATCAGAATAAAACCTCAGCCACTGTGAGCTGACCCAAAGAGAGAGGGAATTAAAACGCCGAAGTTTGTAACTGTGAGGTTTCTCATTCGATCAATTTTATTTCAGAGTGATCTCTGATTATGAAAGGCTCTGATTAGGGCAAGCAGCCCCAGCTAAGATTTTGCTGACCTGTTCTTGCAGGATGTTTGAAAATTCTTTGCACCACAAGTGGAAAACTGATGTGGGACTCACGTTGCAAACAAGGGAGGAAAAGCCTGAAGGGTTTGGAACTCACTGGCTCGCTCCATAGGGTCTGTTAGGGATAAGAGTGGAAAAAGAGATGAATCTGCAAAGGAAACCTCATTTTAGAGGTCAGCAAGCACAGGGGTAAAGAGAGAACTGCCAAAAGTCAAGCTGAGTTAGACCTTGCAAAGGATATTAAAATAAACAACAGAAGTTCCTCAACCAGAAGAATAAAAGGAGAAGCAGAAAAGATGACGTGGGTTTGCTGTGCAGTGAGGATGGCGGGGATTGAGAACTGAGTGTAACTCCCCAAATTAAATCACTGAATGTGTTCTCAGCAAGGAGAGTGTCCAGGATGTGGGGTAAAGGCTGGAGGGCTCGTGAGCGAGTGGGAATGGAAGTTCCCACATTGGAGGGGGGAAGAAAATGCAGAGGATTCAGAGAAGGGAAATAACATCACACCAAAAAATGGAAAAGTGATAAAAAAGAAATGTTTCCAACTGGGGTTACCCGAGCAGCTGCAGGTGCTCCTGGTCATCTGAAAACTTCAGGAATTAAGGGTGATTATAGACACTGAGGTAAAGAAAGAAACAAAATGTGATGTGAGCTTACCTGAGGCAATTTTTAATGTAAAGTCTTTCCCTGATTTTACACATTCTCTAAACAGCACCTTGTGCTCCAGAGGAAGACTTCGCTTTTAAAATGAAGAAGAAGGGACCAAATTGCAACCCAGTAGGAAATCCAGAAACTTGTTGAAGGGGAGCTGATCCCATTGTCTGGAGTATTTGGAGTTTATCACAATTTCCAAAGATCCATCTTGAGACCAATTTTAAGTGGTGTTCTCAAGAGCCATAGCACCAAAGTTCAGACAGTATTAGACAATGAATCCAAATTAATTCTGCAGACCTGAACCTTGAAAAAGAAGCTCAGCGCAAAGAACCAGAGGACCCTGAAGGCTGAAGAGATATTAAAAAAAAATTAGATTTTATTCTTGGAGATACCAAGTTAAGGGAATGAGAGTGAGAATTTCTGCAAGTCAGAGTTCTATTGTATTCTATTGTATTCTAGTCTAGTCTAATTCTATTTTATTCTACTGTAATTCTGTTCTATTGAAATTCTATTCTATTCTATTCTATTCTATTCTATTCCATTCCATTCCATTCCATTCCATTCCATTCCATTCTTATTTGTGGGAAAAGAGAGGAAAAGGCAGACCTAGAGGAAAACCATGAGGATGTTCCCTGGAGCAGGGACTTTGTTCTCTTTATCTCAGCCAAGCAGAGAAGGAGCAGGGACACCTCTGTCCCCTGGGAATACATTCTGGGAGGAGGAAAAACTCACTGGATAAAGGACAATGTTGACTTACAGAGCACATGCTGGTCATCCAATTTGTGGATTTAGAGGGGAAATGAATGATCTGCAAATGTCCACTTTGCTGAATTTGGTGGTCTCTTTAGACCAAGGCATTTCCATTGGCAGCAAAAGGCTCTGGAACAAACTTCCTGCAGAAGTAGCAGAGTGAGGAGCAAAGTAATTAAAAAGAGGAAGCAGATCCCAGAAGCTCTTTGCAGTTCCTTATTTCTGGACCGGTAATTTGAGGTTTTGTCCAGAGCTTATTAAATTGTGCAGAACTCTCCATCAAGGCCAGCATTTAATGCTGTCCATGCAGCAGCCTGTGGGGATCAACAGGTACTAAATATAAATATTAAATAGTCCGGGGCTCTGTTTCACTGGTTTTCCATCCCAGCTGAAACTTCCCAAATCCTCTCTTTCCCTCCCAACCCTATTCTTCAAACACACTTTTACCAGAGAATCAGGACTGAGCCATAAACTTAATTTTCACAGTTTCTAGACCAGCTGGCACAAACCATGGCCACCGAGCTGCTGACCAAAAGAAGCAGGAGTTTAACAGACAATTTTTGTGTAACTCACTGATGGTTACACTTCGACAGAGCCATATAATTTTAGCCTCTACCAAATATCACAAGGAAAGCTTTATGCTATTAAACCCTGAGTCACTATCAAGAGCTAATTTTTAATGTGTTTTCCTCTGTTTACTCCCCTTTCTAATGTCATCACTGACTTTCAAAGAAGTTTGTAGAGCACTGACATGTGAATGCTAATAATAAGATCAGTTTATAAACAGAGGGAAAAAAATTTCTTTTCATCCATATGTGATATTTTCAAATTAAATAAAACACTTTCCTCTTACCAAGCCTGGCTTTTACATTTTATAAGCAGGGCTTTTCAATGTTGTAAAACTCATCCTCTGAGTATTTTTTAATGGAGAGAAAATCTTATAAAATCAGGTGAGCTACGAATTAAATCTGAGGTTTCACTGACCTGTTTTTGCAAGCTCTGTCAGGATACAGGACAGTCATTTCCTGCCCTGAAAAAGCAATGAAACACTGTCCCAACATATATAGATATAACAAATTGTGGTCTAATATTAAATCTGTGCCATTTCCCAAGCTCCAGATACGCTGACCCAGTCTCATGACCAATAAAGAAAGAGAAAAAAACCCACAGAGGATTTCTCAAGAGAAAGCATCTAAGTGCAATTTAACTGCAGGCAGGGCACAAGGTGCCACTTCATCATTAAAAGCTGTGTTTCATCTCCCAGGATAAATTGTGACCAAATCAATGAGCCAGGTTCCACTCAGAGCCTAAGTTCAGAATATTTAAGACCAAGAGGGACCATCAGATCATCCAGAAGACAGCCCAGACTCTTGCATTTCACCCCATTCCCCCAATACCGAGCCCTAAAGCCCTAAAAAACCCACAGAGGATTTCTCAAGAGAAAGCATCCAAGTGCCATTTAACTGCAGGCAGGGCACAAGGTGCCACTTCATCAATAAAAGCTGTGTTTCATCTCCCAGGATAAATTCTGACCAACTCAATGAGCAAATTTCCACTCAGAACCTAAATTCAAACATTTAAGGCCAAGAGGGACCATCAGATCATCCAACATTTCACCCCATTCCCCCAATACCGAGCCCTAAAGCCAGAGCTTGGTTAAATCCTCTCCGTGCTCACATCATCCTGTCCCTGCTACAGCACCATGGAGCTCACCAGCCCAGGAGATAAAACCCTTTTAGACTGAACCCTTGGGCTGGTGGCTTTCTGCTTTATGGGACGGCAGCTGGAAAAAGCCAAACCCACCCTGAGCTCTGGGGAACAGTGGTGGTCGTGAATGGAACCCCAAACCAACATTTCTTTCTAAAGGCAGTGCTGCTGTAAAGTTCCACAAATCCCACAGCTGTGGGACCCCACGAGTGTCCTGATCTTTATCTCTGCCTGGGAATTACAAATGCTCAGTGCAGGGCATGGAGAAGAAACCTCCACACAAGAGGAGGACGGGCGCTTGTTCCATGAATTTGGGGAAGGTGCCTTGAGTTCTGCAAGGGCAAAGGCCATCATTAACATTTCTTTAAAAAAAAAAAATCTGTAATTAAGAATATCACTCAACTTTCTGTTTTAAAACAGTGTGTTCTCATGAGAGCTCCACAGGTTGTTTGAAATCTGGGCCTCTTCCCAGTATTTTTCAGCCAGTTTCCTGAGCTTGCTGACAGAGCTGTCTGGACGGCCACTGGCTCACATTCCTCACAGTCTCTGCTCCAAGCCAGCTTCTTTGGGCCCAATTTCAACAAATACAGACGGACCACCACAATCCAGAGCTCGACGTGGGACTGGCACCACATGCCTTTGAGATATTAACCATAAATCAGCTGTGGCCAGCACAGACAGATGTGGGCGTTAAGAGAACTGCCAACTCCATCGGCTAAATGTGGAGCGGGGCAGGGAATGCCAAGGATTGCAGGTCTTTCTTTAATGCAAATTCGGCTGGAGGAGCAGGAACAGCAGCCAGGCAGGCAGTTTTCAATAGAAAGCAGGTATTTGCTATTGAATTTGCAGCTGGGAGGCCTGGGCTCAAGTCAAGGCAGGGGACAGCATCACAAGGTGGAGTTGTTCAGCTCGAGAGCCAGGAAAAAGAAGAAGGTTTTGTGTTGGGGAACTCACTGCTGGGGAGCCTGGTGGCCCTCCAGGGGTTTGTGTGCCTCTGTTCTCTGAGCTGGGGCAGCAACCACTCCTCTGAGCCCTGGCAGGAGGCACAAACACAAACTGGATTCCAGAAACCTGGAAAGTGTGATGAGGCTGAGGTGGAGCACAGCATCAACTGAGCCATTTCTGGGGTTCATTGCTGGGATTCATTTATGGGGGTTCATTTCTGAGATTTCATTTCTGGGGTTCATTTCAGGGGGTTCATTGCTGGGGGTTCATTTCTGGGGGTTCATTTCTGGGGATTCATTTCTGGGGGGTCACTTCTGGGGGTTCATTTCTGGGATTTCATTTCTGGGATTTCATTTCTGGGATTTCATTTCTGGGGGTTCATTTCTGGGGATTCATTTCTGGGGATTCATTTCTGGGGGTTCATTGCTTGGAGTTCATTTCTGGGGGTTCATTGCTGTAATTAATTTCTGGGGGTTCGTTTCTAGGATTTCATTTCTGGGAGTTCATTTCTGGGGGTTCATTGCTGGGATTTCATTTTTGGGTTTCATTTCTGGGTTTTCATTTCTGGGGGTTCATTGCTGTAATTCATTTCTGGGGGTTCATTTCTGGGATTTCATTTCTGGGGGTTCATTTCTGGGATTTCATTTCTGGGATTTCATTTCTGGGGGTTCTTTTCTGGGATTTCATTTCTGGGAGTTCATTTCTGGGATTTCATTTCTGGGGCTCCACTGGCACAGGGAGCAGCCCTGATTCCCGTGGGAAGCCTCAGGAACCACAGCACGGGCAGCTGAGGCTTTTGGGCACTCACTGCTGACCACCCATCCTCATCTCAGCAGCATGCAAGGGTCAAACTCAGCCTGGTTTCCTGACACGTCCTTGATTTCCTTTCTGAATCACTGCAGGATTTGTGATCTTTATTTCCAGGGGTGTCTTGCTCGCCTCTGCACACCTGTGAACACCACAATGTCAGGCCAGGCTATGCCATTAAACATTAAATAAATATATTTATTGAACATGAAATAAAACAGCTATTGTATCTCCCAATGAAATGACTCAATAAATTATGCCTAAATACAGTGCAGAGCCAATAAACATTTTTAATGCTGCTTAATTACGAGTCCACTTACTAACAGTGACAATAACACTAAAAATACCACGTGTGAACACACTGAGGGGCTCATTTTGAAGGATTTATGCACGGGAATAACTTTTCTGCTGTGCCTCAGCCCTGCTGAGGCTGACAGCTTCCTGGCTTTGGGGAAACCTAATCCAAAGCTCATGGATCTGTATCAATAGGAGCGGGTCCGAGACGCTGCCGAGGGCGATAAGGCTGTGGGATGCATTTTGATTCCAAAATACTCCAGCTGTGCTGGCTGCTCTCTGTTTGATATCTCACCTGCCAGCTCCAGCCTGTTTTCAAACATGTTAGATGACAAAAAGAGATTAGAGAACGCTCTGGTTTCCAGCGCCATGGCTAAAGCAGGGGACGGTATGCTTAGAGAGAAAACGCAGCGCTGGGTGCTTTATTCAGGAACCAGGACATTCCACCAGATTTTGCAGGGGGAGTTTACACTGATTACAGACCAGAACCATCTTGTTAAGACTCCAGAAGGGATAGAACAGCCAGCAGCTGGCAGGTTTCAGAGGTGGACTCTGGTAGAATCCCATTGCCTGGCATGGGGTGGGCTATGAACCCCCAGATGCTGAGACCTTCCCCTGAGTGACACTGCAGGCTGACAGTGCTCCCAATCACTGCATTTCAAGGTGTTATTCCTGCAAAAGAAGCTGCATGAGTTAAGCTGACAGATTTTTATTTTTATTTTTTTTTTCAGAAGAGATCTGCACTGGTGGGATGGAGAGCAGTTGGAGAGCAGTCTCGCCTCGTGGCAAACATTTCTGGTGTCTGGTGTCAAATTTATTGGAAAAGAATCGCTGCCAGTGTCAACTCCAATCTGTGTCAATGCAAAAGTTGGCATCAGCACCAGTTCCTGCCAGAGACAGAAAGCTGAGACCTGGAGGAATCCACAGGGGGCTGAGTATGGAATTCTGAATATCCCCCTTTTAATGAGACAACAAGGTCAGGGGAAGGCGACCCTGCCCTTGGTGCTTCTGGAACCTTTCTCAGCCCTTGCTGCCCTGGCTGGGAGCAAACGAGTTTCTTCAGCCTTCAGCATCAAAATTCATCCATAAAAACTCTTTGTCTTCATTGCAAAATTCATCCATAAAAACCCTTTGTCTTCATTGCAAAATTCATCCATAAAAACCCTTTGTCTTCATTACAGAATTCCCAAATTTTCTGTTGTTTTCCTACATCATGGCAGAGAGCTCAATAAAGGAAGAGAACTCATGTGAAATGCATTTCCCCCCATAGATAAAACCATTAAAGTTCTTTGGGCATGAAGGTGATGTCTTAATTTCTCAAATGGACTCTAGCACTTCCTCACTTTATATTCTCTCATCACCAAAATAATTTATCTGAAATATTCAATAAGAAGTGTAGGAAACACTCAACAGAAAATAAAAAGGAGGTGAATTTGGAAGCTCCTGTCTGTAATTATTCTAAAACTTCCCCAGTTCTGCAGTTTAAATCTGACACTCCCTGCTCAGCAGTAATAAGGTTTCTTGAATTCTCAGCAAGGGAGCAAAAAAACATTGAAGGCTTGACTTCAATATCTCTTGGCAAAATATTTTTTTCTCTTTAAAGAGAACAGCAACAAAGAAATCTGTCCTTAGGAGAGCAAACTTGGGGTATGGGATACACTTTGCAGCCTGGGAGGGGGGAATTGATATGGATTAGGGTATGGATAGCTGGCAGAATCAATCCATAATCTTAATCCTGGCAGTATTTCCAATAATCCTGACAGTATTTCCAGTAATCCTGACAGTATTTCTAATAACCCTGACGGTATTTCCAATAATCTTGGCAGTATTTCCAATAATCCTGACAGTATTTCCAATAATACTGACGGTATTTCCAATAATCCTGATGGTATTTCCAATAATCCTGACAGTATTTCTAATAATCCTGACAGTATTTCCAATAATCCTGACAGTATTTCCAATAATCCTGACGGTATTTCCAATAATCCTGACAGTATTTCTAATAATCCTGACGGTATTTCCAATAATCCTGACGGTATTTCCAATCTTGGGCTTGCTTGAGATATCCAAGTGTGGAGGGGTTTATGGTATGGAACACGACAATGGACAAAACTTGCTTTCTAGTATTTAACAGCTCCATTTAACAGAAGTTAAATTTTGTAGCCAAGGAGTGAAAAAGAAAAGGCAGCATGTTGCAGTTGTGAGGGTTCATGACAAAAGGTGAGCCTAGCAGCAGAATTTCTGAGGCAGTGAATGTTTTCCTTAATTTTATTTTATCTGAAATGCATCCTTTTCACCCTTGGCAAGTTAGGGGGAAAAAAAGTTCATTTATTTTTGATTGGGAAAGGTGAAAGAGTGGAAGTGGCAGCTCCATCTTTCCTTTTCCTAGCAGTAATTTGCATTTTCCTGCTGCTGCTCCCTCTGTGCAGCCAAACTCTCCCCAGCACCTCATCCCTGTCCCCTGAGCACCCTTATCCTCCTTTAACTTTTCACATGTTCCCTGAACTGAAATTTCCCTCCAATAACACATGTGTGAGACACAGGGGATAAGATAAGCCTTGTAATATATCTGTCTAATTTCTTTCCTTCCAGTGGAGATAAAGAGATACAGCTGAATTCTTTCCTCACTCCCCTATCAGCAAAAACAAGAAAATCTTGGAAAATAAATAAATCCCTTTTGAAGAGGTTATTGGTTGTTAGAGCATTGCTGCAGCTTTGATGAAGCTGGAGAGGCTGAGAAAAATGTCTCCATAAAAATAAAATTGGAAAATGAAGTTTCTGAGCTTTTTGTTTTCCACGTTGGGATTGTAAAAATGAAGTTAAGAGGAATTTCCTTTGTTAGAAGGGAGGAAAATCTGGTGCCTTTTTCCTGAGAGCTGCTCATCATCTGGAGAATTTAGGGGTGCCAGTTTAGGGGTGACCTCAGAAAAAACTCCCAGAATTATCAAAGGAAACCCTGCCAGAGCACAAATTCACCAGAGCCCTCTTGGACAATGGCAGAAGATTTATAAAAGAGCTTAAACATTTCCAAGTGCTGGAAATTATGGAGAAAACTCAGGAAACTCAAGCCCTGTTTTCCCTTTTCCTGTCTCCCTTCATGCAGCAATGTGTAGGATTTTTAATTAGATGATGATAATAGTAATGATAACAATAATAACAATAATAATAATAATTATTATTATTATTATTATTATTTGCAAAGCTACCCCAGACAGAGAGAAATGATTTTTCCACAAATAGAAGGCTCTGCCCACACCTCTGGTTAAAACTAAAGTTCTTATGCTGGAGACTGAATGTTTCACCAAGGTAAAATTAAAAAGAGGAGACAAATAAATAAACTTTTAAAGTATTACTAATTAGCTAAATGAGGATTCCTTATCAGCAAATCCACTCTCACCACACTGTTGTTAGAATTAGAAAAGCATTAACAATATATTTTGCTAAACTGAGGATCTCTCCTTGCTGGATTTCTGCTGGTAGCATTACAAATTTCAAACATCATGATTATTTTTAAAGCTCTCAAGGAAACAAGTGCAAGATATTAGAGGAGCTTAGTTAGATGATGGATCTTTAAAGCTGAGTTCCCATTTAATTTAGGGAAGACTTTCCCAACACATGGCTACAACAGAACTACCTACAGGCTCAAAAATCCCATTTTTAGCTAAACCTTGCCCCATCCTGCTCTCTTTAATTAGACAATTCTGATTTTTAGTGTTTGCTTCTCCCTGTTGCTGAATTCCTATCTATTAACATCTAAGCTAAGGAAAAGAGGTGAAAAGAGTTGTCTTCTCAAATTTTGGGTTTTTTCCCTCTGTTTTCTACCATTAAAGCACCACTGAATATTTTGAGCAACTGCACTATTTCAGCTCCAGTCACAAATCCACAATTTGGATTATGAAGGCAAAGGAGTGATTTATTTCAGCACCATTTAGGAGCATTAGGTGTGCCAAGAGATTGGGATATGCCAAAAAACTGCAAACATCCAGTACAAAAACAAAATCCCTGATGCTGCTGCTGCTGCAAGTCAGGTTAAATATAGAAACCAGGTTTGGTGGGAAAAAAGCACCCAGCCAGAAAAATGAGTGCAATGTTTGCCTGGTCCACACAGAGGCACAGGTGCCACCAGGGGAATTGTCCCAGATCAAAATAAAACCCAGTTCTTGGAGTTTAGTGAGGTTTCATAGATTGAGACACCCATCAAGGGTTTAATAATTGAATTTTGGCTCAATATTGAGGTGATGGCACTGAATTACTGTGAATGAAAATCGTGGTGAATCTCATGGATCATTTGTGAGCTCTGAGTCTTGGATCAGGGGCAGCTCCCAGCTGCTCTGTTATCACCAGCTCTGGAGGCCAAACCTCTAATTCTTCATCTTTTTAGTTGAAGTTTTAGCAAATTAATTATCTCCTTTAATCCTGGATAAATCAACAGCACAAAAAAAAATCTCTTCTTCACCCATTTGATGTGGAGCTTATAAAGGGATGCTCCACAAAATCTCAGCTTTATCCTTCCCAGATTTAACCCTCTTGCTTTTCTAACTCTCTCCTTCAGTGAAATTCCTTGATTTCTGGAGTTCAAGTTTCCCTCTCCAGTGTTTTCAGCAGCTGCAGGTTTTATAGTGAATATAATAGATGCTAATTTTACCATGAGCATGATATTTCCAGTTTGAGCTGCCTGTGAATCACCAGCACTCCAAAATTCAAAATGCTCATGGCTCTTGCACCTCACAGACCTCTGGCAGCTCGTCCTGGCTGCCCATTTTTCTTGGGAGCATTCATGGGGAAAGGAATTTTATGTTCTCTAAAGCCCCTGATGGCAAAAAATAAAACACAACCCCCACGAGAGGTCAAGAGGGCAGCGAAAAAAAGTCCTGACACCATCATCCTTTGGAAAGATCCCCGTGTGAGCTGTAAATACAGGCTCTGTTTCTCTGTTTCTCTGTTTCTCTGCATCTCCCAAGCTCACGATTCACAGACTGCTCGGAAATTGGGTAAGTGTATTTTTTTTTTTTTTTTCTCTTACCCAAACTTGAGTAACCGCTTTTAAATGTATGGTTGGAAAATCTGGCTTGCACAGCAGACCTCACAGTCATTCTCCCAGTGAAATTCAATCCTCTTGGTTTATTTCATTCTACCTAAGACACCACTGAAGGAAAAATGGGTTTGGAGTAGATAAATCTCTTTCCATCCATGACTATAGTTTTTTTAACAGAAAATCTTGAGGTTGGATTTTTATTTTTTTTCTCCCTTCAGCTGTAACTCAGAGGCTGTTTTCTCCTCACTGTTTCCCACTGAATACAAGGAAAAAGCCCCTTGTGAGGAGCAGGTCCCTGGGTTTCCTTTGGCTGGGGCTGGGTGTCTCTGCTCGCTGGGTTTGATAAGTGACCCAGACAGGCAGCAATGATTTCCTGCAGCCTCCCTTTGCCCTCGTGCTGGGCTTTCAGCCTGGGAGGTTTTTCAACGAGCACTCCCAGCCCTCGTTTTTAATCAGGCTTGCACCCAGATAGGCCAAGGAGAAGTTGTAAAGTCAGAAGGAACGCTGGCATCGCTTCTGTGGCTCGGAACAGAGCAGGGGTTGTCTCCCTTCCATTTTCTGCAAACTCCCCCCCGCTTTTTCTTTATTTTTTTTCTGTTGACCACACACAAATGGTTCTAATCAGCCTCCAAAAGGCTCTCGTTGGCATTTTAAGATGTTTGCTCTTTGCATTCTTCTCTACATCCCCCTTTCCCTTCTCATCTGAAAGCAGAGAGGATGTTGAAAAAACTGACAACTTTTTATTTTTTTTCTTTTTCTTTTCTTTCTTCCTTTTTTATTTTTCTTCTCCCCGAGCAATTTGGGTTTTCCATTAGCTGAACACTTCTATTGAAGGGTGTTGTGCAACCAGAGCGCAACGGATATGGAAACCTCTTTATTATGCTTGGAATGTCACTCTGGACATTTGTTTGAGTTGGACCATGCAGAGCAGGGCCATGGCAAGAACAAGGCAGGGGTTTGCTCCTTTAATGACCCTTCCTCTGCTAATGGGGCTCAGGCTGTCAGGCTGATCCCTGTCCACCCTCACAGGTGAATCCAGGTGTTTGTCCATCCAGCTGGGAGCTCACAATGCCATCAATTACCCCAAGGGGAGATCTGGGGATGCCTCTTCCAATGGGGAATCCTTCAAGCTGTTCAAGGCTTTTCTTCCCCTCTGACAGCGCTGAGCTGTCGAGGACACGGAGAAAAGTTCAGAGTTCCTCAGGAAAGAAAAAAAGAAAGGTGGTTGTTGGCATGAGGGCTCTTGTGGCTTCCCTCAGAGCTTGCTGAGGAATAGAAAGCAAGGAGAAGAAGAGGATGTAATGCCCAGTGACTGAGCACAGATTTCCCTCTCTGCTACAATATTGTCAGTGAAATATATTCCTTTATATAAACAAAAATATCCCCCAAGAAATGAGCCTTTGGCATGGGGCAGTAAAATCACACATTCTGAGCAGGGCAGGCCAAGATGGAAAAATACTCAGTCTATTTTTCCTAAAATCTACCATATTTCTTCACTCTCCTATTTTTTTTTTTTCCTCTTCTTTCATCCCCCTGGCATGAATGTGTCAGCAAAACCCTGGGATTTTGCAGATGTGTTCCAACCCCTCCAGGTGAAAGCACAGTGCTCTTCAGTGGCCTGACTTCTGTGAAGTGAAGCCCAATGGATCTTGTTTGGGCTGGAGGAACATTAAATGTTAATAACAAACACCTCCATGGAAAGGATTTCCAACCCCTCAGAGGCTTGGGAAGGATTTCCACAGATGGTCCCCGTGGATATTGCAGTCCTTGGTTTTCTGAAATAATTTTTTTTGTTAGACTTTCCACATGAGCTTCTGCTCAAGAAGATAAAGTCTAATCATTAATTTACGGGATTGATCCGAGAGAACCCTTGAATATATTTAGATGTTGGTCCATGACAGAGTAGCACAGGTTGATAGGAAAAACTGGTAGAGAATCTGGAGAAGTTAATGGCTCAARTCATYGTAAATTCACTGCYTTGAATGAGGAGAAATTTTAAAAGGAAAAAAAAAAMCCCAACTTTTTCCTAAAATTTCAAGGATTGATGTGCTCATTCGCAATTCAAGAAGAAAATCAAACAATAAAAAGGAAAGAGCAGGAAGGAGATTTCTTTCTCCATTTCTCAAGGAGAGAACAAAATGAGTTAGACCTGCAGGTGTTTTTTAGCACAAAGATAAACATTTGGCTTCTTCAGGTAATCCAAACTGGATAATGGTAAATTGCACCATCAAAACCACAAAATAACCAGGAAGAAATTATTTCATGCAGTAGTATCCCCAAAAACCAGTTGCTCCAATGTCCAACAGGAGTAGTTAACAATCACTGCAAACTGTACAAAGCAAAGGAGTTGCTAAAATGAGGAGGAATTTTTATTTTTAGGCAGTTAGAGCATCTGGTCTTGTGTCTTCCTGCAGGTTGGAGAAATCTGCTTTATCCTGCATATTTTTCTTCCCTTTTCCCTCTTCCTCAGGGCCAGCTACTCAGCAACAGCAGCACAGGGAACATGACAATATAATTCTCTGTTTTCATTATTTTGAGCTAATTTTGCTTTGCTATTTTTAACTACTGTAAATGCTGCTGCCACAGGGAATAGGTAGAAGTGTTTGGCCATTTTAGCAGGCTGGAAAAGAGAGGGAATGAACTTTTGCATGCAGTGGGATGTTACCCTTGCCAACACTTAAACAAAATGGGTTTGCCTGTGTTATTATAGGACCATAATAATGTAATTACACAGCACTAGCAGAGGGTTTTACATCTCTGCAGCAGCCTGACATTAATCTGTGAAGTAGCTAAATATTATATCCTTTGCACAGACCAGGGGAGTAAGGACAAGAGTAAATCTCTGGGATCATAAAGGAGATTGTTCTCCCTGGAGGAATAAAAGAAAGGCTCTAGGGATGCTCTGCTGCCCATGGCAATTGTGAAGGTAAAATATTCTCTTGACTTTTCATGTTTTTGTCTTCTCACAGATAAATCAACCTGCTTCAGGAGTTTACAGGGCTGGTACTGCCCTTCATGGTGAGTCCTGTACAAAGCTGGGCAATTGTTCACTTGCCTGAGCTGGATGCATTTATTCTTTCATCTCTGTGAGAGATCTGTGGTTTACAGAGTCCCTGAGATAACTGGTGACAGGGACCAGGGCTGGTGTCCCTCCTGTCCCACAGTCCATGACAAAGCACAGGGGTTTATTCAGTTGCAGGAACCTGGTTTTGGTGGGATTTTCCCCCTTTTTATGGTCAGCACCTGTAAGGGGTTAGCTGCACTACTTTATTAGTGGCATGTCTTTATTTTCTTTTGCCTTTGCTCAGAGTTAGGATAAAAACACGAAGGAGATGAATTTTCTCATCTTTGGACTTGGTTGTTTATTAAATTTTATTTAAAGTACAGAGAGTTCTGTAACACTTCCAGCTACCAGCTAAAAGTGGGCAAAATGGAGGTGAATTCAGCTAGCTGCAAGGTCTTCTATAGCTAAACAGTCCAATAAAGAGCTAACACTTATATTATTTATACTTTTGACCTAATAACTAAACCCTTGTGACCCACAGTGCAGCACTATCTAACAAAAAACTATACTTGAAACCAGGAAGAAGAAGGAAGAAGAAGGAATAAAAAGCAGAATGAGACAACGCCCAAGAAATTTTATCTTGTCCCATACCCATCACAATATTCTAAAAACCCCAAATTCAAAACCCTTTAGAATATGAAATCACACACTTCTATTCTAACTAAGCAGCCGTGACTTTAACTCCATCACTCAAATTTGGAAGCCTTCAAATGAAAAGCAGTGGGGTCAGTGCACAGAAAGTTCAGAACTCCCATGTTTCTGGATTCCAACAAGCCCCCATTTGTCCAGCACTGCAGAGGGCACGTGGGTCAGCAAGGAGCTGTGATGAGACTCCTGAAAAGTTCATCCTTACCCTTCCCAAACTCACATCCCTCCAGCAGAACCTCTCCCCAAACACCTTCCTCAAAAATGCTCTGCATGAACCCCAGCCATCCCCTCACCAGCATTTCCACAGCCAAATTTCACCCTGGCCTTCTTGCCTGCACATCAACCTGCACCTAAATTAACTCCATTTGCCAGCAGCCTGCTGGAAGGGCTTAGCTAGGAATTCTTTCTGCCTTCACCCATGGATGGAGCAGCCTCTGTGGCTCTAAAATGATTTGTCTTTTCCTCATTCCAGCATCCATGGAAGAGGCCACGTCTATAAATAGCTCTCTCTTGCATTTCCTGCATCCAAAGTGCTAATGCAAACCCCTTCCTGCTAACCCTCCAGGGGAAAAGGCAATTTCCTCTGTCTCCCCATCCCTATCTGCACATCTGGCCATCGACCTTCTGGATGTTTCTGTCCTGTGGCAGATTTACACCAAACATCTGCTGGCCCTGGTTGGGTAGGTGTGCAAGGGGAGAGCTGCAGCCTGGCCAGGACAATGAGGGTTTCTCCCTGCCCAGATGACTCTTCCCATCCTCTGCAAGGGAAATTGCACTCAGACCTTTTGCCCTGCGTGACTTCTCTTCCTGCTCCCTGGAATCCTCCATCCTGAGCAATCAGAGCTTCATCCTGGTGCTCTGGCAGCCCCAAGGATGGCAGCTGGGGGTTTGGGTCTGTGCAGATGTTGATATGGGATTGCTCTGAAGGGATGGAGCTGTGAGGGATGTCCTGTGCACGCACACCTCACCAGCTGAGCTGTTTTCTGCTGTGGCTTTGCTCTGTCCCTTTGCTGTTGAAATTTCCTTGATGTAGGAGTCAGGTGTTGGACACAGACCCACAGGGCGCAGGCTCCAGCGTTTTCCTGGGACTGCTGGACATGTCCCAGCGCAGACCTGCACATTCTGCATGCAGATAGCCTTTCAGCTCATTCTCACCCCAGAAGAGGATTGTTCAGGGAATGAAAGAGTTAACCTCGCCCCTGTTCTGTGTCCTGTCCCTGTCCCAGCCTCTCTCCTTCCCTGCAGTGACTGCCACACCTCTGTGACCCCTCCAGAGGGGATCAATCCCCAGCAGGTCCCAGCCTCCCTGGGATGCTGAACCACCCTGCTCTGTCCCTGGCAGGAAAAGGGACCTGCTGAGCCAGGGGCTGTTCCAAGGGCAATGCCATGAAATCACGGGCAAGGGACAATTTGCAAGCAATTTTTGGTTTCCACTCATTTAGGAATCAGAGGGGAAGGAGGGGGTTTGTGCTGGGACTCTGATGGAGTCTAGCACTTTTGAGGGAAATGGAATAGCAAGTTTTTTGGGGGGTACATTTCCCATTTTTTGCTAAGTTTGTGTTCTCTGCAGTGATTATGATACATGAAATGCCAGCAACATTTGGTTTCCATTCCCCCCAAGGAGACATTTGTCTCCAGACTAATAAATCTGAATCTGGATGTGCAACCTACTGAAAAAGCTGGTGCCAGCACGACCTGTTTATGTCTCCTGTGTCTCAGCTTTCCTGTCTGAGGAACAAACTCTCTGTTATAAGGTTTAAAAAATGACAAGGTTTGGGTCTGTCAGAGATCCAAATCCAAGCATCCACTGAACTAGATAAGAAAGGACATGCAAGGGATGATTTCTTGTGTAAATGGAAGCATTTTTATTGAGGATCTGTCTCCAGGATGGTTTGGATGGTTTTGCCTCAGTGCAGTGCTGGCTGCTGAATTCTTTCCTCCTGACAAGAAATACCTCGAGAGCAGCTAATTAAATATTGTGATTTCATCTGGCTCCTTTGTTTACAGTGGGGCATTATCTTTAACAGCATCTATTTATAATGATCTCCACGAGATAATAAACAGTGCTATCCTATTAACAGGGAGCTCAGGGTTCAGCCAGCAGCAAGAGGAGCCAGCCAAAAGAGCTAGGTGGCCTTCTGTGCAGCCCAGAGCACAGCTGATGCTGGGGTTTATGTCCCTCTATTGCTGTGCTCCTGCTCAAATAAATACACATTAAAGGTGTGAAGAGAAGTTCAGTGCTGTGTGTGCAGCCCCAGAAGCATTTGGGGCACTCCCAAAGGGGAATGGAATCACGAACTCTGTCCCAGCAGGCAGCTCCAGGAGAGTCAAGCAAAAAAAATTGGATTTTTAATGAGAAAAATAATCATATTTTTCCCTGATAAATCTCTCCTCTCCCGAACCCATCCAACAGGGAGGATCAGAGTCCTTCACCCTCCCCATCCTAAATCTGGGAGGGTTTGGCATTGAGAAAGCTGAGGATGAATCCTGTCCCATCACAACTCTGGGGGCTCAAGCCCAGCTCCACACAAAGTCTCTTCCAAATTATAAAACAATTAAAATAATGCATTTCTGCAAAGCTACGGCCCAAACAAAATAAGGCAGCTCCTCACCTCAACACCAGTGATTTCCTGTGGATGCTGCCAGAGGCAGTGCCTGCAAGGGGTAACTGCTCAGGGAGTGATTCCCGTGCTCCTGGGGCTTTGTGCACCCCCTGCCCTGGTGCTGGACCAGTCACAAGGGAGTTTTGGGAGCAGATCCAGCCCCTGGAGCAGCTCCTGGGTTGGATGGAGTGAGGGTTGGAACCCTTGGTGGGGCAGGCAGCCATCCCTGCGCTCATCCCCGCAGCAAACAAATCCCTTTTCATGCAAAAGCCTGCCCAGGAAACTCAGAGCCCCCAGCAGGGAAAAGCCCATCCCGTTCCAGTGCCCAGCACACAGCACATCCCACCAGAAAGCTTTCCACTGCTTTCATCCCATTATTTATTGCTTGGTTCCCTGTGCCCTGCAGGAGATGGTTTTACCCAACATCTTCCATTTCCTAAGCCAAAGGAGCCTCTGTCAATGCCTCCTGTCACTGCTGGGCTCTGATGTTATATTGGACACCAACCCCGTGGCTGTGAGCAGTAGTTATGTCCCTAATTGCTTGGGTGGTGTTTTAATTACCCCCCTAATTCAGCCATGGCCGAGCCCTTTGCATCTGCTGCTCTCTGATTTCACCAAATCCAAACTTTCAGGAGCCCTCAGTGCACCTTTTGTACAGCACCACCCTGGATGTCAGGGCCATCTGGGAAGCAAGAGCAAACATCCTGCTGAAAGGCAGGTCCTGCTGGACATGGGCAGGAATTTCCAGCCTCAGTTTCCAAGCAGATGGTTCATCCTGGAGCAGCAGGGAAGGTCATGAGAGGACAGAGCAGCCAGGGAGGACATGGCAGATGATGGAAGGATAATGTTCTGTGTTTCTTCTCACAGACAGCAGGGTTATCTGTGATGTAAAAAAATCAATTCTGCTCTGGAGAAATATTGAAAGAGCTCCTGTGCATGCTCCTGGGGCTGGCTGGGATTTAGAGCAGAGCTGCTCAGCTGGATCTGCAGCACCATCCCACTCCCCTCGAGGACTGAGAAGCTCTAAATGCCCACTTAGAAGATAAATCCCAGCCTGGAAAATCTCTGCCTAAACAGCCTGGGAGTCCCCAAAGTGGGATCTATGACAAAATAGGTGTATGATGCTCAAAACCACGTGCAGTTCATGCTTCTGGAGTAACCCCTAATAAAACTGAATTTCTGAGTGCCTTCAGCTCCTGCTGCCACCTCTTCTCATGAGGATGTGTATGAATATTACCATATATTATTTCCAAACTCTTTTTCATGTACAGTGGGAATATATGGAGAAAAAAGGGGGAAAAAAATCTCATTTCTCACTTCCAAAGCATCAAGGAAAGCGAGGGGGAAGGGTGGCCAGCTCAGGCACAGCATCTCAGAGGAGCTGAATGCATTCAGAATGTTCTTCAGGACCCTGGGAGACACGAGATGTTCAGATAAGAGCTCCTCAGGATGGGCTTGGGTGGGATTTATGACCCTGGAGACTTCACTGAGCCTTTCCATAGGTTTCCCTGCAGTTCACAGAACAGCAGAGATTTAATTCACAGCCCAGCACTAAAAACTTGGACTTCCCTCAAAGAAAATGGAGGGGAGAAAAAAGATATCAAAGAGATCAAAACTGTGTTTGCCTTAACATCAAGAGATCAGATGGTGGCAAGGGTCTCAAAAGAAGAAAAGGCTTCAATTCTTCCTCTTGCCAGTGTCCAACCTGTAAAAATTAATGTGTCAAACAGCCCCAAGAAAATATTGTCCCTATGACCTTCCATTCTTCCTCAATTGGAGGCTGCTGCTCGTCATAAAAATGTTTTCTCTTGGTATTTCACATGATAGATTTGTAGGGAAAGGCACTACATTAATACAGCGTTTTTTGCACTGAATTACCCATCGAAGAAATTCTTATTCAGGGGCTAAAAAGATCAAAATCCCCCTCTGCAACCCCTCTGTCCTCTGCTGAAATCTCAGCCCTTTTGCTCCATGGCTTGAAATAGTAATTCTTTTTGGGGTGGGAGGTAAGTTTATAAAGTGGTTGAAAGGATACTTTTCATCTCCTAGCCAGTGGTATATATTTATTTATTTTGTTTATTTTTTTTAATGAGACTCCAGCTGAAGACTAACACTTGACTTTAGCAACTGCTGAGGAAAACTTATTAGCAGGGTGATATATAGGATTTTTTAACTTCACAGATGGGCTCTCCCAGGTTCAAAAGCAAACGAGGTCTCAAGTAGCCTGTTCTTTACAAAAATAATAAAGTTTGACTTCAGGACCATGGTATGTGCCCTCGGGGCCACTTCCCAGATCACGAGGGGTTTGGGAGGGGCAGAAGATGTGCCCTGAATGCACGGGTGAGCTCCTTGCACAGCCCTTCCTCCAGAGCACAGGTCAGGGGAAAGCACTGGGGATCTGCTAAAAACCACTGGGGATCTGCTGAAAATACTGGGGATGTGCTAAAATACACTGGAGATGTGCTAAAAAACACTGGAGATGTGCTAAAAAATAGTGGGGATGTGCTAAAAACAGTGGGGATCTGCTAAAAACCACTGGGAATCTGCTGAAATACAGTGGGGATCTGCTAAAATTGCTGGGGATGTGCTAAAATACTGGGGATGTGCTAAAAAATACTGGGGAGCTACTAAAAATACTGGGGATCTGATAAAGCATTGGGGATTTGCTAAAAACCACTGGGGATCTGCTAAAAATACTGGGGATGTGTTAAAAACAGTGGGGATTGCTAAAAAATACTGGGGATCTGCTCGAAACCACTGGAGATGTGCTAAAAATACTGAGGACCTGCTAAAAAATACTGGGAATCTGCTAAAAATACTGGGGATCTAAAAAACACTGGGGATCTGTTCAAAACCACCAAAGATCTGCTCAGAAGCACAGCAGCTGATGGTATTTGGCCACTGGTCCCACAGGGAATAAATCCTGACCTGCAGGAATGGGCTTTGTTCTGATCTAACATAAGTTTCCCATCTATATTCCCTTGCACTGTAAAATTTGGGAGTTTTAAAACCTCACCCACAAATCTCCAGGTCGCTCAGGAAATCAAAATGTAAAGGATATCAGGGAAATTTTTTTTTTCATCTCCAGCCCTGAGAGCAGCAGAGTCTCCATCCCTGGAGGGATTTTTTGGGGACATGGCTGGACTCAGCAATTCATTTCCAGCCTGAATTATTCTATGATTGCAGCTTCTTATTCCTGTTTAATAGCACTGTCCATTAATGATGCACTTATAAACACTTAATAAAGGCTGTGTTTATTTATATGCACAAAACAGCCATTTTAATAAATGGCAAATCATTTTTATAGAGACCAGAAGTTGCTCATAGCCCAGGTTTATAACCAGCTATAAACCCTTGGACTGATGTGTTTTAACTGATGTTTGACACATTCTAGTCATGTTTGCAAATTTTCTTATAAAAATCTCCTAAATATTTATTTTCCATTTATAAGTCATTTAGAAGGGGAAGCATTACTCTAAAATATGGCTGCTGCATACAGATTTAGGATGCCTGAATAATTTGTTTATTCTCTCTCAGTCCTCATTTCCAAATGAACAGGCACATTTCCTTTTTATTTATTCACTTCATATTTCTTATTATTTTTCTTTTAAGGATGGAAAGTCCAGTACAAAAAGATTAATGCAGCATTTAAGGTCTGGAGTGCTTTTGTGCCAATATCATTGGTTATGGATGTGCAATTAAAATTTCTAAATAAATGAATTGTTAGTAAAGTAGCCCTTAATGTGCTGTGACCAGTGCAGAGGGAAACAGGAATTCTTTAAATCCCAGTCA
Source organism: Turdus rufiventris (assembly GCA_013186435.1). Classification (NCBI taxonomy): domain Eukaryota; kingdom Metazoa; phylum Chordata; class Aves; order Passeriformes; family Turdidae; genus Turdus; species Turdus rufiventris. The sequence goes on from PYHW01010295.1 coordinate 557,113, forward strand.
GCACCAGTTCAAATTCAGCTCACACCAGTGCAGCATCTCCTTGGCTGCATCTGTGCAGCTTCTCCTGTCTCTCACCCCACAGCAGCTCCTTCCTCCCCATCTCCATGGGCAATCCCTGCAGATATCCCTGCCCCCATGGAATCCTCATCCTATTTTTGGTGTCCTGGGAGCCTTTCCCATCTGGCAGCTCATGTTTGAGCACAGCCAGCACGATGTTCCCCCCTTCCCAAGCAATTTTCCACCCTCGTGGATATTTAACCACACAGTTCCAGGGAAATCTGTTACAACAGACTCCCCCAGGGCTGCTTTTCACTCCTCTTCGCTCTCCCTGGCTGCTGAGATGGATCTCACAGGGAAAATCCCAGTGCTGGAGGGACATGGTGGGATGGACCTGGCATGTCCACTCTGCCTCTGGCCAGCAGCTGGATCAAAGTGTTGGCTCAGCCTCTTTGCCACCCTTTTCTGCCCCCAGACAGACTGATGGGACATGTTTTGATGATTAGAAAAGCCTTTTCTCCCTTCTATGCCCTCCCCATGGAGAAAAGAGGGAAAATTGGCAAGAAAATAGGACCAAAATAAAGGAACGTGGCAAGGAAAAGGGAGAGGAGTGAGGCGAAATCTCAGAATGCAAATCAGACAGAAAGTGCCTGTCCAGTTCTGAGAGTAAGACAGAGAAGGGGAATTTCCACTGAATTTATCCCTGCTTTGCAAAGATCCCAACATCTCCAGTGTCTTTCTCAAACTGCTCCATTTCTGAAGGGTTTTGAAACAACACAAAACAAAAACAGGGACACAAACAAGCAATGAATGATTTTTTTGTGCTGTGGGTAGCACTAGGACTGGTCCTGCTCTCATCCTGTGCTGCTCCAGGGAATTTAATCTGTTCCTCTCTATGCACAGTCCAAATTTCAGTTCTTCAGGAAAATTTGAAGAGCTCAGGCTGCCTGGTGGACTCCTCTGCCTGCAGTGATCTCAAACATGAGAGAAAGAGGAAAACATAACTTGAATAATTTATTTTAATTATTTTTAATGAAACCTCACATTCAGCATCAATATTTTTTTTTCACCCAATCTCAAATGCATCCATAGAGGCACAGCTGAGAATGGATAGCAGCCACTGGGAAGGACACAGCAACAGCAGGGCGTGGTTTTGGCAAGGAGGATTTTTTGGGATGAGGATGGAAATGTGCTGTGAGATGCTGGAGCCATCGGGGGGTAGGAACAGCACAATGAACCAACGCGTGTCCTCAGCATGCACAGCAGGGCATTTTCAGGGAGGGTTTCAAAGGTTGCTGCAGAACTCTGGAAACGACTTCTTATTTAACCCTGCCAAGAGAGGCAACACCCTCAGAACCTCTGATTTAACTTGTTGCAGTCAGTGGTAATTTTTTTCTCACTTTTTTTCTTGCAGTGCAGTTCATGACTCCATAACTACACAGGGCTCAGAATTACAGAAAGAGCAATTTCAAGAAAATGTCTAAAATATGTTTTCTGGGCTTGTCAAGGCTATAATCTTGGTGTCCTCCAGAGCTGTAAGCGGTTACAAAATCGAAGGAATTTACCCAACCAAATCTGACCTCTTGTAAGTCTCCACTGGGTACAGGGTAGGGTGCAAACACCACATGTGAAAGGAAGGGAGGTATTTTAGTGTGTGCAGCTTGTTCTTAAGCTTCTGAAAATTATCAGTGCTATGAAAAGCTCTTTGTGAGCTCCAAAGTCCAAGTGAGAAGTCGACTCTTCGTGAACTATTTAGCCTCAAACTAATAATAACAATAACAATAAACCGAGAAAAATGAAAATGGCTGCTTAGCTCTGTAATCAATTCTTCCCTCATTGTAAATCTTGTGTGGTCTCATTTCTGCTCAGCCTCGAAACAGGAAATGTTGTTTTCAAAGGAATGGTTACAAGGGAACTCTTTGTTATTTGTCCGTGGAACGCTTCACACAACACAGTCTTAATCCTGGATTAAGTAGGTGCTGCTGCAGCACAGGAATTAATTGCATCATGTGGGGGAGCATTATTATTGATGAGCAGAATGACAGCAGAAATAACAATATTAATTAAGGATTATTAAGTAGGAGAGCTTCACCTTGGAAGGAGGATTTCTCAGGAAATCAGGCTGTGGTGGCTTCTGAGCTGTTGCTCCAAAAAAAGAATAAATGTCCAGAGGTTTAAAAATGCAGCGACTGCTGTTCCTAATTCTCTTCGAATCAGAGTCATGGACTGGTTTGGGTTGGAAGAGACCTCAAAGATCATCCAGTCCCTCTGCCATGGGCAGGGACACCTTCCACCATCCCAGGTTCCTCCAAGCCCCATCCAACCTTGGACTCTTCCAGGGCTGAGGCAGCCACAGCTTCTCCAGATAAAATTGTCTCTTGGGCTGTTACTGACAGGTTTTCCTTGCTCCCAGAATATTCCAGAGAAAACAAATCTGCTTGTCCCCGGTGTCAAGGAGAGATATTTTGTTGGAAGGACAAATTTGCATGGAAAATACCTGGTCCAGGCAGGATGGGAGAGCTCAGGGGCCGAGCTGTAATTCTCTTCTAAATCTGGGAAAGGGGTGTTCGAGGCTTCTCCCAGCGGAACTTTAAATATTTGAATCTCTTTCCCTAATAAACTGCTTTCCTAATAAACTGCTACCATATGTAAATGGAAACGTTTTGCTGACTCTCAATCCCACCCGTAGCTGCTCGCTGGGGTGCTGCTACCCTTGTACACGGCACATACAGCGCTATAAAAAGTAGCAGACTGTGTCCTTTTAATAAATTACACCATAAATTTTACAGACTTTACCCCAGTGACTTTTTAAATCTCGCTTTGGTTACGCAACATCATCTTGCAATAGGAAACATCCTCTAAGTGTTTGGGTTAGAGGGGTAGAATTGAATCCACTCTAGATATTTTAGTGTGTAATAAATAAATAAAATGTACCCTCTCTTCAGGATGAAATATTGCACACACAAAAGGGAGACAAGCAGCTTTGATAGCTGATGATAAGGGGCAGTATTTAGTTTTCATTTTGTTCAGTATCTGGTTTTTGTCCTAAAAATCTAATATCTATGACACCGAAAAATTAACTTAAAATACATGAAATGTTGGAGTTGTTTTGCCCTGAAATTTTCTTGTCCAAGAATTAAGAAGGAAAAAGAATCAGGTTGTTTCAATAGTGATGCAAAAGTCCCATCCAAAATCTTCCAGTAAATATCAGCACCCAAAACATGAAGATGAGAAATGAAAACCTTCAGACCCAACTGCTCAAGGTCTTTTTCTGCCCTCCTTTCATATAGTTGGTGATCAAAAATTCAACAGTTTCTTCTGCCAATATGGTGATAAATTTGGGGCACTTGATGAGCCCATCCTGCCTTGTTCAAGTGTCCACAGCGGTACTGGAAAGCCTCAGCCTCCAGCACAGGAAAGGGATTTGTGCTGGCTCCAGAGGCAGCTGGAAAACCCATCAGCCTCTGGAAAGCCATGGAAAAGATGAGGAATAATCATCACAGTAAAAATGATTGGCAGATCCAGAGCAGCATTAACACCAGGGTTCACAAACAGTGGAGGTCAAATCTCAACCTGAGGTGCCCCATTAAGACCAAGCCTGAATTTGGTTCTTGAGCTTTGGATAGGGAAGCACGAGCTCTTCAGCCTTCAGGAGTGAGCACTACGATTTTCGTGACTCCCAACCTTGTTTTCCATCCTGCTGCAGCCTCACAGTCAAGGTTTCTGGGCATGTGTCCCGAGACAAGGGGATGCTAATTCATATTTAGGATTGGAAGGGAGGAAAAGCTGGTTCTTAATGATCACTGCCCACACAAACCCACATGTGTGAGTTCCTCCCCACTGTGATCATGGCACCACCACAGCTTTCTAGGGTTTTTCCATGTTTTTAAAGATTTTGACCCTTATCAACAATATTATTTATTAAAAGATGTCATTGCCAAGGGCTTTTCCTGTAATTTAATGAACACAGTTAAGCAATTTTTTTTTCCAAAAAGAAATGAAAAGTGAAAGCTTGGCTTTAGGAAGATGCAACACCTGAGTGCCAACATAATAAAACCTAAGAACCACAAAGAAATCAAGATAAACCCTTGAAAAGTCAAGAAAACTGGAGAATTTGCTCATGGAGAATGGAGAAGCACAAAAATGAGAGGGACACTGGAAATGAGCCAGATCTCCCATGTGGGTGAAGCCAGAGCACAGGGGACCATCCAGACTGGCTCTGAAGACCCCACAAAGAGCTGGGATGGAAAAAGGAGCCTCAGTGCCTCTGTGGAGGGCACAGCTCCCTGCTCACACACCAAAACCCAGCAGCGCTGAGATAAACCCAGCTTAAACCAGCTCCGTGTTCTGAAGAGCCCTCAAGCTTTCAGCAACCACCCTGGGGGAATTTTTGCTTTGCTTTAGCAGAGAAAGAGGCTTCACCTGGGGTTGCAAACCTGGACATGGCAGCGTTTATCCTGATTTGGGAGGATCCAATAATTCCATAAATTTCTGTTTTCCTTGACAGTGAGCTCAGGGCTCCCTTTGGTCCCGCCCTGGGCTCTCGACTGTCCTTTCTGTGTGGTGCACACAGTAGTTGGACGTGGTCTGGAGACCTCTGGAGTTGTTATTTTTCATCAGGAAGATGGCTTTTAGCTGCAGGGGTAAACCTCACTCCATGCTGGGCAAATGTTGGGTGGAAAAATATTTCACAATAGGAAACAAGTTGGAATAAGTCAGAAAAGAGGAAGTCAACCAATCCACAGCGCTGTTTGGGATTGGTGTAATATTTCAAAGTTCCCTGTTTTGAAATTATTAGACCACCAAAAAAGTGAAAGGCTGCCAAAAATTACTGTAAAAGGTAATAATTGTTAATAACTTGGCATCTGCTCGCTCATTTGAGCTGCATGGGTTTGGCATTCATTAAAGACAACATTGTAAGCAAATAAAGGAGCAACTGCCTGGCACATAGCATTTTTAACCACATCATAACTAAATATTAAATGTGAGGCTTTAATTCAATTTATGGTTTAAATAAGGATCTTTGCAGTAACTTTAAGGGAAAAAAATAAGAGTCAACCCCATAAACAGTGAGTCATAGGAAGATTTTAAAGAAATAATTGCAGTGTCCTTGACCTTGAAATGATCCTTTTTCTGAATTAGCACAGGAATTTAATTAAAGCTTCAAAAAAAGCTTTCGTTTTAGATTTGAGTTACCAAATATTTAGAGATCCAGTGCCCAGGCAAGCCAATGGAAACATTCCTGCTCGTTTCAGTGAGCTTTGGATCAGGCCCCGCACAGCTTTGGGTGTCTCATTTCACAGGATGGACCCCAGGTCGCTGCAGGAGAAAACGTTCTGCCTTAACCCAGCCTCAGCTGAGGTCCCAGGGATCCCAGAGCAGTGCACAGCACGGACAGGGCAGGCAGGAGCCACCCCAGTGCCTCGCCAGGGTCCCCAAGGAACCACCCCAGTGCTTTGCCATCACCCTACAGAGCTTTCAGGTACTCACACAAAGCTCTGAGGTCCCTCTCTGTCCTTTCCAGAGATCCCCAAGGAGCCACTCCAGCTCCTCGCCATCTCTGCAGTGCTTCTAGGTGCTCACACAAAGCTCTCTCTGTCCTTTCCAGTAGCTGGGACCATTCTGACCCATTCATAGTGTCCCTAAGGAGCCACCCCAGTGCCTTGCCAGGGTCCCCAAGGAGCCACCCCAGTGCCTTGCCATCGCTCTGCAGTGCTTTCAGGTGCTCACACAAAGCTCTCTCTGTCCTTTCCAGCAGCTGGCACTGTTCTGACCCATTCCCAAGGTCCCCAAATCGCTGCCCTCACCCACTGYACCCYGTTCCTGCCAGCTCTGTGTCCCTTCTCTTCCCAGCAGAGCTGCAGAGTCACGGCTCCAGCTGCTGGAGGCTCATCCAGAGGTCACTGGAGTCAGGGGACACCTTTTCTATTGACTTCAGCGGGCTTTGGACCAGGTTCTTACTCACCACCAACATTTACCAGAAGTGATATCCAGCAATTTCCTGTTCCCAGTAGAGGGTAAGGGGTGATAGCTGGGGTGTCATCCAGTGGTTACATTTGGTGTTTCTGACCTCTAAATGAGCTTCTCTATCCCATCCCTGCATGTCCAGGGCTCTGTGCTCCATGACTCAGGATGCAGGAGAGAGGGGAGCAGGCTGCAAGGAATGCAGCTCTCCTGGCTCCTCTCCTTCTTGTTGTGATCCCAAGCAGAAGATAATTTTTATGGGTCTTCAAATTAAAAAAAAAAAAAATCAACTGTCTTTCTAAGGAAGTAAAAGACAATTTTTATGGGTGTTCAAATTTAAAAAAAAATAATTTTAACTGTCTTTCTAAGGAAGTAAAAGACAATTTTTATGGGTCTTCAAATTAAAAATATATATTCTTTTTTAAACTGTCTTTCTAAGGAAGCAGAAGACAATTTTTATGGGTCTTCAAATCAAATAAATATATATATTTTTAAACTGTCTTTCTAAAGAAGCAGAAGACAATTTTCATTGGTCTTCAAATTAAAAAACAATTTTAGTTTTTTTAAACTGTCTTTCTAAGGAAGCAGAAGACAATTTTTATGGGTCTTTAAATTAAAAAATTTTTTTTTTTCTTTTAACTGTCTTTCTAAGGAAGCAGAAGACAATTTTTATGGGTCTTCAAATTAAAAAAAAGAAATTAAAAAAATTTTAAACTCTCTTTCTAAGGTGCTAGTGAAATTCCTGCCCTCTTTCTCAAGTCAGGTTCACAATGAAGAGAGTGGCAATTTTGCTTGAGTCAGGAGAAAACAAGGACAAACTGGAAAAGAAGCCCTCAGTCCCGGCACACAGTCAACAGTGTCATCTTTCAAAAGACATTTCTGCACGCTCACAAGGATCAACGTCTTCTTATTTTGGTTCAACAGAGGTTTGGTTTATTACACAGCTTTTGTTTTTATTAGTGAAATGCACTAAACTGTTTTCTCAAGGCTTGCCAAACAGTTTAAAACGTAATACCATTAAATTTGAGGTCCTACTGGGAAAAGTAATGCAAACTTAATTAAAGTTAACCAGAGTTTTCTCTCTGTGTTTCTGTGTGCTGGAGTTTGCTCGTAAAGCACTTGTTTGCTCAGAGCAGAGCAGGGCTCAGGATGGAAAGGGTGGTGGAGCTGCCAGGGTGGGAGATGGTGAGGAGAGAAGGGAGGAACGAGCAGCAGGAATAGCTGGGGAAATAAAAAAAAATAACAAAACCGAAAGGCTGTTTTCTTCCTCTGGTGTGAAATATTTCAATTTTCATCCTAAGCTTGATTGCATCCCCGCAGCTTTCCTGGGATGGGGGCTGGAGCACAGTGTGGTGTCTCCAAGGTGGGGTGAAGACTCCAGCTCCAGAAAACAGCTACAGGGGCCAAACATCAACCTCTGCAATGGAACCTTTGCAGCCTGGATCTCTGCAGTATTTCTTTTGTGGCTCCTCACTGTTCCTACCTGTTTGTCCCCCTGGCAGCTCTGTGGGATGGGGCAGGAGCCTGGCAGGGATTGAGGGCTCCAAAAGGAAGGATGAGCTGTGACCCTGCACCCTCAATTCCTGACGTTAAATTCTGATTGCAGCTCTCGAGTCTGAAACAAATCTTGTACCCTGGCTCCTTATAAAACCTTAGATATTCCTGATGTCCTGGGGAAAGGGTGAGAACATGGCCCCTGATCTTTGGCTTGGTGCCCACGTGGGTGATTGGATATTTTGCCCATCAAATATTTGTCTTGTCGTTTGTGCTGGATTCTTGTCCTGGTTCTTGCTCAAAAACCTGGGGGCTGCACCCCAGAGCTGGCGCATCTGAGAGGAGCATGAAAAAAAAGGAAAAAAAAAAGTTCAATTCCTCTGGAGATGAATTTTGACCTGGAAATGGTCAGATTACAGCAAAAAGTCCTCTAGATGCCATCTTTTTGGTCAGAAGAGGCTGGAAATTTGGCAGCAGCAGCGAGCCATGCAATGGGATGAGGAAGGAAATCCAAAATCCCAATGTGCCATTCCCACCATGGCTGGCATGGGCTAGGAAGCACTGATAAAAGACTCTGGGAATATGAAAGTTATTTTGCCATGAGTTTTTATAGGATTTTACCTCATCTTGGTCCTCCATCTATTTCCAGAGCAAAGTTTATTTCTGCCTCAGGTGTTGTAATGCATTTTCTGTAGCCTGAATGAGTTTATTACACATGGTGTTGTGAGCAGCATCGGTAAGAGGAAAAGAAAGGAGTGGGAAGTTCCCATAATAAATTAATTTTTAAAAAAGAACTTTCAGTGAATGTTCATATCCCTTCTCTTCATCACCAGCCTCAGGGATGAGTTTACAGGCCATACATCTTGCAAAGCAACAGGCAGTGATGGATGTGTAAATGGAAAGTTTAATCTTGGAGCTGTTGAATTAAAATTCTGCTGCTCAGGTCAGAAAAAATGAAGCTTTCTTGTGATCTATTTGTTCAGTTAGAATTCCATAAATTTTGAATAGTATATTTAAACTCTTTCTTTTTTAACTTAGTAGGAATAATTAATTATTTACCTTAAACTGGAAGTATGTGCAAAATATGCAAACAGAAATGAAGATGGCATTGAGCAATGGAATGATTCACTATGGGTTATATGACATCTTTATATTTTTACAGAACCTTATTTATTGTTCCCCATTTATAGCAGATATCTGTAACAGCTCTGACCAGTGATTTCCTACTCACCACCATTTCTCAGCTCAAATTTGGAGCTCTAACAGTGTGCATGATATTCCATTTACAAAGAGTCTGGAATGCTGGAGTGCAGAAGAACTCCACTGTTGCTGAGACTGAGATGTTTTTTTCTTGCTCAGATGTACAGTAAAATGATGTGGCCTCAGACCACTCATTTAGTCTGGTCTTTCTCTCCCAAATTATAAATTAAGTTCACTTTCCCTGAAGGTGGGGGCAGAGATTGATTTCAGATCTGCCTGTGATGCACTGGAAGCTTTTGAAACGAGGATGTAAATGAGGATGAAATATTTGTATAAGCAAAAAATACTCTTGGATTAAATTCTTGTGGAGGAGAGAGACAGCTCATGGGACCCTCTTTTTTTTTCCTTGCTGCGACCTCATGGAAACCTGGAGCATCAGCATTGGCCACTTGTTTTTGTTTTGACACGAGCCTTGTGGAGATCACCACTGTGTTGATAAGAGGACAGGAATAGCATTCTGGTCCTTGGAGAATTTGTTTCCTAAAAGCTGCCGTGGTAGTGGAGCTCTCACTTTTCCTGCTGTCCCAGTCTGAGGATGCCAGGCGTGCCCAAGCCACACGTCCCTGCCTGCAGGGACATTTCCTGACCAGCAACCAGCCCTGGGACATCTCTTTCTTTCCACCATCCCTGGAGAACAACAGTTTTTTGGGAGCAAACTAAGCCTACATGGAAAGTTCCCATTTCCCCCTAAAAATAACAAAAAAAAAAAAAAAAAAAAAAAAAAAAGAAAAATCTCAAACCAAAACAAAAAAATGCCCAAAAATAAAGCTCTTGTCTGCTGTGTTCCACCAGGGCAGGTTTGCGCGATTCCATGGCCTCGCCTTGGCTGTCTGCCCAAAACTCCCGTCTGTTTTCCAGACAGGAAATATGAATCAAAATAACATGACATAAAAACAGTAATTAGCTTTTGTGTGTGAGGCTGCTAAGGCCTTAATGAGGAACAGGCTTGTAATAAAACTCTTGGCTACTCTCTCCCAAACTCACTCTGCCGCTCGCTCCCCTTTTCAGTTCATCATTTATTTTCTTGCAGGGAGAAGTGAGGAGAGAAGGAGACACTATCTGTAAATTGATCCTCCCCGCCCTTGTTAAATTATCAGGGAGTCTATAAATGTTTTGACAGTTATTTTTTTTCCATTTGTTTTGGGCTATTTCTATCCCACCCACAACGCTCATCTTTCCCTGTCATCCTTCGCTGCCTTTCAGGGCATCTTGAGAGCTCTGGCTCGAGGCTTGGATGGAAGTGGGGGATCCTACAGGTCACCTGAGACTGGCACACCCTCCAGGGATATTTTCTGGATAGTGGCTCCAGGATTCAGTGTCTCTGAGCATCTCTGTGCCTTTGAGCAGAGCCAGGGAAGTTTTGGAGCTGCGGGGTCACCACGAGGCCAAGGGAGGTGGGCTGGTACCAAGGGTCATTCTGCAGCCTTTAAAACTGTGATCTCACAAGGAAAATATTTCATTTCTACAGGAAGGAGCTTCAGGTCACAGTAAACTCCTCTGAGACCTGGCATTACGTGGCCTCAGACTGATGTGTGAGGCCGGAGCTGTGCTGTGAGAGCTCCAAATGAGCAGAAGTGCAAACTCCTGGAATTTTCTGCATCAAGACAAGTTTGCTCATGCAAAGAGCAGTGTCCCTTCCCAGACAGATGTATTAGTGACAGGTGATGATGTTATAGTTCTGCTGGAACTGAGGACCACCAAATACCCCACTGGTCTTGGCCCAAAGCATAAACCCCACTTTGACACCACTTTTCCTTATAAAACCATAAAAATCTCTTTGTGTAGTCCCTGATAATTTTCCTGCCCATGCCTCTGCATGTTTGCAGGCTCCCCACTGATTTTCCTGAGTTGTAATTCAAAGTCCCTTTGTGGTCAATGCATCCAGAGCTGCAGATCAGTGGTGGAAGCCACGGATTGCGATGGATTTTAGCAATGAATTGTAGAATTTCTCTAGGATCTGTCACCATCCATGCCTGTAACACCCTGCTGGTAGCAGATCTAATGGGTTTCATCAGGAGAGAGGAAAGAGAGAGGTTGTGTCCCTGCTTGCAGAGCCTCTGCCCTCATTTCCCTCCTCTCTATGGGCATAGCATGGAAAAGACCTGGCAGGAGTGTTTGGAGAGACAACCCACAGCAAATCTAAGAAACCAACCATGGATCCTCCTGGAAATATTTCTGATGGCATTTGCCTCATGCCAGTGCCCCAAAAGCGATGTTCACCAATTAATTAACTGCTCTAGGAACACCTTGTGGGTTTTTTTCCACTGCTTGGTGCTCTAACTCACAGCTGGCAAAGCCCAGAGGTGCTGCTGGAGTCAGGGAAAATAAATTCTGGGAGACCTCAGAGTGTGCTCCAGTTTTTAACTCCAAGCACTGCTGTCCATGATAACATCAGAACAGAGGTAGCAGGAAAAAAACTTGTCCCTGGCAATTTTTCAAAGTGGAAAATGCCATCCACTTGAAATCCAGACTTCCGATCAGAGTATGTTGTTGTCAATGAAGTTTTGCTTCAGTTTTTAAAAAAAGATTTGTTTTGACTAGTTTGAAGTATTGTGTTTGGACCTTGTTGGAGTGAAATGGCTTGATTTTCTGTCCTAAGTGTCTTTTCATAGCAGAAGTGATTTAATTTTACGCTTTGAATAATGTATGTTAGAAAGGAAGGTATTTAGTTCTGATTTGGTTTTATCAGAACAGGCTATTTTATTTCATTCCATTTTTTTTTAATGTGGTTGAAGAGAAAATGTGGCTTTCAAAAGTTTTTTCTCTTGATTTGGCACTAGACCAAATTTTGAATTGTCAGAATTTCGAGTGGCCTTCCCATTCCATGGCGTAGAGCAAGAAGAAAACCCACATAAAACAATCAAATTGATGTAGACATTTATTACTTGTGAGAGTTGTAAAAGCATCACATGGCTTTCTCATAAAAAGTCATAAACCCTATTTACAGTCCCTGCATTATTATTCTAGTAACTAAAACCAGGGACTCTATGAAGCGCAGGAGTGTTCAGCAAATTCTCTCCCAGCTCCACTGGAAATGCAGAAAATGCTCCCTGTTTTCAGAGCGGGGGGATCATGTTTTACATGTATTTATTTATTGTGTTTACCTCTCACACTCAGAGCTTGGCCCCTACCCCAGAGGTCAAAGCTTTAATTACTTGCATTTTGTGATAACAAATGCAGAAATTAAAACAGCAAAGTGCCCTCATGTTTTGGGAAAAACTGGTGGTGTTTGGGTTGTGTTTCAGCACTCAAGAGGCTTAAATGCTTTAATAGGAAAAGTGTTCAGTGTAGCATCCAACACTTAGAGCCTTGAGCAGGTGAAATTCATTTGGAATGATCATAAAGATGGCAGCAGATGTGAAAAAAAAATAAAAATCCACGAGGTTTTGGATCAAGTACTGAAATACATAGGAAAAAAGAAAAAAAAAAAAGAAAAGAAAAGAAAATAAAAAAGAGAGATATTAGATATTCAGCAAGATTAGTTTGTTCTTCCATGTTCTGAGCTGAGTGAAATCAGTGAGAGAGGGTCAGCTGCCAGGAGCTGGGCTGTCCTATGAAGCAGCTCTGTTGCTATTGCAAACACATTGTCCTGGAGTGTTGTCATCCCTGGAATAAAGCACTGGGGCTTTAGAGAGAAGCCAAAACTTCCCTCTGAACTTCTGATGTGAAGAACCTTTGTATGGCCTGTAAAAATGACACCCCCTCCTTCTGCAGGGGAAGTCAAGGGCTCTGCAAACAGCATCAGCTGGAAAAAATGAAAAAAAAATGGAAAGGAAAGGAAAGGCAAGTTCAGGAAAGGAAAGGCAAGTTCAGGAAAGGAAAGGCAAGTTCAGGAAAGGAAAGGCAAGTTCAGGA
>PYHW01010295.1:570404-580805 GCA_013186435.1 Turdus rufiventris
AGGAAAGGAAAGGAAAGGAAAGGAAAGGAAAGGAAAGGAAAGGAAAGGAAAGGAAAGGAAAGGAAAGGAAAGGAAAGGAAAGGGGAAGTCATGCTCCTCCTGCTGGCTTTGAACTACAAAACTTGGACTTTTGGAACATCATCCTCTTGACTGTAACTTAACTGCTGGTGGTTTCATGCTTTATTTTCTCTCATTTATCATCCTTTACAGATCCAACAAGTTCATCTAGGGGTGTGAGTGAGCTTTGCTGACCAGCAGTGGAGGATCTCAGGGGAAGTCTGTCCCTCATGGGTTTCCCACTGGTGTCACTGCACTGGCTGTATCCAGCTAGAGCAGCTTTTTTAACCTTGCCATGGTTATTTTCAACTTCTTGCTTCTATACAGGACCCATACATAAGCCCAGGGCTAAAAATACTTCAATCCAGCCAATTTTTCCCTAACAGATCTGGGAACTTGCATCTGTTGTCTGAGCTCAGCCAGAAAGTGATTTCCAGAGTCTGAAACTCAGCTCAGCCCAGAGTCTCCAACAGAGGAAATGTTGGAGGATGGCCCTGGGCAGTTTTTAGAGGTCCATCACCACTCCCCCATGGATGTGGTGAAGCTGCCCCTGCTGGCTCACCTCACCTGTGAGCACCTCCAAAAAACAGCCTTCAAAACCCCAGTAAAATTGCTTTCCTGGCTGTTAGGATGGGTTAAAATACCTGAGCCGTGCAAAGAAAACACTTGGTTAAAAAAATTAAACAAACAGCAGAGTTTCCTTCCCAGAGAGGAGATGTCAGAGGACTTGTGCTGCTTTCCCATCCATTGGGGAAATTCAGGGATATCTGTGCCATGTCCTGCTGGCCCCTGTGCCTGCCCACAGCATTCCCTGACTCGTGCACAGCTCGGAGACACATGGAATTAGTCTTTATGATTCAATTATTCTGCGGTAGAGCTTGGACCTGTGCAATATACTGAAAGCCTTTGGGAGACTATCAAAATTTAATAGGGAAAGTATGGCATTTTTAAAAATTTTTACTTCCAACCCTTGCTGTCAAATGATTTGTTTGCTGTTTTTATAAACATGCTGCAGTGCCACTGAGGAGGAACAGGGACAGGAATGAGCTGGGCTGGCTAATCCAGCTGCAGAACAGAAGGATGGGTTAACCCCTCCGGTGCCACTCGTTGGGATTTCCAGATGTCCAAGGAAAACAAGCGGGTCTGACTTGCAGTGGAAAATTGCCTTTCCCTGTCAGATAACAGCAGTGGCTGCTGTTTGTATCTCAGATGCTGAGTTTGGGGTTGACTGTCCGTACAAATAATATTTTGGAGGTGATTTTTCTGCTGGTTTGGCTCTGCTCTCGCTCTGGTTTTCTTGGAAATAATGCTGCATATGGAGAGCTTTCCCTGTTAGGCCATTCCTACCTTTCCTCCACACTCTTCACCTCCTCTTTGGCTTGTTTCTCTTGGAATTTCTCACCCAAGTCTTCAATCTCTCCTGGCTCTCCCAGGATTTTTAGGATCAGAAATTTAACATCCTTCATCATGCATGTGCCAAGGCCTTGGAACTTGTGCCTTCCTCTTCCTCCATGTTCTTCCTACAAAGCCCTGCTCAGGCAGTCTCCCCAGACTCTGGATAAACATCCCAACCTGCCCTTAAACACTTGTTCATCAAATCCAATTTGTTCTTTCCAACCCAGCCTTTCTGAGGTCTTGCTCACCTACCCCACAATAAAATTCACTTTTTTTTTCCTCCTCTCCCTCAGGGTCCCATTTCTACCTCTCTTTGCAGCTCCTCTGTCAGCACCTGCCACCTTGAAGTTGTCTTTTAAGCAGCTCTTATTTCAGAGTTCTTGTTCTACCTATTTCAGCCTTCTGCACTGAACATCTGGCAGGGACAACGTGCGAGCCAGGATTTTATTTCGCACTGAGATATCCAGAAATCCACCCCCTCACTGCTTTAGGGATTTTTCCTTTGAAAAAAGCACAAGTCCTCCTTTCCTCTCTCCTGACTTCTCTTTTATGCTCGGGACAAGTGGTATTCCTCAACTAAACACTCAACACTTCCTCCTTTTCCCTCTGATTCCATTCAGCTCCTAAGGAATTTGCTACACGCTTCCTTTTGGAGGTCCAAAAGCTACACAGCACTAATGCAGCCTTGAACCCGTCATGGGTTGGCAGCAGTGAAATGCCTCTCAGAACTGCTTGGGTTTCACCGGCTGCTCCAGCACCACCTGTTCCCCCACCACGATTTATTTTTGTACTGATGGCAAAATACACCGAGAAATGAACGGTGTGCTCTTCGTCTACGGTTATTTCCTTGAAGAGATGGCTCTGGAAGAGGACTCTGAGTGGATCTTTGCCTGTGAATCACTGCAAAGAGCCTGCAGCTCCCCCTGCTAACCCCAGTGGGGAAGGAGGAGGGGGATTGTACAGAAACCTCGATGTTTGCATCTGCCTCTGATTCAAGGAAAGGGCAAAAAAGGAGCAATATCACTTTACACGGACAGGAGACGGCTCCAAACCATGTTACATTTTGTACAATAATGGTTTTGAAAGATGACTCATTCCAGCTTGTCAAATTAGCCATTACATTTGCATAGCTCCCGTGGGAGCCCTTTCAGCGAGCACAGAAACCCAAAAAACAACTCACACACAGAGGCAGAGATTCCTTTCATCCTCAGCGCTTCTTCTCCCATCAGAGAGGCAAAGGGACAGGTAGTAAAGCACATCTCCCAAAGATCTTCTTCCCTGGAGCACACTGAGGATGGGAAAACATTCTGGCAGAGTTCATTTCACGTCACATGTGCGTGATTAAAATGCATTTTTCTGATGAAGTTTGGTGAGGACACAGGCTCTGACCTCCCCATCACTCCAACACTTGTCCAATATTCCTGATTCATCCAAGCCATCACATCCATTCCTGGCTTTGTGGCTCCAGGATCTGCAATCAGTCCCCACTGTGCTCCCCAGTGAACCTCAGCTCTGCCAAGGCTGATGTTGAAGCGTTTGGGGTTTCCAAAGCCAGATGTCTCTGTAATCCCCTATTCCTGTTAACCTCTTCACTCAAGCACCCTTGGAATGGTGAGAGAGCTGTTCCTGGGAAGGATGGCAAACTGATGGGAAAAGCAGGCTTGAAGGGGAAGAGGAGGGTGTCCAGCTGAGGAGCGTGTCCTGCTGAGCTCTGCCATCAAATCTGAGCATGGCGCTCCAAATCAGTCAGCCCTTTGCACCAATGCCTGAGTTCCTGCCTCAGAGAGAGAATTTTGGCATCATCCCTGCACCTGCTGAGGTGTGGAGATCCCGAGGAGCGCTCACTGACTTTGCACTGGGTTTCCTGGGATGAGGCTGGGCTGGATCTGGTGCTCTCAGCCATCAGTGTGAAGACTCGCAGTGGCTTTGCAGGAACTCAGCTCCAAGGTAGATGTGATGCTTGGCATGGAGGCTCTGCCTCTTCCTATCTGTCTCTGCTGCCACACGAGACTCAGCTCTGAAGTCCTTGTTCCAAACCTGTTCTAATTATCTTCATTTCCCCTCTCACAGCAACCTGAGTCTCAGAACAAGCAGAACAGACAAAAGAAACAGAATTTTTTCATCATCTCTTGGCATCTGTCTCTCTTTCTCTCTCGCTCCCAATCTCAGCTCTTGTAACTGGGTTGGGTTTGTTGGTTTTTTTGTTTTTTTTTTTCCTTCCCCTTCTTTTTTTCATTTCAACCATGACTTGAAAAGATTAAAGCCTGACGTTAGTACTTAGGAAAAGGGACCTCTGCCAACAGGGTGTCCTGCAGGATGCAGATGGGGAGGAGCAGTGTGAGACTGAAGGGCTTTGAAACAACAGCGTTAACATGTGGGGATTGCATTGCACTCAGATGTTTTCCTGAAAACACCAGGGGTGGATTCTCTCCCTCACTCTGCTGGGTAATACTGCTGTCCATGAATAAACCTCAGAAGGACAGAGCAAGGCAGCAGGTGGAGGCTGCCAGGCTGTTAAATTCTGTAACCTTCTTATTTAATGAAAATCTTGGTCCATCTGAGACCTTTTATGTGCATATTCATATTTATGTAATATGTCACTCATTTTTATGCTTTTTCAGTGCAGCTGCTTTGCTTAACCTAACACAGAACAATGTTTGACTGGTTTATGGTAGGAAATCACAAAGAAAATGGGCTCTGGGAGGGAGGAACCTGTTCTGGTGGAGCAGAGGGGACCAAGAGGTGCAGAACTGAAGACCCTGAGCTGCCCCAGCCACCCAGCCAAGGCAGTGACCCAGCGCTGCCACAAGGACTTGTGTGACCCCTGCTTGGAAAAGCTTTTTGGAGCAGCTCTGGCAAGTTTAGTTGGTGCTGTCTGAGATCTCAGTGACCCTTCCAGCATCCCGCATCTTCCTGCCAAGCTGAGTTTCAGCCCTGGAAGCTGCTGACTCCAGGGCAATGCTTTTGGGTTGTTCCTTGGTGCACAGTGGTTGTGATTAACCCTCCTCAGCTGTATCAGTGAGGTCAAGTGTGAGCTCTCATGGATCTCAGCTCTCTCTGACATTCCCTGGCTTGTGCTGCTGCTGTTCAGGGGCTGGCTGGCTCCTCCATGCAGTTCCAGTTCTCCCACAGATCTGTTCCCATCATGATGGGCTGCACGACTGAGCAGCAACAGCCAGGAGGCAAAACTGATTTATTTTGCACAGAAAACCTCTCTTGCTCATATCCACCTGCTTAAGAAAAAGGGGGTCTTGTACTTCAAGTTTCCCTCTGACATGTTCTGGTGTTGCCTTAGCAGTGGAGGGTCTCTCATCTGCCCCAAAAAAGTGTGGGGAGCAGAGCAGAAGAGCTGGGGACAGTGGCAGGGTTTTGGGGAGATGCTGCAACTGCCCAGTTATTCCCATATTTCCCCCCTTCACATTCACAAACAATATTTAATTTACATATTTTCCTCTTCCACAAGTCTTCACTTTAGATACAGACCTTTAACAAAGATGATTGTGTAGAAGGGAAAAAAAATATGAGCATGTGCTCACTGCCTGTGAGATGGGGAAGACTCTTCAGCAAGAGGGATAAAAAAACTTTTTTTGGGGGGGAATTTGTTATACAATTAGTCAAAACCACTGATGACTCCCAGTGGCATAGGGATTTATTACAAAAGCAAAGTTTTATGCTCACCTGGCCCTGCTGCAGGTCTGATTTTCATGTTTTATGCAGCTCTCCATCCACCAGAGTCCCCACCAAACAGAGGAGCCATCATCCTAATTCATGTAGTCACACTATTTACACCTTGAGCAAGTTTGCTCAGCTATGGTTATGTACAAGGTATAAATATTTTCTTTGTGAAGCACAAACACCCTGCACCCTTCTGCTGGGGCACCCTCTGGAGGAGCTCACAAGAGAGCTGGTAATCAGCACCGTATTGTGAGGACTGTCTCTTTTATTTGTTTTATTTTATTTTCTTCTTCTTCTTTTATTTTTTTTTTCAGAAAAACAAGCATCCTCTACTCCACACTCCCAATTTTATTTTCATGTTGCTGTTGACACACATTGTGGTATTAATTTCCCTGACTGGCACCATGAGTAAAGTGACAGCTCATGTTTCATTATTATTATTATTATTATTATTATTATTATTATTATTATGCTTCATGAAGCAGATAAACCAGAGGAACTTGGAGGACTGAGTTTGCTAAATAAAGACCAGGCTGCTTGACACTTGCTCTTCTGGTTTTCCTTCCTTTCCCTCAAAAAGTTGGGATTGCAGATCACCCGACCCTAGGGGGGAAAAAGCTGAATAATAACAATAAAAAGCTTTTTTTTCAGGAGAAGAGCTTTTCTGCATTTCAGAGAAAACAGGCATTGCAGCATCTGTGGGTTTGCTCAGAGCCTGGAGATTGCAGCGACCTCTGAGATGGATCCTGGGCCACCAGAAGTTCAGTGTGCTGCCTTTGGTTAGCTCGATGTGAATTATGACTCTGGAATGCTGAGCCCCGTGTTCCTGATCTATTTAGGTACAACCAACGTTTGTAACATAAAATTAAACCAACAGATTGCTGGCTGGCAGAATGAAGGCTGAGAGCTGCTGCAGGCCACAGGGTGATGGAGTTACAGCCAGAACCTGCTTGCTCACTTGCCCACAGCTGCAAAATCTGCAATTTTTGGGACTGTTTTCTCCAAATCCTGTCTCACTTCCCAGTAGATCTGCACAAATTTGAAACAGCACAGCCCAAAGCCCAGCAGGGGACGAGCCCAGGGTGCTCCCAGTCCCATCCAGCCTGGCTTGGACATTTCCAGGGATGGAGAAGCTGCTCTGAGCACCCTGTGCAGGGCAGGATTTCTCCCTGATACCCCACCCAAACCTGCTCCTTTCCAGTTAAACCCCTTCTCCCCTGTCCTGCCACTGCCCACCCTTGGAAAAAATCTCCCCACTTTTTTTGTAGGCTCCCTGGATCTGAGCTCTGTTGCAGTTTCTGAGGGTCTTTCTGGTGGTTTCTGGATCTAAGTTTGATTATTATTTCAAAAATCTGTTTCATGCTCATGCCCAACATCTGCTGGGGCTGAGCTCTAGTCGAAGGCATTATTTTCCTTGGATTTGGGAAGGTGCTAAAGTTTCCCTGAGCAGTTGTGACTGCAGTACCTTCCCAAGGAGCACCAATTCTGGCCTTTAATCTTGGCACTGAATGCTCTTCCCCACACTCCTGCTCAGAAGTGTGCATGTGAGTGATTTAGTGCTTCATGTCAGCAAATCAGGATGTTGATCTTAGCTACGTTTTCCCTGTCCCAAGGCACTCTAGGAGCCTCAGACAGGACTGCAGACACCCTTGTGTTAGGCAGAGTAAAAACATAGGCTGAAAAATTAGCCTTTACCTTCCAGATTTATAATTCAGGTGCATTTGTTGTCGTGTCGCCTCCAACATCCTCAGGTGTCGTTAAAAATCCCCAAGAGCACAGAGCAGTTACAGCTGGGAATCTTTGTCCCACTTTGCCAGAAGTTTTCATACAGAAAAAATAAGTTAAATATCAGACACGACATCAAGAAACATCCTCCTGGAGCCATTCATTTTTCAGCAGGGAGAAAAGGGGAAAAACACACCCCAGCTGAGTTTATCTTTTTTTCCATGCACAGATGTTATCTTTGATTGTGGTAAAACACATCCACCATGCTCAGTTCTGGTGTTTGCCAGGACAAAACCAGATTTTGGTGCCTGGGCAGCAGAAGGACAGGAGTTGGGGCAGAATTTCTTGTCACAGGCAGAGCTGTGTGAGTCTGTTTGCTCTGGCAAAGTTCCCTTTTATTTTTGTGAACTTGCAGCCGTTTTCTTCTGTGTAGGGCCATCCCCTGGAGAGTCTCCTTCAGAGGAAATCTGTCCAAACTTTGATGAAAACTGTCCTGTTACCCCCCCTCTCCTAATTTCCCTTGGGTATATGGGCCAGAAGAAAAATGCAGCCACCCACCAAAATGGTGAGAAGAAATTCACCCACCTAAAATCAAACTGTGCAGCAATTTCTTTTTTCACACTCCACATCTCTCTGGGTTGTGGGGCAACAGTAAAACCATTTACCAGCAAGCAGGGCTGGGGCCACCTAATCAACCATTTTTAGAGTCATTTGGGCTTCCAGTTTGGCTGGAAAAGAAGTTCTGAACAAATTCATTAAGTATTGTTGCCACACAGAAACCATAAATAAGTACTTGCTGCCGTGGCCATCTGCTGCTGAAGGTCACTGAAAAATAACTATTTCAGGAAAATGTTTAAATTCTTGTTGGTAATACCTCTAACCAAAGCCAAGCCAGTAGGGAGATCATATGTTGGTTAGTGGGTGGCCTTAATGATTTTACCATAAAAGTAATTCCAAAAATACACATATCAGGCTCTGCAGCTAATTCTGCAGCTTGATTTGACAAGTATGAACCAAAATACATCCAGCAACCAGGCAGTTATTAGTGGTGGAGCAGGAGGGGTAAAAACTGCTAAAACTGCCTTGGCACAAATGCCAGTTTGTTTGAAATCAAGGGGAAAATTGGAATTTTGTGCCATTCCCAACATTTTCTCCAATCAGAGGGAAAGCCAAGGACACAGCTGGTGCTGTAGGTGCCTCAGGTATTACTGGAGTTCCTTCCCCCTTGGAAAATCCCTTAGTGCAGGGATGGCATTGGGATGGAGACGTGGACAGTTTCCACCAGACCAGGTTGCTCTAAACCCATTCCAGCCTGGCTTGGATCTTTGAGTGCTCCCAGATTTCTCGTTCTCCTGCCATGCTCTCTCCTCAGCCTGTCACTGGCTTGGTCCCTCATGGGAAGATCAGAAAAACAAATCAAAGGCATTCATGTGAGCCCCACAAACACAGTGGCTGAGAAAAGAGGCAGAACCCCATGAAATATGAAGGGTTTATTTCCATCAGCCAGGCACACACTGAGAGGAGATATAAAATCACTAAATTAGTCATATAAATTTGGTTTCTCTGTCTGTGAAGGCTCCTCCCAAACTAACCCATGAGATGGATCTGAAATGAAAAAGTTAACCTTGAAATTAAAAAGTTACCCTTGAAATACACTTCATTTTCAGCATTGTTAAGCCTGCTCATGATTTGCAAGGTGATGAAAAAGTTACAACAAAACACCAACAAAAATACGGGGTCGAAATCTCTTCAGTGCCAGCTGTTATAGAGCACTGCCTCCCATTGCAGAGAGGTTTCTGAGGCGGAGCAGCCTCTCAAAAACTGCTTCTGCCACCCTGTCCTGATGCTTTGCAGTCACAGCTCCCTGTCCCCAAAGGATGGCAGAGCCCTGGGTGTCCCTCTGAGGGTCAGCAGAGCAGGACAGGAGCTCGTGGTGACCTTGGGGCACACAGTGCCACCAACAGAGAGCAGCTGAGATGCTGATCCAAGCACAAATCCAGAAAGAATTGTTCTGCTCAGCCCCTGAGCTGCCCATTGCCACAGGATATCAGAGCAGACACGGCTTGGAAAAGAATTTAGGGAGATCCCCATGGGATGTATCCATCAGAGATCGTGAACAGCAAGGACTCAGCAGCCTCCAGATGAGGAAATCCCCGTGCTGGAACTCACCAGAAGTTGGGACAATATTCAAGACACTGCTCTTAGTTTGTCTTTTTTGAGGCATTTCCCTCAGTGCCTGTTACTGTCTGTCAGAGGAAGCAGACGTGATCCTGTGTGGTCATTCCCTTCGCACATGTAAAAATGCTTTGAGCCCTGAATGTGCTGAACTGCTTAGTGGGAAGAGGATTTAGGGCTAGAAGCATTTAGGAACTCGCCCTCCCTTCCTAAAAAATTGTTTTCCTTCACCTTGAATGAGCTGAAAGTTCTTTGCCCTCCCCAAAGGTGTAAGTGAAACAAAAGGACATTTGTTGTTGTGAGCACCTGCTAATTTTAGAATGAGTGAAGGGGGAAAGGGACGTTGCATTGGCTTCAATCCCTGGAATCAAAAATGACAATAATTCTTGTAGCTGAGCTGTGCATGCCATGCCTCAGGAATCTGCTGCTCAGACTCTTCACCCCCAGTTTTGCTTCCATTCATGAGGTGACATCAGTACTTTGGTTTTCCTTGTAATTCCTGACATTTTGCTATTGTTAAAGCCATGGGGATATTGCAGATATTGACCTAAATCTTAATAAGGGAGTTTGAGGGGATATATGAGTATGAATGCATATATATATATTTTATATTTATATAAATGTTATTATTTATATCATTCTGCTTCTAACAGCAGGATACTTCAGGCACATTCAAGTGCACAGAGACAACACTCTCATTTTCCTCCTGAGATACATCTTGCTGTCATTTGTGTAACCTTTCTCTCCAGTTTGTTAATCAATTACACTTCGAGCTTCATCAGAGGGGTCCAAAGTATAACAGCAACCACTATTGTTGCAGGGGAAGGAACAAATTGATTGATGGTGGGTAATCAAAGTAATACAGAGACTTGGCACAGGCGATATTTACTTTCCATCTGTCACTGAAGACATTTTACTGCCAATCAGTGCCTTCAGAAGGCTGCCTGGAACAATAGAGGTCTTTCTGCTTAATTCCTCCTATTGACTGGGGCTCACACTGACAAAGTTCACTTGCTATGTAATCCTCAAGGCATGCACCGGCTGCTGCAGCCAAGTTGTGAGATATATATCCCCCTGTGTCACTGAATTGGAAGAAAGCAGCTCTGTGGAGCCAAAGCATTGAAGGTGGTCCCCGAAACACGGCCCATGACAGCGCTCAACCGGCCCCGTTGGCTCTGGAGGTGTCAAAGTGATAGCAGCGCTCACAGGAACCCTCCCTGCAGCTGCTGGGGATGTGAAAGGCCTTTGATGGTTCACTGGTGACCACTGTTTGCAGGTCAAGTCTGGCCAGGAAGATCCTCTGCAATAACAAATGAGGGGCGGTGCTGGGAAGCGGGAGGAGGGGGTCGTTTTTCTCCATTTCTCTCTTTTTTT
>PYHW01010295.1:580855-599920 GCA_013186435.1 Turdus rufiventris
TTTTTTTTTTGTTTTTTCTGTTCTGTCAGTCCTGCTTGCTGCAGAGATTGGTGTTTACAAGATGAGTCAGAGCAGCCACAGACCAGGGCTGGAGTGGGGGAGCAAGGAATCTGGGATAAAACACCTTGCGCTGATTTTTGTGCCCCAGGGCGCGTTGGATGCCCAGCACCAGGAGCAGAGGGGTGACAGCCACAGCTGTGCCACCTCAGGGGCTGGCTGGGGACACAGAGCTGCTTTCACCCTCCCTGGTCAAGGTGAGGAGATGGTGAGAACAGGAGATGTCCCTGTCAGCTAGAAATCATTGGTACCTACAGCACATTCCACAAACTCTCCTGGCCCTGGACTCGTCACTGGTGGTTTAGGTGAGATATTGGGAAGGAATCCTGTCCTGTGAGGGTGGGGAGGTCCTGGTACAGCCTCAGAGCAGCTGTGGCTGCCCCTGGATCCCTGGAGTGTCCAAGGCCAGGTTGGACAGGGCTGGAGCACCTGGGACAGTGGGAGGTGACCCTGCCATGGCAGGGGTGGCACTGACAAACACCATTTCCCTGATTTATTCACAGGTCTCCTGTACATCCACCCACACGGGCTTTGTGCACATCTCGTCTGTAGCTGACTCAGTTCCCAGTTTCCCAATTTCCCAGTGCTCTTGGCACTTCATTCCCGTGGCAATTCTTTCCCTGGGTCAAACACCAGTTGAGAGCTTTGGCTCCCAGGTTTTACAGCTCCTGCTCTGCACAGCAAAACCAGATCTCTGCCCTCCTTAGGGCACACCCTGAGCTGTTACAACCCACTTCTGCTGAGGGCTTATCAGCCAGATTGCAATGTTTTACTGACTCTTAAATTCAGTGAAAGAAGCCACATCATTTTCATGCATTAAAGACCAAAGAAGGTCTAGACCTTGCTGTCCTAGGGGTTGTTCTTATTTACAGTTTTCTGTCTCACAAATGGCAATTTTCCTGCCTGCACTGCTTTAACTCCCAAATATCCTCAAGAGAGTTGAAAGTGAAGCACCGGTGGGGTTTCCTGGGTTTCAAGACCCTCTGCTCCAAACAGATTCTATCCTCTTTCTTTAATTTTTTTTAAGGGTGGTGTGGAAGAAAAAGAGGGAAAAAAAAATCTCTTGGATCTCTTCCAAAATAGCTAGCTAACTTCCAAGACATGTCTGTCAGTAGACTCGCTCTGGAATTTCCTCTGCAGTTTCTGGAGGGTTCAATTTTTCCATAAAACCTGGTATTATGTAAGGGGCACTGACAAATGTTTCCAGTTGGACCCTGGGACTGCAGATTCATTTGACAAGAGATAACCCAGGCTCCCAAAGCGCTGCAGTCACCCTGGAGCCAGGGCACTCTTGCAGCTCTTCCACTTCTCCACGGATCAAAAAAAGAACCAGAATTAAGAGTTGGAGATTTAACCAGATTATGGCAGAGATAAAAAGAATTCAATGGGATTTAAGTGTGTGAGTGACAACACGGTGACAGGACAGGGTTATCACAGCACCTGGAGCCTCGGAGCACATTTGGGATTGCTCTGAAATGTCCCCAAACATTGCATGTCTGTGCTGAGCGGGGATTTCGGTGTCAGCACGTTTTTCAGGGGGGGTTTGGAATGGCAGAGGGTGTTCTGAGGTCAGGGCTGGAGATGCTGTGCAGGGAAATCCTGACACTGTGACACGTCTGGACACGGCTACTGCAGCCACTCTGACCTCCCCAGGAACCAAAACCAGCCTGTGATAAAGCAGGGAAAGTAAAAAGAAACGTAAAAGGAAACTGGGATCTGTTCTGCAGCTCAGAGGAATCCCAGGGCGCAATCCAAGATGAGGATATGCAGGCACACACAGCGCTCCTCCTGTAAAACCCACACATCTGTGAGCATCAGCGTGGCTGGAAAAAATGGAATTATGTGGGCTGAGTGCAGAGTGGGGATAGCTGTCCATGATTCTTGCTCACATTCTGGAATGGCAATATCTGAAAGGACTGAGCTGAAGAGCATTTTGGGCATATTTGTCAAAAACAAGGGCACAAACACAAATTATTGCATTGCTTTCCAGCTGTGGATGACTTTATGTAGCTCAGGATGGGTTTTTTGATGTGCAGTGACTGGTGTGTCACAGGTGTGTGCCAATTCCAGAATGTTTGTCACCTGCCACTTCCATGGCTTGTCACAAACCCTCCTGACCCTCCAAAGCACTCCTGGAGTCTCCTGTCTCCTCCAACCCTGGGGCCATCCTAGAATCACAAATTGGTTTGGGTTGGAAGAGATTTTACAGGTCACTGAGTCCAACCCTGTGCAATGAGCAGGAACATCTTCCACCCGAATGAGGCTGCTCAAAGCTCCATCCAAGTCTGGAATTTTCCAAGGATGGAGCATCCATCCCTTCTCAGGGCAACCTGCACCAGTGTTTCACCACCTTCACTGTAAAAACTTCATCACCACCCTCAAGGTTGCTCCACCACTTGGCAGCCTTGCCAGGCTCACCCCTAGAAATGATAAAAATGTGCTTTAATCTGCAAATCCATCTGAGCTGCCTGCAATGCCCTCCAGTGTTTCCAGTGTCAGCCCAGGATGAGACACACAGCAAGGAAATGGGGTCCAGAGGGATTATTTTGCCATGGGAGCTACACTGGAGACATTTCCAGGATTTGGTGATCAGATCTCCACCCCTTCCAGCCAGTCTGAGGGGAGGAAAGGCTGAAGGGAGCTGCCTTGCTGATAGGTAAAAGGTAAAAGTTCACAAGTCCACGCGCTCAGATGCCGAATATTTCATGAGCTTGGAGGGATACGGTTTCAGATCACGCTGCTGGAATGCAGCCCTGGCTGCAAGGGATGAGGGGGTGACAGAGCCAGGCTGGAGCTGCAGCTCTTTGCACCCACAGATAGTGAAAAAGAAGAGAAAAAAGGAGATTATTGGAGTGGGATGGTGATGTCCTGGTAGGTTCTAGTAGGGGAGTGCAGGGAAACGTTGCTGGCTGAGTTTGCAGCAGCTCACACTCCGGTTCTGGAGGTTTTATTGATCCCTCAGGGAGCAGACTTGAGCCTTTCCTGTCTGAATCTACCTGGAATCCATGCCCAAATACCTGGTCTTTGTAGGTTGCTCAACCAGCTGAATCTAGTTAAAAATTCAATGGCCATTTCTTCCTTCTGAATAAATAATTGTAATTCATGTGGTCATAAACGATTTTTTTTTCCACTAAGAAAGCTCTCCTTGATATGCAGCCACTGGTTGTCAAACAGAGGCTTGTTTCCTTTCCTGTTAATAAGTCCCTTCTCTTTTTTTCCTGAACCAGGCTTTTTGGGGCATTACATCACCATGCATGAGGTTATGTCAAGACTGGATGGAGATAATTCACATCCTGTCATGTCTGACATAAGAGAGTGGGCGACCTTCCAGCAGGGTAAAATATGAAAGGGAAAGTAAAATGGATCTATTCTAAATGAGGGCTGGGGAATACCTGACAGATGGACTTGGGAGGTGGATGTGTGTTTAATTCTGTTCGCTTTTTGCTCCCTTTCACCTCTGCTGATTATGCCTTAAAAGCTTTGTGTCACGGCCAATTGTCATCTAAATTCCTACAGTGAGTTCCAACCTCATTATTGGACACTGAATGGATTTGGGGATTGTTCATTGCAAAATGGGAAGACAAGGTGAAAATCTGACCTTAAAAACGATGAGCCAAAAGTTGTGATCCATAAATGACAAAATGCAAATGTTCAGTCAGAATTGTAAAATTGGAATGGTTTGGGTTGGAAGGGACCTCAAAGCTCATCCAGTGCCACCCCTGCCATGGCAGAGACACTTCCACTGTCCCAGATTTCTCCAAACCCAGTGTCCAACCTGACCCGGGACGTTCCAGGGATCCAGGAGCAGCCACAGTTGCTCTGTGCCAGGATCTCCCCACCCTTACAGGGAAGAATTCCTTCCCAAGATCTCATCTAAATCTACCTTTGTCCAATTTGAAGTCATTTCCCTGTTTCCTATCTCAGTGCCCCTGTCAAATGTTCCTTTTTTTCCCTTTGCCATGACAATTATTCAGCATTTCCTGAGTTTTGCAGCACTGTGTCACCCTCACTATTCGGAAACTTTTACCATTTTTAATTTGAGCCTTTCCTTGCTGCAATGCAATCCCACTTTTTCTCGTCCCATCAGCCTCAGGATCCAGAAAGGACACCACTTCCTTCTCTCTGGAGCAGTTTTTATGTTTTCAGACCTAAAACATTGCCAGTATGGAAAACCTCAAGCCTAATTACAATCCCATTGTAATTAATGAACACCTACTATAAATTTAACCAGATTCAGGATGAAGCCAAAGCCTGAATCCTGCTCTTACTGCTCAGTTACCAGAAGCAGGCAAACAGAAATAGGAATTTCACATTCTGTTGCCCATGTTTGTCCCTCAGGGCTCTGCTCTGCAATTAAAATAAGGAAAAACTGAGAAGTCACACTTTATAAAAGTGACCATAACTTTGCATCAGGCCAGTTTGAATTACAATAAATCCCTTTTCTGGAGATGTGTCACTGCTATTTAAGGAGTGGGATCTGTGCTCTGATCTGCCCTGAGATCTCCTCTGTAACAGTGTAAAATCAGTAAAAACTTCAGCATCTGAGAAGATTTACTCTGGGTTTAATCTAAGTAAGGGAGAAGCATCATTGCTCATGAATCTCGACTCAAAATAAATTTACCAAGAGCTTTAATACTTCACATTTGGCCCCAAATTATTACTGTGTGACAAGATTTGAGGGCATGTGAAACAGGAGCAGCTTTAAAATGAAAAATCTTGCGAGTTATTTCTATTTCATGTTGCTACAAACTCTTCAGAGTCCTCCACATCCTTTTGGTTTCTGATTTTTAATGAAGCCATCATAAACCCGCAGCAAATTTAGCTCAAGGAATTCCAATAAAACCTTTAGGAAAAAAAAAACCTCCAATATACTATATCTGAAATGACAAGTGTGTTATTGCAATCAAATGCAGACTGACTAACGTTTATTTGGGGTTAGGGAAAAATGGATTTTAATTCATGACAGCTGATTTTTGTACATTTTTTTTTCAGAGTAAGAATTATTTACCTGTCTGAACCAAATTACGTTGTTTGAATTTGAACATTTAAGGATGAAAACGCGACTGAGAAAGGTTATCCACCCATTTTAACATAAAAACAGTGAAACAAAGAGCCGTGTATTTAAAAGTGAAAACAAGACTCTGTCATTATTGCTGGTGGAGAAATGTGTAAAATTAAGGAAAGGCAACGGAAACGTGGTTTTTTGCATGTGCAGCAAATAGGGGTATTTCATTGTGGAACTTTTCACTACCTCATTTCAGGCACTTTATTGCTCCTCCAATTTCATTTTCTGTGTAATTTGACAAAATTACAAGTTCCTTCCCGCCCAAGGATGGCTTTGCTTTCAAACTGTAAATGTGTAATTTCAAGCTCCAGCTTCATAATGCACCTTTAAAACAAATTGAAGCCACATTGCCACAGCCAAGGAGTCGTGTTGGGAATGAATAAAGGTTTCTTGCAGGAGGGTTGGTGTCTGTGTTTGTACCAAAAAACAAGTGACCACCACAGCTCACTCTCTGTCATTCATTAATGTCCACTAAAAAAACTTTTTATTATGATTAAGGTCTCACAGCTACATCCAGAAAGCGTGAATTTTTCACAAATTATACAGAAAATATCCATCTTCCTTATTCTGTCTGTTCAGGGATGCTCAGCTGAGCCATTGGAAAATATTCCTAGAAATACTCTTGGCAGAAAATGCTGCTTTCCTCACTAAAATAAATGTGCTGGAAACAATGAGTGGGGGAAAAAAAAACTTTTGCAAGAAATATCCATGTTGGAGGATGCAGGACCATCATCTCCCTGCAGTGATGATGATCAATATTTGCTCCCAAACCTTCTATCAGAGGTGAGTCCCAGTCCTGTGCTCCAAACCAGGATTTGGGGAACCAAATCTGTGACCACAATTCATGTTGCAGGTGCTGTTTCCATCATTAATACTAAAATATTACTGAAATAAAATTGCAGAATCACAGAATAGGCTGGGATGGAAGGGATCCACGTGCATCAAGTCCTGGCCCTGCACCACCCTCCCCAAGAGGCTAAAAACGTTGTCCAAACACTTTTCTCCCCCCCCAAAAAAAAGGATAAAAACTCATTTTAATCAGGTAAAATGCAGTCCTTGCTGGTTTTCTCTGCTGGGGAATGTGCTCAGGTCTGCTCTGAGTGGTTGGGCTCTGTCCCTGACCTCTGGATGCACACAGGGTGGTCTGACAGGCACCACAGAGCTCCCAGACCTTCTCCTGACACTTTCTTCCCTATTTCAGCACCTCTCCCTTGGGTCTCAGAGGATGTGATAGAGGGGGAAGCAGGGCCTGGGAGTTCATGGCAGGATTTTCCCCTCGTCCCCAGATGCTTCTTTCAATTAAATAATCTCTAGGCTCAAAAACTGCTGGTGGATTTACATTAAATATCCCTGGGTGTGGGTAATTGAAAAATGTGAGGAGTGAAGCATAAATCTGTTAAAAAACTCTCTACAGAACCTGCTTTGGAGATTATTACTTAAGTCAAGGATATTAAAACTATGCTGAGGTTATTGGCTAATCCACCAGCATCCTGCCAGTGGGATTTCCTACAGTTCACCAACAGATAAAAAATAAGGTGATCCCAACTGGCCTCCACTCCCTTGTGTCAAATGGAAGCCTGCTGTAATTACAGGAGACAGAGAAAAGAAAGATTTGATTTAATTTAGCAAAAGACCAGCACAGCATCGATATCCCGGGGGAATTATCTGGTTTTAGACATTTGTAAAAAAATAGGACTAGTGGTAATGGCATTTATTTATACCTCTTGCCTCCCCCAGAATAACTGTAAAAGCTTCAAACCTGGATTTTACGCCCTCAGAAGTGGATCTGCAACAGGTTCATAGGTCAGTCTGCAAGATTTGAGGTGATGTTTTGAACTTTGAACAAGTTACAAATATTTCCTCAAACAGCAAATGCAATAAATATCTCAGCAGAAGAAATTTCTTTGACTTCTTTCCCTGGATTTCATCCAGGGAAGAAAGTGGGGCCAGGGCCATTACATGATGAGGAGGAATTTTAAAAGTCAGCTTCAGGAACCTCAGCAGAAAGCTCATTTCAGGCTTCGTGTGAGTTTTTGATGAACATTTTTTGGTGTCTTGAAGCATTTTACTCATCCCTGGTAAATTGGGGCTGTATCTGTTAAGTCTGTCAGCCAGGAGCCACCGTAAATGTGAAAAGCAGAAAAGGCTCTGCTGAAGGTTTCAAACCAGTCCTTATTTCTCATTTTGGGTGGAACTGAGAGCTTGTTTTCCTTCTGTCTGGAAATGTCACCTACAAGATCTTCTAAATTCTCCATCCTTCACAATTTGGGTTTGCATTTGATTGGAAATTTGTCTCCAGGCTCAGCAGGGTGGGCTGGGAACACCAACTTCCACTACAGTTATTTCAGAGTAAATAGATTTTTCTGCTACATTTATGAACAGGGAAAGTGAATGATGAAGGGGGAGTGACACGTTTTCCTTGATGTGCTTTGTCACTCAGAGCTGTTCGAGTTTGAGGCAGTCAAATTAATTTAGGTCCGCAAAAAGTGAGTGATGTGCCCTTTTCTCTGAGGTAAAGAGATATTTGTAGTGGCATGAAGCAAGCTGGGAACATTTCTTGTCAGATTGCCCAAAGGAAATAGCACCGTGAACAACTGGCTTTTTGTAGGGAAGACTATATTAAAAGGGGAAGAAAAAAAAACCAAAAAACAACATGGTCTAAAACTATATTTATAAAAAAAAGAGGGGAAAAAAGATGACATATTTCAAGTCTTGCTGAAACGCCTGAAAAGTTTCCCTGTGACACCAAAATGATCTAAGTCATGTCTCCAAAGAGTAGCTCATCATTTCTCAGACAACAGCAGGAATTTGTGGCTGACCTCCTGAGGGAAATGGTCAACTTTCTCCATCTTCCCTCTCCATGCCAATGTTTGCCTTTAATTTATGTTGGTCAGTCGAAAATGGAAAGTTCAGCACCAAAACTGAACTGGAGTGGGGGGAAAAAAACCCAGCATGAGAAAGGATTTGTTTTGTGGGATGTGTTTTCCCCAGGCTGTCCCCGTGCGTTTTCCAGCCTGCACACGATGGAGAAATGAAAGGCTGCAGTAATTGAGGTCAGTTGTTGTTCCTGCTGACTGTTTGCAAAGGGTTTTTTTACAAGCTGTCAGGCCACCTCCATCTGGTCAAGCAGCTCCACATCTCCCCCAGCCGCGGCAGAGTTTTCTTTCGAAATATCGCGGAGAAAACGCGTTGTGTCGGGAGAGACGCGGGGAATTTTCAACGGGGACTCCATGATGGGCTTTGGCATCTCAGCCTCTTGTAGATCTGTAGATTGAGTAGGTTTAGTTGTGATTCTCCTGTAGATTTGTGGATTTTGTAGTAACTCTCCTGTAGATTTGTGGAATTTTGTTTAAATGCTACCCCAACACAACACAAGGTTTGTGAGTGTCCGGGCAATTAAAGTGAAGACAACGAGGTGCACCAAGGAAACAGCACCCAAAAATATCACAGGAGATACTCATGCTGCAGGTCACGAGAAGAAGAAGGGCAGAAAATCTGAATTTTGGGTTTGTTGACCCTGCTTTGGGGGGATGAATGACCCTGGTGCATCTTCCTGCACCAAAGGGAGATCTGAGGGCAGCAGGGAGCTCCAGAGCCACTTCCATGATGATTCCGGAAAAGCACTGAGGTTTTGCTACTCCAGGAAGTCACTTCTTCCTTCACCAGGCTGATATTTAACACCAGAGCAGATGGACACTGATTTTGGATGGGTTGAACATGGCCAGCCTCACATAAACCTACAAGAAACCCTTCTAATCTGACTTCTTTAAAAATTCCCTTAAAAAATAGCAATCCAGGTCTCCAAAAAAGCAATAAGAAGCTGATCAAGCTGCAATCTACAGGGAAAAAGTGATGAATATTCTGTGATTAGATTTTGTGTCACTGCAAGGAGCATCACAGTGATGCCAGACAACACAGGGCACAGATTCTGTCAAAGAAAATTTAGAAATAAGGTTTGAGATTTGTGTTTTGGCAGCGTTTGGGACAAATCTCCATCCTGCAGATATTTATTACTCTTGCAATTCCTGTTCTATCTGTAGTTTTCTTTTTGTTTATTTGTTTGTTTTTTTGGTAAGGAGCCTTTGTCAACAACCCATGTGAGGTTTTCATCTTTAAAAAAAAAAAAAAAGAAAAAAAAGAAAAAAGCTGTTTTCTGCAAAACACATCTTCTAAAACTGGAGAAATGCAGAAATCTAGATTTATTTCCTTTCCAGAACTTGCATTTTTACATATTTACAGGTATGGCAAATGTAAATGCCATTTAAGTTGAGTTTAAAACAATATTTATGCCAAGATAATCCCTTGAAGGGTATTTTACCCACTTGGGAGAGACCATGCTCTCACGAAAAGCTGAATTTCAGCAGATCTCACACTTTATGGTCCTAATGAACAATCCCAAATTGTGCAAACATGACCAGTAAAGGGGTTGGGTTATCTGTTTGTCTTTTTCTGGTTTGTTTTTTCCACTTCCTCTGGACCCACACATCATGCTGCCTCATGATTTCCCACACCCAGGACATTGGAAAGCAGTTTTTCCATAGAATCTCTCAGGCACGAGCTCATTTCCAGGGATTCCACCCAAGATTTCCACTACCTGACACCTCACTGGATTTTCTCCCTGAGCTGGGAACATCTGGAGCTGCCTGCAGTGCACATCTGGATGAGGCACAGCTGCTGGAGGGGAAATCAGAGATGCTGGGAAGATCTCAGAACAACCCTACAACCACCATCAGTCCAACCAGGGTGGGCTCCTCCGTGGTTGAAAATTTCAGCTCTTTCCCATATAATCAACTGTAATGGCGCTGGTGTTTTTGCACCACCTATTTAGTGGTTTGTTTGGAGTTTCTTTTGTTTTTACTTGGAGTTAGGATTAAAAAACACATGAAGGAAATGGGTTTTGTTGTGTTTGGGCTTGGTTGCTTATTAAATTTTATGGAACGTACAGAAAGTTCAGCAACACTTCTAGCCACCAGTTAGAAGTGAGCAAAAGGGAGATGAATCGAGTTAGCTACACGGTCTCTTAAAGCTAGAAAGTCCAATAGAAAAATAACACCTATATTATTGATACTTTTAATTTAATAACTAAATTTCCATGACCCTCAGTGTGGCACTAATTGTTCAACTAGAAACTACTGCCTGAAACCATGAAGAAGAAGGAGGAAGATGAACACAGAAAGAGACACCACCTAAAATAACTAATTTTGTTCCATATTTATTATTATATTAGAAAAACCTCATATTTAAAACTCTTTGCCATGTGAAATCACACATTTTTATTTAACTACTCACACATAATTTTTACTTTATCACTCAAATTTGAAAGTTTTCTCCAAGGCCTCAGGTCTAAAGCAGTGTTCTCCAGGGGGTCAGTGCCTGACAGCACAGAAAGCTCAAAAAACCCAGGTTTCAGGGATCCAACAATCAACTTTTGGCACAAGCTCCAAATAGATCAAAATTCACCTTTAACCCTTGAGGTTTCCTGGGCTTTCCCTTGCAAAGAACCCCCAGCTGATGGGGGGAGGAAGAAGATGCTCACATTTCTCAGTGAGACCAGAGGATGATCCCCACCCTGCACTGACTCCTCCATCCCTCTCAAACCCCAGAGCACAGCAGACTCTGAGTCCTGCAGACCCTGGAGCTCTGTTAGTGATGAAGACAACTCCCAGAATTTTGGGCCAGATCTAGAATGACGTGTTTTACACACAGATTGTGGGAATGGCCGACTGTTCCCAGCTGGGAGTGGGCAGAGGGTGCTCCTGCAGCCCAAGGTGTCTGTGTATTGTCTGTGACAGCCCTGGCAGTAGCAAGTTGGGCCCTGGATATGAAATATGGTATTTTCACACATTCAGGGAATGCCACAATAAAACAAGGCACTGGTGCAGTTTACGACTGGGCCTCATGCTGAGTCCAATTAAACCTACTGTTTCCAATCAGGTTTAATGTGAGGATAAAGTGAATGCTCCCTGAGATTTGGAGGAGGATAATTTGTCAGTAATAATAAGTGTAGACAAACAGGATGTTCCACAGTGCAGGGGCCTGATTAAAACCAAATGTGTTTCCAGGGATCCTCTCGAAACTCCTGGCAGCCAACACAGCCAGCCTTGCTTGCAACTTACAGCAGTTCTTCTGCAAAAGCTTGCAGCCTTTGCAATTCTTCCTAAATCCCACGGAGAAAAAATCAGAGCCAGGCCATTGGGTCACCCAAGAGCCATCTCTGTGCGTTGCTGTTGGGTTTTGAGGGGGTTTTTTTTAGCGCATGTTTCAGCTTTATAACCTGTCAATGCAAGGACATCCTAACAGGAAAGGGAAGAAGTCTTGGATTTTCAGCCTGGCCCTATCCTACTTCCTGACAAGAGCCTGTCTAGCTGGACTTAGCATGGGCAAAAATGCATTTCCTGATCAGAATGGGGTTTCCTACAAAAGGTGAATTCTTTCTTGATGAACTTTACCATAGAAAGAAAATGCGCCGTCATCAGATCTTGGTCCAAAAAATCACTTCAGCTTCGGGGGAGTTATTGAAAAGAAACAAGGAAAGTTTTAAACTATCCCAGACTTCAGGTTTTAAATTGGACTTGAGATCATTCTAATAACCTTTTTTTCTTATTTCCTAAAGCAGGATTTTCTCACTTTTTGGCCAGATGGGAGCCTGGGTACGTCAGTGCTCGTTAGTCAAGTTACAGTCCCTGGGAAATCAGTGGTTACCTGGTGCTGGAGAGCTGCTTTTGTTTATTAGAGACAACCAGCCTGAGGTCAATGTGCAGAGCACTTAACATACTAACAAACCACTAATTAACCCGACACAGAAGCAGGAGCCTGAGCCCAAAATATGTCTCTAATTCTCCATCCATCCATCCGTGCTTCCAGCAACACAATGGATGGTGTGTGGAGCATGGAGCTGCCACGGGGTGGGGGTGCCACTGCTGCAAGCTCCAGAAATCTGCATTATCTGAAAGAAATGCAAACCTGGATGTGCTGTATTGCTGGTTTTCCTTAGGGTAATCACCTCCTCAAGCACCTTCTTTGGGGCTGTAGCTCTCTGTCCTTTCAAATTTTTATTTGCCTTAAGGATGGTTCGGGTTTGCTGGAAATTTTCTGCCTGGATCCTCTGTCTCCTTCTGTCCTGCTGGCACTTGCTTTTTTTTTTTCAACAGCAGATTATGGGAATCACTGCAATCCTCAAAAATGGGGATTCCCTAGGAGGTCTTAGTGCTTGTTTGGTGTTATTTCCAATAACACCCTCAGAAACCTCCATGACTCCCTTACATCTCATCCCTTAGTGAATTCTCATCAGGAAGGTCTGATGAGATCCTCCCAGTGCCCCCAGGACCAAATATATATTCTTATATTCTAAAATATATTTTATATATATAAACACAGATAATAAACCTCATTCTAGGCTATAAACGGGGAGACAACCCCAAAGATCATTGTGGGTGAGTTCCCATCAAAAATGGAGCACACATAGAAATAGGTGGAAATTTTAAAGTCCCAAAATAAAGCTCTGGTGTGGTTTTGGGGCATGTCCCAAGTGGAGTGACCTTGCTGGGAAAAGGCTGGACAGGCACTAAGGGGCTGATTTCAGTCTCAAAATGGGTGAAAAACTCTCTCCTCCCCCTTTTTTTAAATTTTTTTTTGGTTGTTGTAGTTGTTGTTGTTGTTTGTTTGTTTGTTCGTTTGTTTGTTTGTGAAAAAATGCAGGTGAATTCACGGGATTCTGTTTTGAAGAGGCTTGGAAGAAATCAAATTTGGGATGAATGTTTGCATACCTTTGTCTTCAAAAAAAAAAAAAAATAGAATTTCTACAAGACTGGGAGTTGAGATGGGAAAATGGCATCGATAAAGTAAAGAAAACACGTCCTGGATGGGAGGATGGATAGAAAAAGGCCCCAAAACAGGGATGCCAGTCTGGCAGTCATTCCTCACTTTTTCCTGACAGAAGTGACAGTGGCAAAGATGTCCCTTCAAACAGCAGCAGCTTCCCCAGGAACCCCTCGATGTCTCTGAGCAAAGCTGCCCCAGACAAATAAACGATTCGATTTAATTTGATTTAATTTAGAGCCACAGCTTGTTCCCAGGGAAGGGAAATTGGATCCACGGCAGAGAGCTGGGAAGGGGGCTGAGATGAAACAAAGGAGGCAGCTCTGCTGCTTGGGATTCTTCTTTTGTCCAGTGGAGATTTCCTACAGGACAGAACCCCTTCTCCAAACAGCAGGGTGGTTTCAGTGACCTCCTTTCCTGCCACTGTTCCTTCTCCTCTGATAATGGGGAAGAACATTGGTCTGCTCCTCCTACAACAAACAAACAAAGCATGAAGTGTTTGATGGCAAAAGGCTACTCCGGGCTGGAGAGCTTTGCAAACAGAAGGTGCCAGGGGTTAGAACATGATTGTTTCTGCTGCTGCTGCCCTGCAGCCTCCAAGCTTGGTGCATCCAAAACTTTGAGTGGTGAGGAACTGGGGAGGAGGAGAAGCTGCCTCTGAAAGGGAATGGAGCTGGGAAGGGGCTGGAGAATTCCTGAGGGAGCTCAGCCTGGAGAAAAGGAGGCTCGGGGGAATTTCTGGCTCTGCACAAGTCCCTGACAGGAGGGGACAGCACCAAGTCAGGCTCTGCTCACGGGGAACAGGGACAGGAGGAGAGGGAACAACCTCAGGCTGGGCCAGGGCAGGCTCAGGGGGGATATAAAGAAAATTTCCTCCCAGAAAGGGTTGTTAAACACTGGAGCAAACTGCCCAGGGCAGTGGTGGAGGGATGTAAATGTGGCAAAGGTGTGACAGGTGGGGACATGGCTCTGTGCTGGCTGTGGCAGAGCTGGGGAATGGCTTTCCATGACCTCAGAGGTGTTTTCCAACCCAAAAATGCCTCTGTGATTCCACACTTTGCCTCCTCCTCTCCTGACTCCAAAGAACTTTTTGGGAGGAGAGTTGTGTTTTAGCTGCTGGCCATTGTTCCACGCTGGCTCCTGGAGGAACACCTCCCCCAGGTGCCCAACAAAGGGGATTTTTGGGGCCAGGTGTGGGCTGGGAGCAGGAACTGAGCCCTGGCTGTGCTGCCAGGAGGTTGTGGCAGCCCCAAGGGAGTACCATGGACAGGGTGCCCATCATGGTGTGTGATGAGTGAAAAACTGACGTTAAAAAGGGGGGAGAAAAAAAAAAAATATCCCAGCACATGGTCACAGGCTGATCTTGGGGCTTGCAAAGAGCCTGGAAAATCATATCAGTGTGATGTGAATCTTCTTGGGTCTTCCTGACGCAGAGAAATTCAGCAGTGACCTTTTCTTGAGCTGTCACCCGTCTGGAGCAGCTGTGGAGCAGAGCTACCAGGATATATCCATAAGATAAGGCAATTACAGCTTTTTTTTTTTTTTCTGTTTTGGTATCAGTAGAGAAGTAGCAGCACTTGTTTGTGGTGGTGTTTGATGGGGTTTTTAAAATCTGGATAGAAGTTATCACTGCTTTCCTCTTTCCTTTTCCCCACTGCACATCATTAAACACTCAGCTCTGGTTTTGCATCTGGCCACACCTCTCAGATGTGCCATTGACTCCATCGAAATGAAAGAAAAATCCACAGCTATTCAGGATAAAAAACCAGTTGTTTGAAATTCTAAGGCATAATATAAACATTTCCCTCAATGTTGGATTTCCTTTTTCTGAGCAAGTGCTGTCACTATCATTGCTTTAAATCTGGGCAGAGTTTTTGTAACTTTATATACTTTTTTTGTAACTGTGACTGCCTTAACATTCGGGGGGAGGATGCTAGGAAGCAAACTGGAGATGTTTTTTTCCTCTTTTTTTCATTGATTGTTTAAATTTCATACCCCTGAATGATGGAGCTGGTCCTGTTCACAAGAATATTTTCTCATTTTATATTCCCTCTCAAAACGAGTGCTCAGCCTGGGAATTATTTTAGGAAGAATATTTTTAATAAGACCCATACAGTTATAAAACATAATCAAAATGTATTAATTCTTCTTTAGACCTTTGCTTTAGGCTGGAATTGTCTCTGCCCTTTTATGCCTAGAAAATGAAAAATATGGGTTTTGCTCCAGAAAGCTTCTGCTTAATACCATGTTTTTAAAATTTATTTTAAATAAACATGCGAAGGTGTCACGGCGCTGCTCAGTGAAGATGGAAATTGCATTTA
The DNA here is from genome assembly GCA_013186435.1 of Turdus rufiventris. Lineage (NCBI taxonomy): Eukaryota > Metazoa > Chordata > Aves > Passeriformes > Turdidae > Turdus > Turdus rufiventris. The sequence goes on from PYHW01010295.1 coordinate 596,117, forward strand.
AAACTCTTCTCCTGACTTTTTTCCAAATTGAAATGCTCTGGGAGTCCACTAGAGGGTCCAGCTGGGAGCAGCTGCTCTGGGTGAGGCAGGTGGAGCATCCCCAGGTCAGAAAACACCTGCGGGTGGAGAAAGGGACGAGATGAGCCGGGAAATTTATCCCAGGGATGGTCACAAAAGGGTCAATCGCTCCTTGCTGCAGTTAACTCGAAGATGGGAGCTTATGGCAAGAATTACTGCTCGTTTCTTCTCCCTTCTCATTCCTTAGAAAGCTCCCCAGGCTTTTAAAATTAAGTTATATTTCGGTTTTGAGCGTTTTTCTTGCAACTCAAGGGATTAAAAAACCAAATCTATAAAATCACCTGCAGCCTTTGGGATTCCAGCTGGCTTGTGCTGCACTCAACGAGTCAGCCTGAAATACAGAGTGGCAGCAAAACTGATGTCTTACCTCGATTTTTTTATTGGGAGGGCAATAAACCACTTATTGACCCATTGGTTCCTTTCTTTTTTAGCACCTTTGCCAAGACCAAAATCCGAAGAGGAGCAAAAAAGGAGTGACTTTTATGGGAGCACAGAAAGGACCTGTCAGAGACATTTTGGGCAAGAAAACCTTTTTGCAGTTCAATTTTGCAGGCTGCAAACACCAGACAGAAATGGGCCAAAAATAACTGCAATGGAATATCGTTGTTTTATCGAGGGACTTCATCTCTTTCTCACTTTGTGGCAATTCCCCTCCCCTGCTTTTTGGGGCTCTGGATTTTGGTTTCATCGTGGGGATGGGGAGATGATATCCACAGCTTTATCCTCAGAGCTGACAGCTACTGAGAAAAACCTTCTTGTAATGTGGCTCCATGACATGGGATTAAATTTAGGATTTAAGATTCCTGCTCCTGCCTAAGCCCTGAATTCTGTCTGTGCCATGTCATGGAAAATTATGACTTGGCTTTCACAGGAGTAACTCACTCTGCTCCTTCCATGCATTCTGCTGCCAGCAGAGTTGTCATATTTTATGGGCAGATCAAGAAGTGCAGCCTTCTGTAAATGGACAGTTCCAATGGACAGAAAAGGTTCCGATTGCAGCAGTCCCTCTTTGGAAATGCAGCTTGGAACGCTGATTATTTTCCTTCCTCCTGCACCAAAACAAACCAAAGCTCCCATTTTTCTCCATCCCACTCACTCCAAAGGCCAGGCCCCAGACAGGGCTGGGAGCTTTGCTTATGTGAAATAAAAACAAAGCACAGAGACTGCTCAGAAAGGATCAATAACCAGTGATCCTTTACCAGGCTTCCCTTTGAAAGCAGTGCCAAAATTTCCATCAACTTCAGCAAGAACCTGAGATTTACCTGCAGGTCAGCATGGTCTAAACACACCAGGCTGGGATGTAAAAAATGCTTTAATCCTGCACTCTGCACCAAAGTTGCACTTTGAATAATCCTCCCTTTTTTTCCTTCTCCACTGCCTCACTTTCCTCATCTATAAAAATGAAAATGAGCATTGCTGGTTTGCATATTAAATTTAAAAATTAGAAAATAATTAGCTAAAATAGCAGAATATCTTTCTAGTTACCTCCTGGATCTGTTTTTTTTCTGCTGTTATTACTTTTATTAAAATCTGGTATTTGGGATCTCTACTCCCCCCAGTCCACACGAGCATCCTTAAGTTGATAAAACTCCACTAAGGAGAAGAACTGAGGATCCAGGACCTAAATCCTGTCAATTCTACTTAATCCATGCAATTATCCAGCCTTACACAGTGGATTAGACAGGCAGTGGCACCAGTGCCAGTCCTGAGGGACTCTCCCAGTTCCCTCCTCGCTGTGACCATCTCCTAGTGGCACTCAGACTCAAGTGTTGCTGATTTTACTCTGAATTTAGCTGGACCACACAGCCCTGATCCAGTGACAGCTGGCAGGATTGGCTCCTATTTTCTTTTTCTTTTTTTCTTTTTCTTTTTTTCTTTTTTTTTAATATATATTACCTTGTTTTTATGGACAGCCTGTGTGCATGATCAAAAGATAAACTTCATTAAGAACAAATGACAGAAAAGACACCCAGGTGGATTTAAAACGTGTATTAAGACTTCAGTCATCCACCCAGATTATCTTTTATTTTTTAGCAGGATTTTAATCCACGGAATTACAACCCACCAACCAAAAACAGGGAAAAAGTTTCTCCCGGCACATCAAATTGGGATTAAATCCCGCCGTTCCAAAAGGGACTAAATAAATATTTCCCTCTGGGAGTTGACACCCGCAGCCTCTCCATGTGCTAAGGAGGGGAGTGTGGTTAATGGCTGTGTAGATAAACCTTATCTAAAGGACACCACTTCACTTCCCAGGCTGCACACTCATCCTCCAGCCTCGGTGGCACTGGTGCCTCAGTGACAGCAGATCTGGGCCAGGTAACCCGATTTTACAGTCACGCCCCAAAAATCCCCCAACAGGAGTTTTTGGGTTAAAAAAAAAGCGATTTACAGTGACCTGTTAGGAAAAAAAAAATTAAAAAAAATAAAAAAAGGTGTTTTGCTCACGCCAGGCGCTGCTTTAAGCGAGCAAAGTTTGCCCCGGGCTCTAAAAGCGGCTCCAGCTGAATTTCAGCCGCGTTTGGGAGTTTGTTTGGATTTCTGGGTCAAGGCGATCACCAAGGTGATTTTTTAAATTATAATTTCTTTTTTTAATTTTTATTATTTCAGAGAGAAGGAAAGCAGGGAGGAGCCCCTGCTGCTGCCGGAGGAGGGATGCTGCTCCACCTCCTCCCAGGTGATGTTTAAAGCACAAAAAAACCTCCTCAAACCGGCGCACAATGGCCACATTGTAAACCCGTCCCTTCCCATCGTGTAGGACGTTGGGATCGTTAGTTTTGGCCGGGAATAAAATATAAATTACACGCAAAGTGCTCTGCTAGCGGGCAGCGAACGCGCGCTGCCGCTGTAATGTTTCTCATTATATTTCCCCTTTGTTCCTAAAAAAAAAATGACTGAGTTATTGCATAATGCAGGAATCGAGAGAGAGGGAATATGCAGCACGAGGATGGAAACGAAGGCAGCCTGTCAGTTTTAAGCGCAAATGAATGCTCGGTTTCTTTTAAAAAGAAATCTCACTACAGGGCTAATCGTCTGGGAAAAAAAAAAAATCCCATTCTGACAAGTAAATAGTTTGTTTCCTCCCCCTTTCAAACAGCTTTGAAAAATGTCCAGCAACCCATCAGAGGGTTTCTCCATCAGAGGATTTATTTAGGCTTTCCCGATTCTTGAAGTTTTCCCCCGAATTTTGCGTGCGTGCGCTTTTTAGGTTAATAAAAGTTGATTTCCAAGCTTTTGGACGCCTCGGGGGTACAATGAGCTCGGATGTCAAATGCATCAAGCAGCTAATGAAGGGATTTCAGAGGTCTCCGAAGTGTCCATAGCAGCAATTTGTAGCGTCTCATAAAGGTGAAGCCCATTCTGGCTCCAGTGTGTTTTGTCTGACACTTTTCCGGGCGCTCCAACTCCGATTTGCTGCTTTATTCCGATTTTCCGTCGTTTTCAAGCGGTGTCGCTGCCACGGGGGTTGTGGGCAAAGAGAGGCAAAGCAGCACCCCCAGCTCGTGACACTGGTTCTGGGAAAGGACAAACGGGGAAAAAATTACCAACAGGGATCCAGAGGCGAAAACGATACAGGGGGAAATCCTAATCCGGGGAAATCCTAATCCAAGGAAATATTTTACTGTATAGAGGTCTTGTTGGGAGTGGGGCAGGGGAAGCTGAGCGTTTTTCTTCTTTTATTTTTTTACTTTTTCTTATTTTCCTTTCATTTTTTAATTCTTCTCT
>PYHW01010295.1:602277-633861 GCA_013186435.1 Turdus rufiventris
GCGCTGCCTGCGCGCCGCCCGCCGCCCCTCGCTCTCCCCCCCAAATTTGTTGCATTTCCTCCATTGATTGTTTAGTCAGAGGTTTTGCCAACTTCCTGATGGTTCGTTCTCTGATCCTGAAAAAAAAAAAAGAAAGAAAGAAAGAAAAAAAAAAAGAACCGCATTTCCTTTTTGACTTAAGAGGGAGAGAGAGAAAGAAGCGGAGGCTGGGGGCTGGTGGACGCATCGAGCTGTATGTACCGGACTTTTTCTCTTCCCTCTCCCCGTCCCCAAACCCTCCTCCTCTTCCTCTTCCTCCCCTGCGAGCCCGGGGTTTGCACCGTGCCCTTCTCCTGCCTCAGAGCTCCGCGATTCCAGGGACGGAGCCTGAGCAGGGCAAGAGCTCTGCTGGACCGAGCTCTTGCGTTTGCTTCCTTCTCCTTAAATTGCTTTAATTTTTTTTTTATTCTTTGTTTCTTTTTCTTGTCTTTTATTTCCCATTCCGTATCCTATCCTTGCAGTTCTTGTGGCTACGACAAGGGATCCAACTGCAGAAAGAAAAGTAAACACGGAAATCTGTTCCACTCGCCTTTATTTGCTTCGGGTTTTCTGTTGTGGGGTTTGTCTGAGTTTGGTTTACTATTATTTCAATTTTTTTTTTCTTTTGAGAGCAGCAAGGCTCCCTTTGCATTTATTCCCAGCTCTACTGTCTTTAATCCCGCTGCCTAAAGTGCAAAAACTGCCCAGTTTAAAACCTGTAAATCTTAAATCTGTATTCTCGTAGTTAATTTTTATCCCTAATTTTGCCATTCCAGAATATGCTTAAAATTGGTGGTAATGGAGTGCAAAGCTTGGCACAAGCAGAGCAAACTTTGTAGAAAAGTATTGTCTTTCCCCCTCCTTCAAGCCCTTTTTGTGAACTATTTTTGTGTTGGCTGGGACGATATTTATCATTCAAATTAGCACAGATTCAGCTCTGGAGCTGCAGAAGTGCCGGGCCCTACCTCAAACCTCCCAAAATCAGCGGGAGCTTCGGATCCAGCCCTACAGAAATAAATCAGAGGGAACTCCTAGGTACGGTGTAAAGGGAAATATATTCGGGTCGGGGAGAATGGGGTTTTGTCCTGCAGGGGGGCACAGGGGAGAGCAAAATCCCAACTGCTCGCTGGATTCCAGGGGTGTTTATCTGGGAAATCTCCAACCATCTTCAACGGGAAATCTCCACCAGTGCTCAAATTAGGGCCTGCTTTGGGATTCAGTCCTAAAAGTTGGTCCTAAAAGGGTCCCAGCCCCATATTTATTTGTGAGTGAATGTCTGCAGGGCTTGCCCAGTGGGTGTGGAGGCATTCCCGGGGATGTTTGATGTCCTGCAGAAATCAGATGTGACACGGAAACCGCTCCTGGAGGCGAGGGCAGGTTTGTCCTGTCTCTGTCCCCACTCTCGGTGTCCCCACGCGGGGGGAAAATGCGAAAATTCCCTCTCAGGGGTATTTTCGCATCCCTCCGCAGCCGCGCCACATCTCCGCGTTTTTCCCCTGCCAGCAACTCGGGATTTCTGCGGAGATCCCAAAGCGAGCCGTGCACCCCATCCAAACCCCAAACTCCCCTTTTCGGCACCGCCAGCGCTGACACCCGGCGAGGAATCCAAACATTTTGTTATTCTCGCGCCTCAAGCACCGCTTTGGGGAACTTTGGGGAAGTTTTTGGAAGTTTAGGGAAGCTGCGAAAGCGCTGCGAGGTGCGGGCTCTCCGTTAGGTGGCATTGGAAGTTTGGGACAGCAAAACCCGGCTCTGCCTCGTATTTATCTTTTCAGCACTTGTTCTAAACTCACGGCACAATTTGCTTTATCAACAGGCGGTGGAATCATTTTATCAGCTCGCTTTTTTTATCTGGGGGGAAAAACCACCCTCCCCTGTCACTTCCCCGAGCCTTGTCGCTGCTTTTTAGTCAATTAAAAATAATCAAAATATCAAAATAATTGGTTGCTGTACAGCACTTGCAAACCATAAGAAGCCAAGCAGATTCTACACAGCCCTTTTTTTGTTTTCTAGAGCCTCAAACACCTGAGAACTCAGCCGTGTCTTGCCGCACTCGTCGGAGAAGGAATTTTGCACACATCTTGTGGGGTGTTGTCTGCTGAGCAAAGGAAAGATGGAAATAAGGAAAGAAAAATGTGTATAGCACGGAGTAGTTTTGTTCTGACGGATCGTGGGTGCAGTTTTAAATAGTAAAAATAATTAAAAGTTCTTTTAAAAATAGAAATCGATATTAATTAATTAGGTAAAATGTTCTTCTGCTCACAGGAACTCTGTGAGAGTTCTGCTTTTGCATCTCATTCCATCAGTTTTTGCTAAATCAGAAAAAAAAAGAAAAAAAACAGAAAAAAAATTTAACTGTTAATTTTTGCGCTTTTTTTTTTCAAAGATAGAGATCGTTTTAAACATAGGATAATGAACATAATTCAATTTACACTGGTGAAATCTCATTAACTAAATTAGAGTCAGCCCTTTATTTACAATGAGCAGAATCAGCCTCAAACTGTTTGCTATTGTTTGGTTTGTTTTGGTTTCTTTTTTCCCCCTGACTTCTTGCTGTCATTTAATTTAAAGGGCAGACTCCACATTTATCCTCGTTTGGGGAAAACGTTCTAAGGAATTAAATCTGGGTTTTAATTTCAAGGCACTGTGTTTGAATGGCTTTGAAGCCTCCTGATTCACAGAGGTTTAATAATACTAATATATTATAATAATTTAATAATAACTGTATTATTTGTCAGAATTATGACTGACAAGCTCTGTCAGAAATGTATGTATGTAACATTTATCTGTGTTTTAAGATATATAGATAATTAAATATATACATATATTAATGGTAAAATGTACGTTCAAACATTTATTTTGCTTTGTCTAGTAAAATTATTTTAGGCTACAAAATTTTCTCTTAGTACAATTTCCCCCCATTTTTGCCTTCCTTGCTGTGCCTTTCTTTACCTGCATCAATTTTTAGAGCAAATGTTCAAAGCCTGACGTGTTGAATGTCTTTTAATGACCCTCCCTCCGCTCCCATGGGACAGAATATTCTGCTTATTTTGACAACCGATCTTTTCAAATCTTTTTTCAATTTTTTTTTTTTTAATGAAGTGGGCACATAGTTTTATTTCAATGTGTGACTCAGTGATAATTAGTAAAAAAAAATTATAATTTAAATAGCTTCGTTTTCTAAACTCCAGCAATAACAAAACGAGTGTTCATGTCCCGGATATACCTTAAAATATAAGTTTTAAATGCTGTCCCTGGAACATCCACAAGACCTCAATTAATACCAACATTTACGTTGATATATCTGGGGAAAAAAAGTGTTTCAGCTCTTGGGAGCCCATTGGGAACATCCCAGTCCAGCTCTGCAGCAATTAACAACAACGATGAGTAAAATGTGGGGTTTTTAAAGGTCATTTTTGTCCCTTGCAGAACTAGGACAAGCTCATACACAACCATAAATTTCCATGGCTCATTCCATCCGCTTTTAATGGAAAGCTGGAGAAATCCAAACCATTTTTCCTAGCTCCTGCAGAGCAGGAGGGCCAGGTGGGATTCCCAAAAATCCCATTTTTAATTGAATTCCTCTTCTTTCTGCCACGCTGAGCTCGCTGTTCTCCTCTGCACAAAGGCACATTCCCATTCCCAGCTTTCTCCAACTTTTTCTTCCTCTCTTTTTCCCTTTGCTCGAGGTGGGTTCACCCGAGGGTTTGTTTGTTTTTTTCGGAGGTAGCTCCTGACACTCAGCACCGGGGATTTTTCCTTGAGCTCCGTGCAGCAATAACCACACCAGCACCCCGAGCTGAAACAAAGCCGGGCTTCATCTGGGAGAGGGATATGATAATCAGGGAGAAATCAGAGACCACATCTGAAACTGGGAGAAATTGGTGAACTTCCATGAAAAATCAATGAGGAGCTGGAATGATTTTTTTTTTTTTTTCCCCCGTGGTGGAAGAAAACTGATATCAAAGTCAACAAGCTCGGAGCTTACCCCAGTCTGTGGAAATTTCGACATCCATTACCTGCTTTTGACCTTTAGCAGGGCGGCAGAAAAAGCAGCGCTCGAACACTCGAGAATGGCACAGCACCTACACAGAATTTTTATTTCACACAAGAAAACCAGAGGGGAAAAATCCAAATTTTTTTTTTTTTCTAGCTTGCAGCGGGAATCACCTCCTCTTAAAAACCACACAAATGGTTGTAGGAATTAAAGCGTTTTGGTGGCTTTTTTTCTTTTTTAATTTTATTTTTTTAAGGCCCCCGGGTTTGCTGGCGGCTGAAACTCCTGGAAAGCTCAGTCGAAAAAAACAACAAACAAACAAAAACGGGATGTGTAAGCCCTGGGGGTCAGGTTACCCTGCTTGCCTATTCATCACCGTCTCTAGGAATGTTGAACCACATTTTAGGGTCCTCGAAGGCTGCGAATTTTTTGGTTCAGCTCCTCTTCGTGACAGCATAAAAAAAATGCGCAGCATTTTGGGGAGTAAAAGATCGTGGGATGAGGCTTGGGACTTTCAAATTGTGGTCTTGGGCAGTGGTGCAAGTCTAAATAAACAGTAAAAAACTGCAGGAGAAGTTCTGCACGGGCTTCTTGTTAAAGTAAAACCATAATAATAATAATAATAATAATACTAATAATAATAATAAGGGAGTAAAAACTAGGGAGGGCCAAACTCTGCCCTAAGCAACCCTAATGATGATTACACTGTGGTAATGAGTGTGCAGGCCAGTTTTCAATAACATCAAGACAGTGGCTCTGTGTTTTTGCCTTCACAGCATGTCAGCAGGAATAGATCCCTGCTATAATCCTATAGAAATTCCTATGGCTCTGACCTGCTGCTTTATTTAGGAGCATCAGGTCTTTAGGATGGCTCTTCCCCATCACTCCCAGCCCTTTTTGAGGCATTTTCTTGCCTTATTCATGGTTTGGTTAAAAAGAGATAGAAACCACAGGCTGGCTGTGATGCCTTCCCAGCTCACATCCACCTTCCAGCCTTGGGAATGTTTGAATCCAAAGCCTCCAAAGCAAAAATCCCATCCCAGGCAAATCTCTCCACACAAATAACGGGGGTGGGGGGGTGAAGCATTACCTGATGAATGAAAGTAAGGAAAGTATTTCTTGCCCATGATTAAAAAAATAAATTGGTTTTAAAAGAACACATTCTATTTATTCAGTTTTGACTTTGGCTGAGGTTTGTTATAAAAATAGTGCTGTAATTTTTTAAGAAACATTTTCTGTTTGGATAGATTAACTGTACACGCAGGCACTTTAGCTTTTGATTCCTTTCAGTAATAGAGTAATATTCATTGCTGGCATACAAAACTCCTCTTAATAAAAACAGTTTGGGAAATCTTCCATGCCAGACAGATAAAATCTTTTTGAAATGTGGAGGGGTGATGAACAGCAGTCAGAAAATGGGATTTTCTTCGCCCCCAGGTTCCACTGCTGCAAAGGCATCGTCATCCCTGGCAGAAGTGCTTCCCTCCAGTGATCTACTGCAAATTCCTGGGTTGAAAAAGGCATTTGGGACTGATATTATTCCTAGCTTGCAAAAGGCAGCATTTTGTGTATTTAGGACAAAAATAAAAACAGGAGCCACATCACTGTGGGGCCTCCCTCCCTCCCTGTTCTCTCCATATGGGGCAGCACTCTGCTACCAAGCAGGATCCTGGCACATCCTTCCCAGCCCATCTTGTTCTTTGGGTTCCCTCAGGCTCTCAGAGAACTTTTTTTGCTTCCCTTGAAGTGTGGGGGAAGGCTGAGTGAAGCAGCAGGGCTGGGGAGGCAGCACAAGGGATGCTCTGCCCTTTGCCTCCACGCTCACCTCAAACCAGCTCCTTGCGCCCAGTGACTCGAATCTCTCTGCCATAGGCTTTTTGCAATAATTCCTCTGCTGGCCTGAGAAGCTGAGAGGCTCCTTTCTGTCATTTTATGTCTGTTAAATCAGGGCAAGGTTCATCTGAGTTAAGTTTCCATAATTCTCTGAAAATCCCCACTTCCCTGAGCTGAGGCTGCGGCCCCGAACCCCCGTGCTGCTGCTGTCAGCTCAACGGCAGCAGAAGCAAAAAACTTAAACAAAGGGGAAAAACAGCAAAGTACTGCAAGAAACAAATATTTCTCCCATTGTCTGTGCCAGTGGGTGAAGGCCAGCCTGGGGTCGGGCTGCATCCATGTCTTTGGGACCACGGAATTCATCCCAACCCCAGCACAGTTGTACATACGGGGCTGTTACTGCCCCAGGTTTTGTTGTATTTGTTCCTGCCTTGCAAGTCCCTCTTGTAAACCCTGAGCCATTCCTGTGCTGTTCATTCCAGCCCTTTTAAAAGTTGCATTTTGGGTGTTTTCTTTTTCATTTGCAGTGTTTTTACTTCAGCACGTTCGCGGATGCACTGCCAACACAACCGTGAACGCACCCAAAAACTGAAGGTTCAATTTAGCAGCTCACTGCTCTTTTGACATTTTAATTTCATCTCCTTTNTTTTTTTTTTTTTTTTTTTTTTTTAAAGAGAATTAGTGGTAACTTTATCTCTCATCAAATTCCAGGATTTTGTCTAATTCAATTATGCCTATGGAGGCTCTTTTCTTCTTTCTTTGGCTTTACTGAAGTGACACAGATGATTGTAGATTTGTGTCTGAGAAAATACAAAATTGCCCTGGAATTATCTGCATTTTTGTTTCTTTGTGTCTAATAATACCTCTTATAATTCTTCAAGACTGGAAAGTTCTGATTTTTTTTTTTTACATGTTACTAATAAACCACTTTAATGATCACTTTCAGAGACTGGGAATTTGTTCCTACAGCAGTGGTGATGATAATACAAAAAAATATTAGGAAGCAGCACCTCTGTGCTTTAGCCTTCCCTGCCATGTTCCCTGTCAGCTTGCATCCCCTTCTCCTCATCTGTGGGATAGAAATAACCTTGGGACTGGGAGAAAAGTGTGTTTCTCATAAGAGCACAGGACAGGAAAGCCTTTTCTTTAAATCAAAAGCAGTTGGCTGCTGCAAGAGCCCAGAGGCAGAAACGCTGCTGCTGCTGTTGATGTCTGTCAGCCCCTCCACCTGCCCACAGGCAGAATTCTCTGGGGTTAGCATCGACCCCAAAGTCCTTACTTTTAATACTGCTCTAATCTGAGACCTGCTGCTCAGCTCTGTGTGGGAACAGCCTGAGCTTTCCTGGAGGCTGGGGAGAGCTGCCTGTGGAATGGCTCAGGGAATATTCCCCAGCCAGCCCCTGCCCTCCCCAGCTGGTTCTGCTGGGAAATTGGGCTGCCCTTTGCCCACAGCCCCGCTCCTGCAGTTACCTGGGGATTTTTTAGGGGATGTGTCCAGACTGCTTCCACCACCACCCTCTCCTCCATCAGGCTCATCACAGGGACAGCAGCGATGGTCGGGCCATGGCAGGGAATTTCACCAATTTTCCTGCTGAAACCTCCTTTTCTAGCCAACTATGGAACTGAGATTCTCTGCCCCTGCACAACTCTTTTTTTCCTGGGTAGATGGGAAGTCTGTGTGTGCCCCAAGGGAATAACAGGGATCATCCCCCAATTCTGTGCAACCCAAAGAATGTAAAACCCCGTGCGCTGAAATGCAGAATTTGGGCCTTAAGGCTCATTTAATTCCAACCCCCTAAGTCCCACAGCATTGGAGGGTGATGCCATCAGTGAAAACTGCTGGTTTCACACAGCTTTTCTCCAGATTATCGAAGATGAGGATGGGTGTCAGCACCCAGGGCCGGGCGCGTTGGGAATTCCGGGAATTCCGGCGCTCGCAGGCCCCGCGTGCTCTGCAGGTGGATTGCTGTGTGGAGAGGTCACACCTACCAACTTCTCAGGCCTCTGGTGTGAAAGATAAAGCCATCTGGTCGCCATTTGACAGCTTAAATTGTAATTACACCATTTGGCCTAGCGATTGCTGGCAGCCACTGTTTGAAGCTGCTGTCCCAGATAGGGATCGAGCCATCCCACGGAAGCCGGCTCGCTGGAATTCATCTCTCCCATCTCCTTGGCCCGCTTTTTACCTCCCCAAATTGTTCTCTGCAAATCCCTGGTCCCAATTGTGAACTTGGCAGAGGCTGCTTGGCGTGGATAGCCGCGGTGGCCGCTAAGCAGGAACACCTGCTGGCCCCGTTCCCCAGGACAGGAGGATGGGGCATCGCCGGCGGAATTCCAGCGCGGAATATGGAAGTGTTTAAAGGAAGACCTGCCCCGCTCAGGGTAGCAGAGATCTGAACCTTTAAATTGCAGCCATTCCCGGCCTGGATAAGTAAATAAACAATTCACAGCTGCGAGGGCTAAACACAGAACACATCTATCTCTGGCGGGCCTGATTGCTGGACAAGTAATTAAGTGCGAAATGTGAGCCCCCAATGTCACCGGGAGATGATAAAGGTCTGCAGTTGTAAATTAACTGAGCTCCCCGATGTTAATTAACCCTTCAGGAGCCCTTGGGTGGCACTGGGTGCCTCAGTGTGACTCCAGTGCAATTTGCATGCAATTATTCCTGACATTTGCCCCTGGGAATATGGAGCTGTTGTTTTAACAAATTAAAAAAAGCAAGGAGGGGAGTTGCTGTGTCTCTTCTCTCTGAGCTAGTGCAGGGCACCCTGCAAGTCCCAGCTCCTCCTCGTCCATCACATTCCCGCTGTCACTGTCCCTCCTGGCCATGGCAGAGGTGCCACAACCCCAGGATAACAAACCTTTGAGATAAAGGGGGCTGCTGGAGATGGGCAGATATCCATCAGTCTGCATTCATTCAGGATTCACCCTGAGAATCAGGATGTAATGAATAACCAGAAATTGGAATATCACCACTTGTTAAGTAATTAATTACAAGATTTATGGGGTTTTGCTTTCTTTGGTTGTGGCTGAGGTTTTGGATTTTTTTCCTTTTTTTAAATTATGAATGAAAGCTTTACTTGGCCTGGGATTTGATAATTGATTATAAGGGCTCAGCTCCTGCAATTTTATGACTACAATCAATGCATTTTCAGATGCATAACTAATTATCTTAGCACACAATTAACACTTTATCAATGTCCAACAAGTGTCCAGTTTACAACCCAAAGATGTGACAACTACAAGATGAATAAAAATAATTAAAAATCTGGTTTTTAAAAATTAATAATTCTAAAGCTACTCAATAATTTTTGAGTTCTAGATACCAACTTGACAACTTCTAGAGTTGATTTAACTTAATGGAGGTTTGCTCTTTGGATGATTCACAGGCCTGGATGATTGTTTGGTTCTGGAGATGGATTTGATTTGAATCCTGGATTAGGAAGCCATGGAGGGATGGGTCTATGGACCTGGATCACACTCAGATTGCTCCACAGTTAATTTTGATGTGGTTTAAATGAATTCTTGGGCTCTCTGGTGAAGGGAGAAAAATAGGGAGTGCTCCAGCAAACCAGGAATGCTCCAGCAAACTGGGAATGCTCCGGCAAACTGGGAACGCTCCAACAAAACGGGAATGCTGCAGCAAACTGGGAATGTTGCAGCAAACCAGGAGTGCTCCAGCAAAATGGGAATGCTATAGAAAAATGAGAATGCTCCAGCAAACCGGGAGTGCTCCAGCAAAATGGGAATGCTGCAGCAAACGGGGAATACTCCAGCAAGCTGGGAATGCTCTGGGAAAATGGGAATTCTGCAGCAAACTGGGAATGCTGCAGCAAACCCTGCCAAAGCAGCTGCTGGGAGCGCACCACCAGCAGTGCAAATGGCAGACGGGATCAGAGCACAACCAGCCAGGGATCTCCTCGCTGACCAGAAGAGCCTTGTCTTTCCCCAGTCCCAGAGAATCCATAAAAACCACTGAATTTCCCACAGCTGTTTTGTTCAGAGCTGAGGCCACGTGGAACACACAGCTCATCCATTTTAGATCCTGCTTCCAGTGAGAGGCCCTGGGAACTGGGCAGGGAGACAGCAAACTTTCAAACCCCAAGCTGTGAAGGAACAAGAACACTCCTAAAATGTCCCTTCTAAAAAGGAGCCTCCCTTTTGGGTTTCAAATGCTATCTTTGTTACCACCCTTGGTAACCTCGCTAGCAAAGAGCTGAATGTTATTAGAAAAGAGCTGAGCATGGGTGGGAAGACAAGAAAACAAAAGGAAATGGAAGTCCTGGAAATTGATTTTCCATTTGAATCTGTTATTTTTTCTTCTAATTTTTAATAAGACGTTTTATGAAGTTTATTGCACTGCTATCTATTTTCTTTTAGGGTGTGTTATCTTTTGTGACTTAGTTTAGACTAAAATAAACCTCAGTTGCTAATTAAGGATAGAAATGGAAATCCAAAGATTTGCTTCTCATCAATGCCAAACAGTAAATCCTTTAATGCTCTGGGATTTTGCTCTATAGCTCTAAATTTCCCATTGGTATTTAGTAATCTGCTGATTGCATTTACTTTAATTCTTTGGTCTTCAGAGTGTTCATGTTGAGGCACTCACTTACAGTAGCTCTGCATGTTAAGGGCAATGAGTTAAAAGCTGTAGAGGGTTTTTTTAATTTTTTTATTAAATTCCAGCTCTGTTTTTCCTATTGAGTTCCCAACTACTGGGTTATATCACACTAATAGGAGTTGTACTCTGGCTGGACAAATGGCAGCGTGTTGCAGTGTCCTGGGGGAGCCATGACATCATTTTTAATTTGCTTATCTGGACTCGGAAAAATAGGAGGGTGTTTGGTGAGAAAGTGAATTTATTTTGCTCCAGCTCACCTCTCCTTACTGTGACGTTATGGGAACCATGGCCCTGTGCAGGTTACACCCACTGCTTGCTCCCTGGAGGTCTCAGCTGTCCCCATTCCACCACCTCTGGAGGAATGGAGGGATTTAATGACCCATAAACCCATTTTCCCATTCCCTAGGAGGAGAGGGTCACCATTTCCTTTAATGCATCCCTCAAGGTTTGCCTGCAGGCTGAGAGAAGCCAAGGAAACCTTCCAGGTAGTTTTGTGGTTGGGTTTCACAATCACCTTGACGCTGGGATCAACAAGAATAGGGACTGGGGAAATCATCTGGAGCACCCTGGATACCTCTGGCTGTGTTTGGACTGCATTAGCTCAAAGAGGATTTGATTTTTAATTTTTTTTTTTCCTCATTCCAGCTGAGACTGGAAAAGGTGTTCTACTCCCATGGGAGCCAGAAAAAGGTTTCCCAACAGAGCTCATCTAACCTTTGCTGTGGGTGTCTCTTTTCTCATGGAATTAGGACAGGAGGCAGGAATTTTAGAACGGGAGAGAGCTTTTAAGTCACATCATTCTGAGTAAATAGTTTACATACAGATAATGTTGGATAAGTAGTCATTAAATCAGTAAATGCTTTTCTAATTTGACCCAAATTTTTAGCATTTGCTGAAATCATGGCTGTGTCTTCTCCAGAAAGATAATCTTGACATAAAGCCTTTAATAACTCAATAGAACTCAGCCCTCTGGGATGTTTTATTTTCCCTAAGTGAAGGTCTGGCTGTTCTGTTCACTGGTTTTGCAATGAGAACTTTCAAAATGGAAGTGCAACAGCATTTTTTATCATTTATTTACTTCCTGCACTTCTTCCAGAGAATCACTTGTGAACTATAACTTGCACTTGCACTTTCCCACTCCTAACACAAACACTCATTTAATTAATCTTGTTGATGCTCTTTGAAGCTTCAAATCTCAAAACTGAGATATTCAAATTCTCTTTATCAATTTGGATAAACTAGGTCTGAAGATGGGAACCCAAGCTGTATTTTCTGAGCGATTTGGGAAAACAGAATCAGTCTGAGCAGCTTTGAGTGAAACCAGTGCCACGAGCTCCTGGACACCTGGAACAGCTGACTTGGCATGGCAAGTGAGTGAGGAGCGCAGGCTGCAGCTCCCTGCAGTGGGAACGACCTGCCAGCACGAGGCAGACCTGATTACATCACAGAGATAACCTGTTCCCTTAAAAATAGCAAGGTCAGGGAGGCAATAAAGCTGTCAGCATGGCAATCACAGCTTGTGCTCCACCAGCTCCCCAGGCTGGGGACCAGCAGGGTGGGGACCTCACAAGAGGACGGCCACGTTTGGGTAAACAAACCCATGGCAATACCCCAGCGCTATTGTCTGCTCAACAGCTCTATTTGTGCCAGAGATATTTCCAGGTTAGCTCCTCCTAGGCCCATAAAAATCTTAGTTTTATTCTTTTTTTGCTGTTTCTTTTTTATTATTTTTTTTCCCCTGGATGCAATGATAGATGGAGTGCCCATAAACCCTGCTGGCTCCAGGGAGGACATCCCCAAGCACTGAGCCAGGTTTGGAGCAGCTGGTCATGGAGCAGGCTTCCACCCATGGGCTTGGCTCAGGTCTCTGGGATGCCTCACTCTTTGTTCACATTTGTGGGAATATTTCACCAGGCCAAGAATGGAAAACCATCCAAGCCCTTCAGCTCAGCACCTTGGGATGTGCTCGTGGTGCAGGTGGCAGCACAGCCCAACATTTTCATTGTGCTGGCCCGCTGGGTTTTCAGCAAAGGAAGATGTTGGGAAGGGTTCACATCCTGTTGGTGCCTCAGATACGTTTCAGCTATTGCTGTTTTCCTTTGGATAACGTGTCCCTTGGCTCAGCCTCCAGTTTAGCTGGCCTTGGACAATAGGTCAGAGTGATGCAACTGATTTGGGGGCGACTTTTGCACACAAGTGTCAAACTGTGCGGTTTTGATAAGGACTGAACGTGTGCAAAGCAGTGTCTGGGGATAAAGCATCTCTTATTAGATCCAAAATGAAGCATAAATTTGTGCCACTGATAATATTTAGCGAGGTTTTGTCTGTTAAACCCCAAGTTTTCAGCGAATTTTGGTGACATTTTTGGGTTTTAAGGGAGTTTTTGGGTTTGGGTTTGGGTTTTTTCAGCTTAAAGCCATGCCAGGGGTTGAGTTCAGAAATGAGAAAGACCGAAAGAGGAGTTGGGTTTCACGTGAGTGAGATGTGGTTGCACTCAGAGCAGCTGCCAGTGCCTTGCACAGCTTTTCCCTTCCTTTGGTGAAGTTATCACCTGAAATTCCAGACAATCACATTCACTTCTCCCATCCTGACCAAGAAATCCATTTGGAAATGAAACTTTAAATCCAAACTTCCATTGCTGTTGAAAAAGGTTGGATGAGATTATGAGCAATCGGATGGGATAACATTGGGGTTGAAAATTTAGTTGTAATTCAGAGAAAACTTTTAGGAGTTTTTTTAGTATATTTGCTACATTGCGTAATATATTGTTATATTTTCACACTTACTGATTTAATGGGCCCAAAACCAGAAACACAGTGAGATGAGGCTGCTTCCATGGACTATTTTTGTTCTGTACAGGAGGGGGGAATACTTGTTCTTGTAGGATTTTCAACCCAGAAAGAAATAAGAAAAAAATAATTTGTGAGTGTTTTTCTAAATGGAATAATTAATCTGAAGCTCGCCTATCACCAAGTCCTGATTATCTGCTGATGTTAATTCCATTGATTGTCCATAGGTGAGTCAGAGTTTTAAGGAAATGAAGGAATTTTATTGGAATGATCTTTGAGTTTTTGGGTCTATTTACAGCCTGTGGTATGTCCATTTGATCAAATGCCAGAATGTGAAACTGAAACATTTTCTTCTTGCTGTAAGTGCAATCTTTTAAGACAAAATTCCAATGTTTGAAGGTGTTCCCTGCAAGGTTTTGGTTCTTTCCCATCAAGATTTCAGTGCTAATATATAAAATCTTAAACTCAATGTTGGCCACCTTCCTCTTCCATTGAACTCAACTGGGATTTAATTCTTTGATTTCAATCAGGAGGATGTTTTGCACCTTTGGCTGCCCAAAAGACACCCTGGTCCAGCCACCTGCTCTGGATCTGCAGGCTGAGCTCCACAGGTATTGTCTGCAAACGGGAATTTCCCTCTGGGTTGGAAAAATCATGGTGACCTGAGACACAACTTGGGAGCAGCCCTGCCAGGGAGGAAGTTGAAGGCTGTGAATTTTGGGGATGATAACAAAATCTTTTAACAACAGGGAGGGGTTTTACCCCCCAAGGGGGAGAGGATGTGAAGGGGAGCAGCCCCCAGCCCTGGGTTTGCCATGCTGGCTGGGAGGGCGTGAGAAGAATGGTGCTTGTGCCTCTGCCAAGCCCTTCCCTGCTGCTCCTTGGGAAACCAGGCTGCAAAAAGCTCTTTCCTGCAGGGTGTCGCAAGGGCTGCCTTCAACTCGGCTCCAGGAAACGCTTCAGTTCTTTTATTTATTTATTTTTCCAAATCTAGCTTATTAAAAAATAAAGATGTGATTTGTATGGATCTGTTGGATGGGGCAGGGGACCTGCATCACCTACAGGGATGGTGATGGGGTGGCAACTTCCCTCAGTCAGCCTTAGGTTAAAACCCTTCCTTCATCCAGGGCAACAATAATATCTTTTGGACAAGGGATTTTGGAAGAGTTGAAATGTTTGCTTTACAAAACAGACATAAAATTTCTCCTTCAAGGTGCTAAATTTGTGCTGAGCTGGTCCAAAACACGACTGCATCTGGCTGTGTCTTGTGTCTGCTACTAAAAAATGTCCTAAATTCCAGACAACCTCTGGGGCTTTGAAATAAAACTCATTAATCCTGCATTTGAATTTAATATTTGAAATTTTATCCTAATCTTTTTCTTTTTCTTCCACATGAATTAACTTTAGAATACTTGGAAAGGAACATAAGGCTGGGTTTTTTCCTTTTTTTTTTTTTCTTTGAGAGAGAGAGAGAGAGGGAGAACATTCTTAACAAAGGGTATAAAATTAAACTAAATTTGACCTCTGCCTTTAGCAGATTTTCCACCTGGTCTGTGCAGGAAATCAACTTCTATATAGCAGCTCTTTCATAAGGAATAACATACATGAGTCTGTAAGTGACAGTTTTTCTTGGGTGGACAACAATGTTAGTTACTTTTTATGATTAATTGATAAATGTTTTGATATGGTGCCTGGGCTCAGAGTCAAAAATCACTCCAGTTAGATGATCCAACACTTGGGAAGCTGAGCCAATTACAGCTCAGGCACAGTGAAAACAATTCTAAAATATTTCAGCCTAAAAATGTGCATAGTTGTTAAGGAATCTTACATGTGGGTGTATGGTGGTATCCTGAATTACAGCGACTTGGTGGGCCAATTTCTTCAGGAATGCAGGGAAGTGCAGGGATTCGAGACTCTTGCCTCTATATTTCAAAAGACTTGGGAAAACAGAAGAACCACATGGGCTCTTGTGGCTGGGCACGTGCTGAGGAAAACCAGAGCATGGGCCAAAATGTACTTTCAGTCCCTTGGGTTGCACAAATCCCTTTGCTTTTTTGGGAAGGTTTTGGGTTTCGAATCTCCTTCCCTTGACTCTTAACCTCCTCTGAGCTTGTTCTTTGCTTTTTTAGGCTCCAGAACTTACTTTCTACACCAGGCTTCCAGCTTTGATCCTCAGGTTTGCACCCTGACTCTGCCCCGGTGGATTTTTAAATGATCCATGAGGAACAGGATTTCGTGGCTGCGATCAGTTTGTCCCTACAGCAGGGTGGGCTGGATTCAGAAGTTTTAGGTACAGCCCAACACCAAAAAAACTCCATTAGACACAGCTCTTGGAGGTCCTCCAATTAGAGTTTATTTTCTCAGATTATTGGGAGAAAGAAAAACCACTCTGTATTGTTCTTTCTACAGGTAAGTGAATACAGAGGCATTTTTTCAGTAGGATTTTGGGGCCATCAACTCAAAGAGCATTTGGAAAACTCCCTGGTGCAGGTTGGTGGTGGCTTTGTGTGTGACAGAGCTGTTCCCAGCAAAGTCAGTGGAAATAGAGTATCTGTTTTCTTTTCTAGCTCCCCAGCCTTCAGTTCCTAAAATGTGACATGGAAATTCTGAGGGATGTGTGCCTCAGTGCCACCACAGATCTGGAGACTGAGGGGCCAATCCTGACCCTCCGAAATCTCAGGGGTTTTTGGCTGTTCATCATTTTCCATGCCAGGATCTAACCGTAGCCCCAAGCATCTCATCATCTTCAATGGATTTTTATTCCAAGGCCAAGCTTCACTTTAGAAAATTTAATGTACACAGTTTCTGTGGAGGCTGTTTGACATCACTGAGGCCATCAGCCCTGAAAGGCTTGAAGGTGTTTGAATAGAACTAGATCTAGATATTACTCCATCTTTTTAGAGCCCTTCATTTTGATACATTGTGAAGGAAATGAGGAGAGCTGAAGAATATATTTTCAAATGGAAGAGCGTCTTTCCTGTCCTTGCTTTCCAGTGAAGATCCAGTCTGCTACGTGGTGAAAAATGCAATTTCCACAGAAATTCTCTCATTTCAGGTACGATTTGAATGACATGATTACCCCCTTCCCAACCCTCCCTCCATCCCTGACACCCTGTTTTGATCCTGCTGGATCTAAGCACACTCCTGCTTTCACTTTATTTAACACTGGAGGATTTCATTGCTGTTGATCCAAAAGGAAAATTTCTAACAGCACACTGTAAGCTTTACTGCTCGTGACTTCTTAATCATGCAGATTTTATTTCACGTTGAGCTAGCAACTGAACTCTTCTAATAAACAGAGTAAAATCTAATTAGGCTACTGGAGGGGAATAGAAGAATTTATACTCCTCCAGACACACAGACATTAGGAATTCTTCCTCCAGCATACACTCAGGCTTCCTGGCAGCCTCTCCTCAAAGAGTGGCTAATGATCCTGCTAATTTGCACTTAGCTGATACTGCAGGAGTTCCTCACAGATGGAAAATATACTTCTTCCATGAGCTCATACAGGGCAGCACGGCCTGGTGGATTGTGCAGAGAGAAAAAGAAATCCCAGCTCCTGATCCCAGGGCTCCCACTCCTCGCTGTGTGGTCTCCCTCTCTCAGTTCCTCCATGCACAATCTCGCTGTTCATTCATGGGGCCGTGGTGATTACTCACTCCTCTGCCTGTGCTCCCAGAGCAGAAGGCACAATTAAAGCACTGAAACTGTGCTCAGAGACTCCACAGTACCTCCAGAACATCTGCAGGGAAGACTGACAGCACAGAAGAATTTGGCTGATTTTTGGTCTTCACTTTGGTTGATTTTTGGTCTTCATTTTGGTTGATTTTTGGTCTTCGTTTTGGTTGATTTTTGGTCTTCACTGGGCTCGTAATTATTTCAAGTATTGCTGGAAGAAAGGGAGATCAGAAACCAGCTGTGGAAGAGGACACATCTTCCCACCAGAGGCCACAGAGCCAGGCTACACCCAGCCCTCAGGGACATCTCCAAGCACACAATCACACCCATGGTCCCTCCAAAGGAGAGATGTGGACACTGCTCGTGGCCTAGGAAAATTTCCGACCAGAATTTTTCCCAGGCTGCTATCAGTTGTGATTCTTTCCCAGGAGAAAGGTTTCAGAGAATTCAGTAACACCTGCTAGGGGATGTGATGTTTTTCATGTTTCTAAAGAGGTGTTCCTCCTCTGACCAATGAATCCTCTCTGCTTTGTTTTGTACGATGTCTATTATTTAAACTCATGATTTCCTGCAACAAACTGCTCTCCTTCACCTCAGGAAGGAGTGCCACGTTCCTGCCTCCATCACCACTCTGTAGCACTGCACAGTGACAGGGTGATGCTCCCCAGGGAGGTGATGGAGTCCCTATCCCTGGGTGCTTCAGAGAAACCATGCACGTGGCACTTTGGGATGTGGGGCAGTGGGCATGGTGGTGGTGGGTCACAGGTTGGACTGGATGGTTTGGGAGGTCTTTTCCAACCTGTGATTCTGTGATATCACCTCAAGTTTTAACCCCTTACAACCAAAACCAGCTCAGACAGGCAGTGGGGTCACGCTTGGCCTCTCTGCTGGTTCGGACTGGGGTTGATGTCCTCCAGCACATTTCTTTCCCTGCAAAGAACACGTCTCACATCACTTCCAGCTGTCCACTGCCATTGGGAACCAGGGATATATATCCAGAATTGACTGGGAAAATGTGAATACCATGGAAGCCAAAGGTAAACCCAAGGCATGCAACCCTCCCCAGGAACTGGTGCTCAAGACTTTTCCTCAAGCCTGTGTGTTTTCTAGCAGTCTTTTTTTGGATGGAGACCTGTCATGCCCTTTCCTAAGCCTGTTTAGCCCTTCCAGTTTCTGGTCAGAGTTGTTCCTATAAAGCCATCAATCATTTCTTTGGTTTGTGTGAAGGGCAGGGACAGAATATAGGAGTAAATATTAATATAAAACCAGAATAAAAGCTGAAGGTGGTGCATAAGCAAACAGAATCATAAAATTATAGGATCATAGAGTGGTTTGTGTTGTAAGGGACTTTAAACTCATCTTGTTTCACCCCCTGCCATGGGCAGGGACATCTTCCACTGGATCCGGAGTGCTCCGAGCCCCATCCAACATTCCTGGGATACTCCCAAGGCTGGGGCAGCCAGAGCTGCTCTGGAAAATAAAGCAGGAGGTGGCCCAGGCCCTGGTAATCTCAGGGGACAACTTTCCATTGATGCCATTAGGGCAGAGGCCAGCAGCTCTGGCTCCTGGAGATGTAAATGCCTCAGGAAGGATCCAGGTCCTGCTGAGCACAGGTTTGTTCAGGGAAGGGTGTAACCCCAGGAGTGGGAGGAGAAGAGCTTCCTCCTCATATTTCAGATTTTTAAAAGTCAAAACACAAAAGGTTCCAGGGAACAACGACCCTGAAGCTGATGTATCATTTTCTAACACCCGGAGCTTTTGTGAAACGAAATCCCTGGCCTGAAACCTGGAGGCATCGCTTACTTTTACTTTATTCAGGCAAGCCTCCAGCTGATGTGAGAGAGCACTGGGTCACATCAGGATTTGGCCCACAGGGGCAGAGCAGAGCCAAGCTCTGGATGTCACACAAACACATTAACTGGAGACTTGGCTTTGTCCGAGGATGGAACAGGCTGTGGGCTGCTCTTCTGTGAGCCATACAAGGAGGTTCAACTTGTCCTGCCTGGAAACAGGATCCAAACATCTGCACAACCATCTGTATCATCTCCTCCTCCTCCCAGAGATGTCTGGAATATTGTCTGTATTGTGTGACAGGTAGAGACGAGCTAAAATCTGCTTAACCTGTTCTGTGTGGGTGAAAAAATTCAGAACTCAAGCCCTGGTTGTTCATGCTGGAGAGGAAAGCGTGTTCTCGCTGCTGCTGAGGCATGAAGAGGGCATATTGTTCATTTAAAGCACACTCTATAGTTTTTGCAGCAGTAAAGTATTTTTGAAAGTTTACAGCTGTAGCAGAAATTCCCTGGAGCTTTTCCGTCAGTTTTCTGCCAATCAGAGAGCTGAAGGCGCTCTGGCCTGGGCTCCAAAAGTGACATTTCAGTGTTACACGTCTGAAATGTGCAGCAGTTTCGAGAGAGCATCCTGACAGGTCTGGAACTCCGAAGAAATGGTTTTGTGGTGCCAAGCTACACAGTCTGGGAAACGCTGCACGCCACACTCGCTCCTGTCCCTCTGCCAGAACCCAAAATATCGATTCAAAAGAGAGCAAGAAATATGGCTCAGGACTCCGCTTTGTACATGCATTTCAAGCAGGAGCTCTCTCTAATATTTAATGCACGAACTGCTCTCTCAGACATAAGAATTCCATACGAGAGGAGGTCCATGCTCAAGCAGATCACGCAGAAACACCATGGAGAAAGGAAAGAAAATGTCCCAGGCTGACCAAGTGTGGAGGAAATGGGAAAACGTGGGCCAAGCCACTGTAAGCCCATTAATTTATAAATTGAAAAGTTGTTTCAGAGTGGTTTCTGAAAGGGAAAACAGGGGGATGTGAGAAGGTGTGGATGCTAAAGCATTGATGTGGGAGCCATTCTTCAGGGTAAAAGGATACCAGGCCATGCCTGTCTCCACAAAATGATCAGAAAGAAGAGATCGAAGCACTTCCAGAATTATTGCCTCAGAATAAACCTAAAAGAATGGTTATGGGATGGGAAAAACCCAACCATTTGGTTTCTCAGTATTATTTTATTTAAGTAGAGCTGAGAAGTGGGAGAGGAACAGGTCGCATTTTTTTGTCTTAATTAACAGTTGTAAAATGTTTTTTTAATGGGATGATAAAAACAGAGCACATTTAATTAAGGCCTGGGATGAATCCATTTGCTATAACTTATTTTAGCTGGCGAGGGAAGGAGCTGCACTGCCACAGGCAGGTTTATCCACAGGAATATCCCTGGAATTTTGCTTCCACCCCAGTTAGGGCTGGAAACAGCTCCTGGAGGGGGAACAGCTCAGATGTGGCTCTCATATCTCTGCTGAAGAGCCCTGCCAGGACACCAGGGGAGAGGAGCTCTGAGCTCAGCCCCTTCTGATGTCCTTGCTTGTGGGAAGATTAATATTTTCGAACACTCTGTCACGGATCCGATGACTTTGGCCCAGCACCTTCTGTTTATTGTTAATGAAAGTCAATAGAAGTGTGGAAAAGTACAAAATGTCAACCTGTGACCTTGTGAAATGCATGGCAGGAGAGAGCAAAGAAAGAAAACCACCCTTTGGTCCACGCTTTGTCCCTCCTGCTGTGCTGGGATCCAGAAGTAAAAGGCTTTTTTCTCAGGGCTGGGGTTTAGTAAGTCAGGAATTTAGTCTCTCCTTGTTTTCCTTGCAGTTAGCTAAATCCTTAGGCTCCTGTTAACACTGAACTCCAAGTTGGTTTTTGTGTTAAAATGCTGAAACCTAATTTTCATTTAACAATTTTCTCTTGGAGGCCAACACCAAATTAGTGTGTTTTCCACTGGCAGCCCCCAGTAATTTGGTAGGCAGGAGGCTCACACATACTTAAGTTATTCAATACATTTTGTTTTACTCTGTACAAGAAAGCCAGTCAGAAAAGGCTGATTTATGGTATTCCTCAGGTTTCCTGTTACTTTAAACCACCAGCATCCTATGGCCAAGCCCTTCACAGGCAGCCAGCACATCTGGCCCAGAGTGCTTCTGTCACCTATGGCCAAAATGCCATATTTATAATCGAGTCATCGCAGAAAAGAAAGAATTGATTATGATGAAAAGAAAAAAAATATTAAAAAAGCAAATTTATCAGAGGACATTTTTAAATATGTTTGGATGGGTTTTTTCCCAAACATCCATCCCAAACAAAGAGCACACTGAGCAGGAATATTAGATGTGTGCAATCATCTCTTTTAGCCCAATTATAAATTACTGAGCACTTGGATTTTCCCATTTCAGCCATTTTTAATGTCTATTTTGTTTTCCATTTACACAGACAACCCAGCCCTGGCTGAAGCCAAAGCTCCACAGTCCATGTGAAATCCCACCTGTAATTCTGCCTGCAGAGAAGTGAGTCTGCTCCTCACAAAATGTATTTTAGCTGCTCTCCTTTGGGATTTCAGGCTTATGCAGTCCCTGTGTCTGGGTTGTATCTGTGTATCCATCTGTCAAATGGGATCAATGAGCCAAACTCTCCCTGAATATTAACTTCCTACATGTTTCATAAAATAGTCAGAGGCAGAAATTTGGCTTAATGTCCTCCTTAAAGGAAAAACTGGATTGCCTGTCTGGGCTGTAAAAATCATACACAAATCCACAGGGCATCAAATGAGGCTCACAGCACAAATCCTTAATTTTTCTCAAAAAACTACAAGTTTCAATATAATAAAGGCAGTGAAAGAGCTGCAATATTCAGGCTGTGAAGTCAGGAAGGGGTTTGGGGTTGCAGGACAACTAAACAGGCAAGAGCAGGGATTTGTGTGCACCCCAAAAGGGCACAGGCAGAGCTGTATTTTCTTCTCTGGAAGATGCATTCACAGAGATTCGTTTCTAATGAGAGAGTTGTAAATAAATCTGTGGATGGTAACGAACAGAGGCTCAGCTGTGTCCAACCCTGCAGTGCTGCTATGGAAATGGGAAGAGCTGCAAGGGTTCAACATCTTTGAAAATCTGATCACTGAGTATTGCTAGTCAGGTTGCTCTGCCAAAGGAAAATGAAATTTTCCAAATCTGTGCCAAACTCTGCCGTTCATGAACAGTTCCTCAAGTAGGTTTGGATGATGTAACCAGTAATCATGAATCCTTCCTTCACTTTCTAAATTCCCTCTGGTTGGGATGAATTTTTGTGTGGATAACACGACCAAAAATCTGAAAGACTCTGTGCTAAACCTTATTATGCAGTTGCACTAGGACACAAAAAATTCAGAAAAAAAGGGAATTCTGCCTCATGAGGGACGTGAGACCCTGGTACAGGTGCCCAGAGCAGCTGTGGCTGCCCCTGGATCCCTGGAATTGTCCAAGGCCAGGCTGGATGGGGCTTGGAGCACTCTGGGATGGTGGAAGGTGTCCCTACCCATGGATGGACATTTTTACCAATTAATCATTACTCCATATCAGAATTAAATTGCCCTCATTACTCCATATCAGAAAGACAAATTCATTCACATCTCAAATAGCAATACCAGAAATAATTGCTCCATAAAAAGGAATTAATTCCCAACAAGGAGCCAGCTGTTTATTTGTGTACAATTCTGAGTCAGGCAGCTTTAATTTGACATTCAAAGCCAACTCTGACAAACAAGATTTTGTTTTATATCAGAGTGCCCAGCCAGGTGGGCTTTTCTGAGCTGTTTAAATATCTGTGAGAAATGCAGTCTCTGATATCTCACTGCACTCAGCATAATTTTCCCTACATAACACGAAGTTTTATTGTTCCTTTATTACAATTTTGCTTTTGAAAGGTAAAGACAAAGTGAAAGCATTGGATCCAAGGGAATTTAGAAGGTGGGTGACTTTATGAAACAAGGTGGTGGTTTCATTTGGGTATTTGTGCTGTTGATAATTCATTTACAAATCAATTTTTGAGCTGAATTCCCTTCCTGGCAACTTCCAGTGTCCCAGTTCTCCCCCTGTGGAGTCATTTCACCTCTCTCCTTAGGCAAATACATGTTTGGGAGCAATAAGGGATTCAGATATTGCTGTAATGCACAGCTGGAAAGAATCCAAATAAAGTTATTCCTTATGTTATTCAGGTTTCCATTTAACTCAGCAAAATGACAAAGAGGAGGTGGAGTGAGCCTCTACAGGACCCATATTAATCTCTTTTATCTCAGGTTGTGTGACCTCATAAATATCTGGAGAAATGAATAAAAAGAAAAATCTCAAAATAATTGCTGCAACTTTTGTCCTGGAGTCCAAACACACATTTCTATCTATGAATTTCTAGGTGAGACTAAAATTAAATCCAAATTAATGACGCCATTCATGGAGGAAGGAGGTTTTGTATTCTCTGAATTTGCCAAGCCAGGCACTTACAGATGGTTGCTAAGTGTAGAATGAGCATTTAAATACAAATACTGCACACTCATTTTAAAACTCACCTTTGTTTTTTTCTGATAGAAGATTCACTTTTAATGGAGCTAAAGGGAAAAATGGGGGAAAAACTCAAACCTCCAGGTAGACATGGAAACCAGGAACATTTCAGAGACCACTTGGAGGTATCAGAGAACTTGACTTCGGGGTCTGAAGAAATTCTTATCACCCAGGAGAGGAGGATTAATCTCTTCAAACATTTCCTGCAGCCATTCCTTGTCCTTCCCAAGGACTTTGCTTGCCCAACAATATCAGGGATTATAATTTATTTAGCTGTGATTTTACCTCTTCCTTTTATCAAAGGATTTGAAGAAAATCAGAGCTGGTGGCGGTTCTTGGATTGTCCATCAGGAATGGCACAAAAAAGCAATATTTCTGTGAGATTTCTGCAATTGAGTCAGGTCTTGTGGCGTTGGTTTCCTGCCATTGCAGCAATAAATCTGGGCCTCACTTTATGAATCTTGTTTTATTGATCTGGCCCTTTGTGTTCATGAAATACTTTCAGAAATCAAGACTGGACACTGATGTTAATTACAATATTAATTTTCTTTATTTAGAGGGTTCTCYTGCTTTGCCATTACATGACAGTGAAAGTGAGTGTAAAATTCAGGAGCGTGGAAGAAATTTCATAAAATTTTGCATGGAGTAAAGATTTCTGAGTGAAATCTGTGCTTCATCCAGAGCCATCAAATGCCAGCATCAGCTTTGTCTTTGAAGGAGCCTGGGGTGAGGTGGAATTTGGTTTCTTCTCCCAGATAACAAGTGGAAACTGCCTCAAGTTGTGCCAGGGGAGGTTTAGGTTGGATATCAGGGAAAAATTATTCACTGAAAGGGTTGTTAAACCTTTGGAAAAGGCTGCTCAGTGGTTGTGTCACCATTCCTGGAGAGATTTACGACTTGTGGATTTGTGTCACTTGGGGACAGGGGTCAGTGCTGGGATAATGGGTGGACTCAATGATCTTAGGGGTTTTTTTCCCAAGCAAAATGATTCCATAATTCTCAATTTTCCCTGCTTTTCTGACTTTACTATAGGGTTTTTATCTGGTATGGTTTTATTCTTTACTTTCAATTTTAAAAAAAGTCTTATTTGGAAATATTTGAAATATTCTTCACTGGAAAAATAATATCTGTTAATAGATGGATAGTCATGCAAACACACAGCCTGGATCCATGGGAATGACATCATGGGGAGGCAGCAGGAATTCTGTAAGGAATGAACACACCAGGTTTGAACCTCTAGGGGTGAGGGTCCAGATTGGGCTCTGCTTGGGAAGGAAAATAATAAATCTGGGAAAATCAGCGTGGTGGTCTCATTAGCACTTGTTGCAGAGATCAGCCCCAGGATCTGGGGCCGTTGGCAGCTTTTTGCTGGGTAAATCCAGGCTGGAATAACAAGGTTTGCTGCAGGCTGGCTTTGAGGAGGAAAGGGAGAAATTTGCACAAAGCCTGGCCAGTGTTCACATTCCCTTCCATTCGCTCTGAATTCACTCAGATATTTGCTTCAAAATAATTTTAGAGATTATTTTTTTATAAAAAAAAACGTAAAAAAAAGAAAAAGAGGGATTAAAAATAGTCAGGCTTTGAATTGTAAAACATGTAACAGAGCCCATTCTCAACAAGTTTTATTGCTGTTCAAAGAAATCCCTGAGGTCTATCTTAGAATTAGCTGAATAAGGAAAGATGTAAAACTAATCAGAGTGTTGCCATCTTGATACTCCTTTGTCTGAAATACAGGAGTTTTATCTTCTGGTCAAATCATTATAAATAACTTTTTATAAAGGGCTAGTAAATCAAGCAGTTTGCATTTCTTAAAGTATTTTTTTTTTGCCAATTCAACAACCTCAGCAGATTTCATTTCTAAAGAAACCCCCTGAGCATTTTGCAATGCAGTTTTTCAGCACAGCACCTCTGAGCAGAGCAGGGGCAGGGATGTGTGGAGGGATCCCCCCTCTCCTTCCCAGGGGAGTCTCAAATGAGCCAAAAATTCAGCTGATGTAAATCAGGGTTGCTGCAGATCCTTTTTGAACATGAGATCGTGCATTAAATCAAGAGCCAGCCCAGCCCATCCCTGGGGCTCGGACCCAGCAGCCTCAGAGAGTTCTTTAGGGCTGATATTTCTTTCTTTTGATGCCAAACCCAGATGTGTGCAGTTCAAGCAAAAAGCAGAGGGAGAGCCATCCTGCTTTTCATTCCCCAGCAGCTTTGCCCACCCAAAACTCAGTGAGATCAGTGGGAGTCTCATCACTGGGAGTCAATACTCAGGTACCCAAAAAACACCAAAAAAACCACCAAAAAAACCAAACCAAACCAAACCAAACAAAAAAAAAAAAAAAAAAAAAAAAAAAAAAAAANAAAACAAAAAAAAAACACCAAAAAAAACCCAAACAAACAATAAAAAAAACCAAAAAACCACCAAAAAAACCCACCAAAAATAACAAACCAAACAAAAACAAAAACAAAAACAAAAAACAAAACAAAAAAAAACAAAAACAAAAGAAAACCCACGAGAAATTGTTAGGGAAAATATTGAATTGTACTTTTGAAAATGCTCAGGTTTTCTTTACAATGAAATAAGAAAAGAAATTATTTAAAAGTCTCATCTTTCCAATTTTTTTTTTGGTGATCCCTATTCCTTACAGATTTACTGCTTATATCTTATCACTGGAAAAGAAGAATTACAAGTTGTGAATAAATAACTTAAATACACCAAAATTATGTTTAAAGTTTTGAAACACTCCTTTTTGCTTCTCTTCTTTCTCTAATGAAGAAATCAAAATTATATCTATGGGACTGGATCATTTTTCTCACTGAAAGAAAAGAAATTCTGCGCCAACATGAAAGTTTGTGGAAGTTTTTTGTGTGAAATCGACTGGTTCTGGTTCAATTTTGGGAATTTTCTGAGTGAAATAATGTTGCCAGGGCAATAAAGAACAAGAGCAAATAATTATCAGCATGGAATAATTTGGGTTTCATAATCTGCTAAACCACTTTACCTGGCTGATTATGAACTCCATTTTTTTTGTTTGTTTATCAAGTGTTGTAAATATATGAATAAATGTTGATTTATTTGTCTGAAAGGTGGAAAGGAAAATATGGAGGAAACACTCTCACATTCCACAGAAATAAATCAGCTTGGGTTTCACTCCAAGTACATGTTCTTGAATAAGTTATGAAAGCACCTGTCCATTCGTTAAGGAGTTTTCCATCATATTAATTATTAAGACTGGAAAATAGTGAAAAATCATGAGCAAATGGTTCCCACAATGGGAAGGGCATCTCCATCAGAAAAATGTACCTGAGGTTTAGAAAAATGTTACTATCAGAGCATTTTTATTTTGAATGAGATGGGCACTGCTTTGGCAATATTATTTCACTCAGAAAATTCCCAAAATTGAACCAGGACCAGCTGATTTCACATGAAAAACTTTCACAAACTTTCATGTTGGTGAAGAATTTCTTTTCTTTCAGTGGGAAAAATGATCCAGTCCCATAGATATCATTTTTATTTCTTCATTAGAGAAAGAGGAGAAGCAAAAAGGAGTGTTTCAAAACTTTAAACATAATTTTGGTGTATTTAAATTATTTATTCCCAGCCTGTAATTCTTCTTTTCCAGTGATAAGATATAAACAGTAAATCTGTAAGGAGTAAGGATCNAAAAAAAAAAAAAAAAGGCAATATCAGACTTTTAAATAATTTCTTTTCTTATTTCATTATAAAGAAAACCCTGAGCACTTTCAAAATAACAATTCTTTTTTTTTTTCCTTTTTCTTTTTCTTTTTCTTTTTTTTTTTTTTTTTGATGGGGTTTTTTTTGGGTACCTGAGTATTGATTCCCAGTGATGAGACTCCCACTGATCTCACTGAGTTTTGGATTAAATTCCTGGGCAAGATTTGAGCCAGTGATGTAATGATATAAAACTGGAGAGCCCATTCCTTTTCCCTGATGCAGCCAGCACATTATACTGCAGAAATGCAACATTTTTCCCCTCTGAATAATTCCTATAGAAATTCAAGGAGCCTAATTTTTCTCTTTTTGTCACTGATTGCATCAGTCTGCTTTACAGCATCTTCAAAAATTTACTTTGCACAGGAAAAAATGGGTTGGAAAGCAGCTGATTCACTTTTTTTTCTTTTTAAAAAAATTGTTTTGGACTTTTCTGATTTTTGTTTTCGGGGGAGATGTCAAAAATGGGATTTTTTTTTCCCTGTTTCTTTGCAGCTCTTTAAGCTATGGTTTTTGTTTTGCCTGGGGGCATCTCCACACCTCAAAATCAGCTGAAAAAACATTTTAGCTCCTCCAGTTGATGCAAGACACGTCGGGATTGAGGGAAAATTGGGGGAAAGAGGCAAACCCGCTGTTTTTTTGGAGCTGGAAATTGCTACTGGAGGTGTCCTGCTCCCCTTGCATGTTCTGGAGAACATCAGTCCTGGGCTCCAACCCCTCTCTGCTCCCCCCAGCTCTCTGCCCCGCTTAATCCTGTCAGAAAAGTCTCCAGCAAACATTTGTAATTGCAGCGAGAAAGAACACTGCTGTCTTTCTTTTTTTTTTTTCTTTTTTTTTTTTTTTCCTGACTTGACATCTATCAAATTTAGTTTAAGTGTTCCCCTGGGTCAGGCGAGTTGCTGAGCTATAAACTAAAAATAATTAAAATAAAATATTAAAAAAAACCTCAAGCCTGCTTGCCAGGAGGGTATCGTTGGGAGTTAGCAGCTCTCAATCATGAATTTCAGAGGGCTGGAGCAGCTGAAATAGGGCAGGCAGCAAAAAACCTGAAATTCTTTGATATTTTGATGCTACAGGCTTGATCCTTGCACTTCAGGACAGAACTGGTTTCTGTAACAGGCATTGAGAATTGAAATTATATTTTTATTTAATACTGCAGTTAATAGAAATTTTACAGCCAAAAGGTGGAAGGAATAGTCCTGCTTAATATCCCAGATAATTAAAACTCCCTCCAAGCCCCCTCCCCACGCCATCAAAGATGACTCTGCCAATTTATCGACCCCAGCTGATGGATCAGCCACCCCCAAAATTGGAAATTCTGGTCACAATGACTTCAAGTTTGGCTGCAACCAGCCCAGACAGACAGCATGTTCCCAGACTGGTCACATTCATAAATGTCATAAAAAACATACTTGTTCTCTGACATGCACAAAATAAAATCCTCCAACAAGACATCTCTAAGCAGAAAGGCATGAAGGAAAAATCTGGGTGCACGTGACGGGGAATGAAGGCTGCTCCGAGTGGTGTTTTGACATTGGTGGAAGGAAAACCGAAATAAAACTTCTCCAGGCATGACTGGAATATTGGCTTTGTTATTTTTTTTGTTATTCTTACAGGAGGAACCACGGTGGGGAAGAGTGGAACGAGATAAAATTCAGTCAAAAACACGGGTTGAGATTTTTGTGTGAACTGTTGCAGTGTGAGCTGGAAGAGAAAAAAAATTAAGCCAAGGATTCTCAAAGAGAATCAATCACTGAGAGGTGCATGGTAAAAACCAAATCTTTGCATGCCAGCAAAGAATTAACCTGATTTGTCTAAACGAGGCCATTTGCACTTAATGATTTGCATCTTGTGATGCATCTTCTGCACTTTCTAGAGTTATTGTTACTAGTGAAAAAAAAAATCAGTTCAGCTCATCTTTTTCACTTTATAACTAGACATTCCTGGAAAATTAATTTTTTTTAAAAGGTGGGATTATCAATACTTTTCTATTTCTTTCAAATCTTGGAAAGTTCATGTTTCCACGATCACTTGAATACAACAGGATTCTCTATTTGCTGATGACAAAGCCAAAAAATGGAGAGGATTGCCCGCACTTAACTTTCCCAAAGAGAAAAATTGATCATTTCAAGCCCTAAAAAACAGGAATAATTTTTTTTTTTTTTTTTTGGAAGTGTGGCACAGCAACTCGCTCTAAATCAAAACCAGACACAGCATCATTATTCTGTCCTTGTCAGAAATGCTGAATAACACCCTGCCCAGCTTTAAACCAGGCTGTCACCTCCAGGAGGATCGCACTGCTTGCACTCAAATTCCTTCCCTGCTCCATGGGGCCAACTCCCTCTCACAGGGGATGCCCTGGCATGGAGGGAGCTGCACCCATGGATGGTTTGGTGCCTGCTTAGCCCAGAATTTGGGGATGAAATGTGCTGCAGAGCCCAGACTGGAGGTGGTTGGGAGTTTTCCAAGGCACTTTTTTTGGCGGGGTGTCACAGGATGGCAATTTGTTGAAACTGAAACTGTTCACAAGGGAAGGTCTGTCTGAACAAAGCTCCCAGCTCTGGGGGAAAAGCAAAAGCAGAAAAGTGAGTAAGAACACAAAAAATAATTGTAGAAAGGGAAGCAAAGAGTGGTTAGAGAAAATGCCCCTTCCCAATAATCCTGGAGGAAAATTCGGGGTCTGGCTGACGTGACTCTTGATTTTCTCACTGCAAATGGCAATTTCTGCAGGGGATTTTTAGAATGAAATCACAAAGTCCAAGTGGAACAGAACAACAGAAAGGACATTTGCTCAGTCTGGTCTCCAGAAATGAACCATTCCTGGGGTATTTTAAATTATAATTGTTGACCCATTTCTGAAGTTCTTATTGCCGAGGAGTGCTAAAACACGACAGAAAATCAGATTGGTTGAAAATACCTGATCCAGCCATGGGTACATGATTAAACAGCCAGTACCTGCAGGAAATTTGCTGTCAAATCCATTCTTTACTGGGAAATTCCTCCTTTTGAAAGCTACTTTTTCATGAAATCTACCTGATTTTATGATTTTCACTTCTCAAAAACCCAAACATGACAAACCCAGATTATTTCACGGCTTTTAGGCACAATGAGAAAGAAGAAACAATTCTCTACCAGAACTTACAAGAGCTGCCTCAAGGATGGATTTCCTGAGTGAGTTTCCTTAGAGTAAGGTGAAATGACTTTAAAGTAGTGCTGGAAAGGGTTTTCAGTGAGCAGATTCTGCTGTTTCACCTTTTTTATGGGCAGAACAGAAAGTTGATGGTTCAGTCAGGAATTCTGACCTGGTTGTCCTTTGCCACTCATTTCAGTGAGATGTTTTCTGTCCTCTGAGGCTCTGCCTTCCCATCCTGGGACAGAAGGGAAATAAAAACAGGCTGAGGTGAACATGCACATGGTAAAATCAGATTTGATGTGAGTGCAGCTCTGTTGACAGCCAGGAGAATTGCTCATTCTTGGAGCAGATCTGGTTTAGGTCTGGTGCAGGTTGAACTTTAATCCCAATGTAATCAGGAGTTACAAGGTGGGAGGATGGAGATCTTTGGTGGACACGCAGAAGTGAGATTGCACAGACAATGAAAGCTGCTGGACACCTAGAAAAAAATATATAATAATCCTAAAACTGGAAATTTTGACTTGTTAACAAGCTGTGAGTAGCCACAGCCAGGTCTGGGATGGGTTTGACCCCTGGATCAGTCACAGGTTTTGGTTCCATAGGGAGCACCTGGTGGATGCTGCCACCAATGTGGGGTTTGAGCACCTGAATGTTGTCCCCCTCATTGTGACTTTGTCCCTCTTTGTGTCCAGAGGAAGGAAAAGCCAGGAGCTGCTATCCCTCTGCACCATCTGCAGAAAGACAGGCAGAATTTAGGGTGCCCCGCCTCAAGTAACTCTCTATTTCCTTTCACCCCAACATTCCTTTTCCCCCTGTTCTTCCCTTACCCTTAGCCAGGAGAAAAACAGACAGAAAGAAAAGAAAAGAGAGAAATATGCTGCCTGGATTGGAAAAGTCATCTTTTCCCAGGAGCAGCGTAATAACATTAATGGAAGGGAGAAGGAAAGAGGAAATGTTTCGCTAACGTGGAGAATTTCTGGCCTGGGTTCTTTCTGAGGCCTGTTTGTCAGGGGGAAAAGGAAATTGGTGGCTGGATGAAATATGAGCTGATGCAGCTGCAATGCCTTTAAATACAAGCTTTTTTAGGCACACTGGTGCTTCAGTTTGGGGATATAAGCAGATGCTGAATGCCTTTCCCTACTTCACATGGGGCCTTTGCGTGCTGTGGTTTTAAGGCCAGTGTTCAGGTGATAANAAAAAAAAAAAAAAAAGGAGGGGGGAATGAAATGTCATTTTTGGAGAGGCAAAAAATACTTCAGGCTCTTTGGCGTAAGTCATAAAGGGCTTTTTGTGCACGGGCAGTCAGTGCAGTGTCAAGAGAAATCACTTGCACAAGGTGGAGTAACACTATCTGAAATTAAATTCTGGCCTCCATTTACAAGTAACACTTCAAGGTTTAAAAAAAAAAAAAAAAAAAAA
>PYHW01010295.1:638227-661585 GCA_013186435.1 Turdus rufiventris
GTATTCTTTATCTCAGAACTCTACAATAGTGTGTTTCCATGAGTCAGGTCCTGCACTGTTGTTATTTTTCTTTCAGAAAATAGAGGATTTGCAGCAAAGGGACGTTTCCATCAATTCTAAAAGTTCACGTTTGAAAGCTAAACCACACTTTGCTCACTTGGGCTTAAGACTAGCTCCTTTGAGTTGACAATTTACTCTTTCAACTTGTAACCTAAGATCCTTCTATCACCTCTCTGGGTGAGTCCAAGCAGATTAAAACTTTTTCCTCAGCTAAAACAGCCCCAGTATTACCAGCAAAAACATATTCTAAAAAACAGGGCGTAAAGGCAGATCTGATCCATTGCCGAACAAAATGTGTTAAGTGAATAAATGACACCAATTAAATTAATACACTTAAAAGAAAAATGCATCAAAGAAATGTTGTTTCTCTACCACTACGTGGTTATGCAGATAAACCTGCAGTCACATTTAATCTTTCCAGGAAGGTCAGTGAAAAGATTCCCAATCTCCACTTTCACATGACTGTGCAGCTTTCAGTGCAGCTCCGAGGAGCAGCAGAGGTGCTGAAATACAGAAAGATAGGATATCCTCTGTGTGTCACTTTTCCTACTGCAAAGAGGAAATAAAGGAAATCTTGTAAGAAGTCCCATTCTCATGAGTCTTTCAGCTTCTTTATTCAGACCAAATGATCCTGGCTGGTTCAGATAAGGTTACTTGGGCTATTTACCCATTGTGAAGTAAATTATCAAAAGTCTTCAGGCTTGTCCATCATTAACAAAGGTTGGAAAACCCACTCTTTCCCATGCCAGGGTTAAGAAAACAATGTTAAAATCTATTTCAGGATCTTAGAGATGCACAGTTCAGCACCACAAACTTTCTTGTAAAAAGATAATAAGTTTCTCTGCAGCTTTTCTGCTCATCCATGCTTTTGGTGTGGGAGCTGTAGAAGTTACAAGGAAAATTCTTTCAGTCAGATATTGTGAAACCTTTAAAAATTGCACATCTTTTTTTCTGGGGTGATTTTTCTCCTTGTTCTATTTAAATTGAACCTGGTGGCAGTGCTGTTTTGGATGGACTCTTCTTTATGAAGCCATGAATTCCCAGCCTTGCTGGTGAGAAATCCTAGTTCTAGAGGAGGGAATCACTGCTTGGGGGAAGATAATTCCTCAGAGTCCTCCCAGACAGCCTGACCTGTCCCTTGAGCTGCACACAACCCCAGGGTGAGCTACGCTAGCCCTCTTCCCTCGTCCTAAGGTGTGGGATCACGGCAGGGAACCGAGCTCCCCCAGCACTGAGGCCCATGGAAATACCAGCACAAGATTTGTAGCATCACCTGGTGATTTTTCACTGCTCAGCTGTACCTCTGCACTCAGGCCCTCTTTGTTTATTGTGTGCCCTTCTAATCCTGGCACTGTCAAAGCCCTCCCCATTAACTCTGCGTTATTGGGATTTATGAGCTGTGCGTGGCTAACACGGTGTTATGACAGTTGGGATGAGATTAGGTTGCAGGTCAACCTGCTCCACAGCCTGGAACATTTTCAGGTCTCTTTGGAGCTAAGGATGAGGTTCAGACTGAGGAAGTCCCAGAGGAGAAAGAAAGGGAGGAATGTGGTGCTTCTCCATCCTACACTCGTGATAAATGGCAGCAGAAACCTCCTTCTTAGAAAGCAGAGGTGGAAAAATAAAAGGTGTTTGGGGAAGGTGGAGGCACAGTGCTCCTTCTCTCCAAACAAGAAGCTCCCAGACCGAGGGAAAACACACTCACACTTTCCAGTTCACGCCTAATTTCAGACATAATTTATGAGATCAAAACACCTTGGTGATCACAAGTGGGCACTTCTTGCGTGTTTCTCATTTTTTTCCACTTCACTGAAAACAGTTGGGGAGACATTCAGTCAGACTCGTTTCACAGGCCAGAAATCCCAGCTACAGGCAGCAGAAATTTCTCTGAATTAGAGCAAAAACCTTCTTTGGTTTGCCAACTGCTGAGCGAATTCTTTTATTTTGCAAAGCAATTATCTCTTTGTTTGTCCAGGGGAATACCTCATAGCTCCCAGAACGGCACTGACCTCTGAACGAACCAAAAATAGCCCAGCAATAATTCCAACAAGCTGCTCAATATCTGCTTTGAAGACCCTTTTGGATCCAAGGCATTACAGTCCATCCCACCGTGACCAAGCAGAGCAGGACAGGGCGTGGAGCAATTCCCAGCAGGAAAATCCAGGGGGAAGGAGGGCTGAGGGTGCTCCCCCATCACTCATCCAGATCTTGCTCGCATCCAGCAAATTGTTCCAATCCAGTTGTGGTTGGGAGAAATATGCTCAGGATAATTCGCTGCAGCCTCCTGCCTGTGTGGAGCAGGGCCTTAATTGCTTTTTTTTCTCTTCCTCCTCTTGCTCAAGTGAATTAATTTAGAAACACGATATAAGTGAATGATAAAATCCTTCACTAAACCACTGATGGCTACGTGCTGCCTGCCTGGGATAGACAAATAGCCCGTTTAGCCTGGAACCCTTTCTGCTCCTGCAAGGGCTCTAATGTGTTTAAATTGTGCAATAATACAGCACAGAGATAAATGATTCCATGGCAAAAGCCTATTAAACCCTTCCAAAGTGCAGCAGAGTGTGGCAGGCGAGATGATGAAAATAACTGGATTCACTTCCAAGCTCTAAAGCTGAATTTCTGCACATCTAGCACTGGGTGTTTGGCCCCAGTGAATCCCAGTTCCTTCCTCCTCTTCCCTCTGTCAGTTCCTTGCTCCTGCTCTGCTTCCTGCCTCTGAAGAACAACCTACAGCCTCATGCTTAGCCTATATTTTCATTGTCACCTAAATAACACGGCTTTTATATCAGTAATGATTTCAGATGGTCTTGTAATAATTAATTAAAAATAACTTGAGTGATATTTTGACTGCCATCCAACCTAAATCCTTCTGCCTAATCTTCCCCATCTACCTGCTTTGGGTATATCCCAAGGCACTGAGTGCCAAAAATTAACCATAAACCATGTGATTTTTTTTCCCACAGATTTAAAAGTGTTTCCCTTAAAGGCAACGCTATTTTTTTTCCTCTAATGGGTAAGCAGCCTCATTAGTACCAGGTGATTCATTTAAAGCACAATTACACAGGGAATTCAGCTAATTGATTGGATAACCCTCGATTCCTTTGTAAAAACACAATCCTCAAACCTGAAGTGCTTGGACTTAGTGGTAGTCATGTACCGAGACGTTTACTTTGAAAGCAAACGTTTAGGTTAATGGGATCCATATGAAATAAATTCCTAATAACTTTTCCATGGGTGGGCTTATCGAACTGCTTATCATAACAGCAGTCGGGCCATTTCAAAGGAGCTCGCTTCTGAAACTTTCTGGAGACTTTCCTTTCACCCCAGATCGACAGAAAACTCCGCTAACTCTCCATTGAGAAAATATTTGAGCTCCCTCTCAGGCCATATTCAAAGGGATTCTTTTCCAAGGGGGTATTTATTAACCCTTTGCTGGTGTGTGATGCTGGGAAGGGGAAGGGCTCTGACAGGAGGGGTTTGTGGTGCTGCTGTTCTGGGGTCCATTTATGGATGAATCTGGTTGGGGGCTGGGACTAAATGGACCCTAAAAGAAGAACTCTACACTAATTTGGGCTCGCTCAAACCCAGGGAAGTAAAAGCTGAGCTCTGTGGGTTTAATCAGATCCATAGAGACTCAAACCACTATTTCTAGAGGAATAAATGAGAGCAAACATTCCCTAAAGAGGCTTTGGGATATTTAGGAATCAGAGAACCAGGGTCACCTGCACTGTTTGAAGATAAAATTTTCTATACAGAGCTAAATCATCTTAGAAGTAAGCAGAGAAGCTGTTGCTATAACTATAGTTTACCAATTTTTAAAATATTTTGTAAAATATTAAATCCATTTACATCTGCCAAAAACATGCTATGGAAATGTAACTCCTCTCTTTTTCCTCAATTATACTAATGTTCATTTCATATTTCCCCCAATATAACTCCTTTACAGAAAAGCATAGAAAGAAGTTAAAATAGTTAACATGGCAGTAGAATTTTATATAAATACATGTGTATTGGCAGTTAAAGAGAGATCAAATACTCTGATAATCTCTGGGAAAGAAGAACTGCCAGAATCATGGCAGGTATGAAAATGGCCACGGCCTTCCATGAAGATGGCACAGTAATTCTATCATTATATTTCCAGTATTTAATTAAAACAAAACCATGATCACTCAGCAGGGGAGGGGGACAGCATCCTAAAGCGTGATCTTACAGATGAGATTCCTGCTGGGATAACTGCATGGACTGAAAAGAGAGAAAAGGTGAGAACCACTCCCTGTGGTCGTGTCTGGCGTTGACCAATGGGGACGTTAAAATGATCTACAGATGTATGGGAATGGGTGATCAAGAGCAGTTATGTGAAATGATCAAAATAAAGAGGAAGAAAGAGAATTGTAATGGCCCAGTCTGAAAGGAAAAACACAGATTATGTTTCAAGGAGAAATTCAGAGACAGAACCACTTGCTTGCCAGAGTTTCAGCTCATTCATGATATATAAATCACTGTAAACAGAAATGCCATTTGAATTGGGATTGAAGACTTTGGCACAATTTAACCCAAAGATCTGTGATTCTTTGATGATGAAAAAAAAAAAAAAGAAAGAAAGGAATTGAATGATACTTTGAGCCTTAAGTGCAAAATGTAAAATTGAAATTTAAAATATCATTTTATGCTAAAAGGCTCTGGTATTCACTCTCAGCCTTGTCTGCAATGTTTGGTCCTGCCCTTGAAGCCTGCACAGTGGGGTTTTTAAACCCTTAATCAGTCGCCCCACACAACCAATGCCTGAAATAGTTCCATCTCACTGCTGCAAACATTCCCTGCCCACAGCATTAGTGCAAAGAGGTGCATTTGTGAGCACTGCATCCCTTACAGCAGGAGGGATGATGGTCTGGCACATCAGGAGCCCTCCAGGGTGATGAGAGGCCAGTGCAGGCGTCGGGCGTGTTGATGTACGGAGTTTCCAAACATTAATTAATGCAGAAGGGAAGTCAACACTGGAAAATCTTGGTTTTGACCGTGGTGGGACAGCTGAACCCTTCATAACTCTGTCAATTAACATGCTTGGAGGTGGATATGTCACAGGAAGAGATTTGGGGTTGTTGGCAGGGAAGTGGGGTGATGCCCGCAGGGTTCTTGTCAGCACTCTGCCTGGGCCAGAGCAGAGTTGTTAAATCATGGGATGCAAAGCCACGTGTGGACATAGGGGATGGGAAAACAGAATACCAGAGGCTCTACAGCCCTGTCCTTCCTGCCAACACTGGGTTTCTTCTGAAACCCACTGTTCAATGAGGAGAACCCATTGAAACTCAGCAGCCCGAAGGCCAAAGCTTTAAAAAATTAGGTTGGGATTGCAAAAGCCTCAAAGACAGAATTATCCTGGAACCCGGCCTCTAGGAGGCCGCGGAAGAAACCAGAACTGGGTAAAAGCTGCGATCTCTCATGGCTGGGCTGTGAGATTATTGTGTTAGAGGCTTAACGGGCTTCAAAAAGCGGGGCTGGAGTGGCAGCAAAACAGCGAACGGCGTTTATTGAGCAATAAAAAAAATTACATTTCATGGCTCAGCCAACGCGCCCTACAGAAGCAAATCCCCGTGCCTTATAATACAGGGTGTAATAAATGCTAATACCATGAAGGGGGCTGCTGGGAGGGTGCAATCAAGCCCCCTGTTAAATTAGCATGGCCCTGCTCTCGCTGCTTTATTGCGCGAGGGGAGCGAGCCCGGGGGCGAGCGCGGCTCTGCTTCACCTCCTGCACGCCTGCACTCTGCTTACCCTCTCCCAGGGACAGCTCTGCGAGGCCAGGGGTTAGGTTTCCTCCCAAGGATTAAGGGGAGGCTCGTGTCAACAAGGTGGTCGTGGAGATAGAGACAGAGCAGGAAGGACTCGTGAGGCCAACGGAGAGAGATCCAACAATTTCAAGGCAGCAGATTAATCCTGATAATGCAGCGTTGGGCCATTCCTTTCCCCCTGCTTGGGTCAAGTTCCCTTAGCAACCACAAAGCCTGTCATTAATAAAATTTAAAAAAACCCATCATAATTTCCAACCCCTGTGCCCTTTTGTGAGGCGAAAAGACAAATTGAATATAAAATGAAAGCCGCGCTTTTTGGCCTCTTTAAACCTTTCCTCCCTTTCCCACCTTCCTGCTCACAATTCTGCATTGCTGACCTTCCTCCAGTCTCAGGAACACAGGGAACATGTGGGCCTGATTGTCCTGTGGAGTGAGGAGGGCACAGGGACACGATTCCCACTGACCTTTCCCCACCAGGGCTGGGGGACATTAGTGGCAGCATCTGCACAGTGCTGTCTGATATTCCAATTATTGTTGCCAGCAGAGCTGCCTTCCAGGGTTTTTTTGGAACAAAAAAAGAAGCCTTTTTATTCCTAACTGATTTTTTTTTTTTTTTTTTTTTTTTTTTTTTTTTTTGGCTAAAATTTGTATTTCTGCTAAGGTGATTTAGTTTTATTCTGTGAAGAAGAAGTGGTCGGAAACCAAAGGGGAGAAAAATATCCTGAGGATGCTTCAGAAGAAACTGAGGAAAAGTTGTTACAAACTGGAGAAGTGTTGGGTTTGAGGGTTTTGTCAGTAAACATGAATGTTTCTGTGGGAATTCAGGGGTTTTCAGCTATTTACAAAAATCACTGGAGAACCCTCACACTCCAACCACCTCTTTTTCATTTTCTTCTGGTCATGTAACACCAGGTTTCCATTTGCTGGAAATAAATGAGGAAGCCATGGGGTATCCCTGATCTTTTTATTCACGCAAATAATGCCGTTAAAGTCCACAGGAGTTCTCACATCCAGTGGGCAGGTGCTGACCCCAATTGTTTGAACAGTTCTTTTTGTTCACACCTCATATTCCAGCTAAAAAGTCTTATGGAGCTTGACAGAAGGCCTAAAATCATGAGCCTGCCCAATGATGGAATTGTTATTATGTATTTATGCTGCTTGGTTGACTTAAAAGAGGGGAAAATAATAGAAGAAATCGAATGTTATGGGTAAACAAGTGGCTGAAGTTTGGTGAGTCAGGTTTTTACCATCACATTCTTCTTGAGAAACCAAGATCAACCCATTTTTTCCCTCTGTGCCTCAGTTTCCCCACGTAAATTGTAAGCTGGGATTTATCAAACTTCACTTTCTCAACATGTAGTCAGTGGCAAACTTCAAAAATAGGAGAGAGAATTCAATTTTTCTTCAAATCATTTGAAAATCAGTCCTTTTTGGTAAAAGATTTTCTTTCTGCCCTTTTACCCAACTGCTCTTCAGAGCAGCAATGTGATGAATGATGCTGCATCCACAAGTGCTGAAAATAAAATAGGTGAGACATGTTAAGTGGGTGAGCTCTGTGTACTCACACAGCCCTGTCCATCTCTCCAGAGTCTTTAAGACAGAACCATGTTTCTTCTGAAATATTTGAAATTTCATGAAATTTCTTCAAAGCTTCTAAAATATTTTCTTCCTTATAACATACCCCCACTGCCAGGAAGTTTTTTGCTCTTCCAGGATGAAATCAAAAAGAAGAATAGATAAAACCTTTTCCAAAATGCTATTTATTGTCTTTGTAGTATAGTTGGGGTGGAATTTGTGGTTTATTTATATGATATTTATGTGATGCCAGCAGCATATGCAGAGCAAGGTAAACCAGTCTAAAATCTTCCTCACGTCTTAAATCTTACAGTAGCCAAGCTGATTGTACTTCAGCTTAGAAAGAAACAAAAGTCTCCTCTAAGTTCAGACTAAACATCAGAAATTGTAACCAGAAAGGAAATTTTTAAATTTTTTTTTAAAGTTATGTGGGAAGATGTGAACCCAGCGGGTTGGACTGGAGTGGCTCTTTCAGCTCGAGTTTATTGTGTTTACAACATTACTTGAGTTCTGATGAAGGTAATAACCATCACAAATCTCCCCAATTTCCCATATTTTAGGGCTTGAGTTTTCTTACATTTTCTGCTGGTTTCAGGCCCAACAACAAAGAGAGTTTTCAATAGGCTGAGCTTTAAAATTAAAATTACTCTGACATACCAAGATCTATAACCTCACTCTGGGCGACCCAACGTTTCTCCTACAACTTGAACAAATTTCTTCCCCTCCCTCCAACCTCTCCTCCATCCCATAATAGCCTCTGTGTTTCCAAAGTAGCCCTCCACATCTGCAATATATTATGTGCATAATTTGCACTTAATTACCAACCACATTGATGAAACTATTGCGCGACAATTAAACGTAATTAGGTTTTTTGGCAATTCCCTCTCTAACTGAGTGTCTTATCAGCTCTCATCTGGCTGGAGATGTTTAGCCCCAAGTGTGAGCAGCGTTTCTTCCCAATTCCAGGTGAAGGCAAATCTGGGGATTAACAAATGTGTGTCAGTCCCAGCGCCAGGCACTTTGCATTCCCAATTGTTTCCATGTGCGTGGCAGCAAATGTTCATCCCCAAGCTATAAATAGATGACCAGGCTGCCCCCTCCACCAAATCACACGGGTCTTGTAGTTCCTCCCAGAGTTAAGCTGTGAAATTCAAATGGTTCGTTGAGGGTTTTTTTTTCAACGATAATTTCAAGATTTTCTTTTCTTCAAGCACAGAATTGGAGTTGCTATTTAAAGAAAAAAAAAATTCACAATTTAAAAAATTTTAACTAATGATGAAAATGAAGAAACCTAAAGAGATGTACAAATGCTGAGAAATTAATAGTTATATTTAAGGAGTTAATATTTTTCCCTAAAATTGGTGTAGTTGAGATTTTTCTATATTGATGGATTTGGGATGGATTCTTTTCCTGTAGAGAAAGCAGCACCAAAATATTTGATACCTTGAAAGTGTTGCTTCAGATACTGTGGGCAGATCTTCAAGATAATCTTTGCACAAAATAACAAAATGAAATAATACTTTATTAAAGTATAGTTTAACTGGGGCTGAGTTTGGGGAAAAATTGTAAATGAAAGGAAAACATAAAATAGATTCTCTAACTTCTAGTTCACTCTCTGATAAAACAAAACAAACTTAAAAATGATTCATGGTCACTGATGAATTTCAGTGCTGTTAATGGGGTCTTTGTAACTAAAATCTCCTGAATTCACTAATATTTGAAT
Source organism: Turdus rufiventris (assembly GCA_013186435.1). Classification (NCBI taxonomy): domain Eukaryota; kingdom Metazoa; phylum Chordata; class Aves; order Passeriformes; family Turdidae; genus Turdus; species Turdus rufiventris. Next base: position 647,378 of record PYHW01010295.1, read on the forward strand.
TTTTCCTGCTCCTCTGAGCATTGTTTTCCTCACAACTATAGACTTAGTTCTCACTAATAAGGAAAGCAGAGGGAATATTAGGTAAAGCTAACATTTGGATAAGAATTGACTTTTTCTATTTAATTCACACACTGAAAAAAAGTTATCTGTAAACCTGAAATTGCAATAAGATAAAGATGAAATATATATGTTATATATAATAATGTGCCAGTGGTACAGGCTGGACTCTTAATTTGGAATTAAACTTGTCTAATTGTGTCAGGCTGTCCTCTCTTTTTTAGGTGAGAGTATTCAATTCTTTCTTCTATTAAATTTCTCTAGAAATATTTATATTTGAGGGGGAATTAAGTTAATTCTGCTACAAGCGGAAGGTTTCATACATGCAGATAAAGAATTTCTGGGTTTTTTTCCCCAGTAGCATTTAACCAATTGTTTGAAAATTCTGCTTTCTTGGCAGAGAAAATCATTGCAGCATTTTGATTATTGTCTGATCCACCAGTGATTGGAGTCTGTTGAATAAATTCACAGGACAATGATTCTGGCAGATTTTTACAGTCTTTCTGTAAATTATTTGACTGAAATGATATTCATCTCTTTCCCAGCTGATAGTATTGCTTTGGGAATTTGCCCATCCATTCCAGAGCAGAAAAGATCCCTGTGAAATCTTTCAAATAATCATTTCAAGCAAGAAATATTTTCCTTCAATCCGGTGTCTGTGGAATCCGTAAGGAAAGCTGTTCGTACACAGAGCCTCAAATAAATGAAATATCTTCATTTACCCTTTTATTTTTTGCACTGATGATTCATAATCAATTAAAACAGCAGCAGGATTTAGCTGCAAACACGCCCTGGATGCTTGGAAAACCAAATTTTCCCCTTGGACAAACACTCAGAGCATCTCTCAGTGAGATCTGCACGAGCAGGGTGAGGTGGAGCGAGGGCAAACATTTCTTTTTGAGCAGCAGGAGAGTTCCAACCCTGCCAGGGGTAGCTCAGAGCCTCCCTGCAGTATTCCCAGGGAATGTGGAACACTGGAGAGCACAGCCCTGATGCCTTCATGAATGGGCTGTTTGTCTCCCTCTCCCCTGGCAGCCCCTTTTTAAAAAAGTATTATTATTTTTTAAATTTTAATTATTTTTCCCCCTTCCTTTTTCACCCCACACTCGTCCAGAGGCCCAAAGCAGTTTAGCAGCTGCAGGAATTATGGAAATGTGGATGTGGCTCTGCTGGTTTGTGCTGATGTTTTGTCAAGTTGGGGTTGTTTCACTTAAAAAAATTCTTATTTTGAGAAAGTGGGGGAGAAGGAACTGCTTTTTTTTTTTTTTCTTAAAGATGTGACTCTGTGCACCTGACATGCTTAAAATAATTGCTCAGATTTAAACACACACACTGTGCCTAATATAACACAAATCTAAAATCTTTCGCCATCACCAGCAGCTCCACACTGCCGTCGAGGTCTGGACCAGGGATAATTTCTGCAGGTGGAATTCATCTCTGAAATAAATCCCTAGCTGGGAGATGACCAAAAACAGGCTGTTTGAATTCCCACCTTCCAAAAGGACAAAAATCCATCTTTTGTACACTCTGGGAGAGGGGAACTTAAGAAATGTTTAATTAGGTGGCCTTGCAGCTCATTTCAGAAGGGCTGCTGGCAATTCACCTAAACTGCTTCCAGGGCTGATGCTAAAATCTGTTTCCACATTTTCTTGTGGAGAAAAAAAAAGAAAAAAGAGGGGGAAAAAAGGTTATCCTTCACCCTATCCAGCAAGCCAGGAAAGCTTGAAACCTGAAATAGTGGCTTGATGCCCAGACAGAGAGGAACTGAAATAAATATGAGCAAGGTTAAGAATTTTCTTTATTGAGAGCACCTGCTCCAGTTTTGTATGTAGGGTTGCTAGAAATTCCTTCATTACAGTGTGGGAGTTCAGTGAAGCCTTTGGTGCTGAGAAACCCAAAGAAGTTCTTTGGATTTCTGCAGGGAAAGGATTTTCCTGCTGCTGTCCAAGGGAATGGGGTGTGTGTCCACAGGGCAGCAAATGCTGGAGCTGCAGGTGAAGCTCCCAGGGAAAAGTGCAGCTGCTGTCACTCAGCCTGGCTCTGGATGAGTGGCAGAGCAGGGACATGAAAAAATGAGCTGGAAAATCCTCCCCACTCGGGAATTTTCAAGCAAAAATGTGAATTTCTGCTCCTTTCCCAGGGAGCTGCACGTCTCCTGGCTGTATCAGTCCCTTGTCCAACCACCTGCCCAAGAAAACCTTCTTCATTATAACACTGCCAGGAAGTTTTTTGCTCTTCCAGGATGAAATCAAAAAGAAAAATGGATAAACCTTTCTCAATCATCTTCTCAAGAAAAACGTGCCAGAGGAGCTAATTAGGACCTTAATTTGTGATGCACCAAACATTTGTGTTCGCTTTGATGGGAGAAAGACAAAAGCAAGGCAGGGATTCAGAAATATGAATGTGATCTCATTGATCAAGCTGGAAAAGGCACACACCAGGCTGGGTTTTGGCTATTAAACAAGAAATTTTAAGCCAATTCATTGTCAAAAAATTAATAATTTCAATTTAAACTCACTCACATTAAGCCTTTAGCCTGAGACTTTGAGGCAGCACCATTCTTTTGGCTTTTGTCAGAGGGTGAAACAATTAGGGACTAATCCTTTAAACTGTATTATTTTTGGAGTGGAGGTTGATTATTCCCAGACCACTCAAACCTTCTAGCCCTGCTGTCAGAGTGGAGACCTCCAGAGACGCTCTGCTGCAGTTGTGATGATCCAAGGACACACAGCTTGCCTAAGAAAAGCAGCAGCCTCTCTCACAAACCCACTTTCAGCTGCAATCTCTTTATTTTTACATTGCCTCATGACAAAAGAGGTGGTCTTTGACGCTGGAAGTTTAATCTCAGTGTTGACAATGAGTCTCTCAGTAGCCCTGGTGAAATTTTTTTTGCACCTTACTTTCCCCAAACAGATGACGATTCCTCTGTTAATGGTCTGAAAATAATATTCACAATAAACTTTTCAACCAGGTCAAAGCCTTCAGATGACAGAAGTGCTTTGGGAAGTGCTGTTTGAGTCCTAATAAAAATTATTATGGGTAAGGAAAGAGCAGCGTGCTGGAAATGGCCAACAGATCCAGGGGAACTGCCATGGGGTTTTTTTGCTCCAAATTCCTCCCCAGCTGCAGCCAGAGTAATTTTGCACTGGGCTGGTGCCTCCTGAGGGGGTTTTCACAGTTTGACCCCCAGTGGTTTGTCACAAGTCCATAATCCTGGCATGGGTGACACAGGACACTGTGGTCAGGAAGGTAAAGTTGGTTTGCATGTGCTGAAAAGTGGGAGAGGAATTTTGGAGGTGTTAAGACCTGCTTCTTGGGGTGGGAAATGGTCCCTCAATGCTGGTTTGGGTTTGCTTGTTTTTTAATATTCTATTTTACATTCTATTTATTCTATTATATTTTATTATTTTTTTTATATTCTGTTTTTATATCCTTTTTTAAGGGGGGATGGCTGATACCTGAAGGGAGCTGACAAGAAATGCGACATTGACAATTTATGGTGATCTGGAGGGACAGGACAAGGCAGAATGGCTTCAAACTGATAAAGAACAAGGTTAGAAGGGATATTAGAAAAAAATTCTTCCCTGTGAGGGTGGGCAGGCCCTGGCACAGGTGCCCAGAGGAGCTGTGACTGCTCCTGGATCTCTGGAATGTCCAAGGCCAGGCTGGACAGGGCTTGGAGTGACCTGGGATGAGGGAATCTCATACCATAGCAGGGATGAGATGATCTTTAAAGTCCTTTCCAGTCCAAACCATTCCATGATTCCAAGACTGTAATGGGAGCAAGGTTTCAGCAATGCCACCATGGTACAAGCCAGAGGGATGTTAACAGCACCAGGAAAAGTAGAAATGAAAATGTTCACCAGTATTTTATCTGATGGATGCTCATTTAACCCAGGGCACGACTTTGGGTAAATGTGGTCTAAACCCAGGAAAAATCTAACACTGGGAATTGCTCATTACTCTTGGGAATAATGGCATTTTCAGAGAGATTGCCTTGACAATAAACTTTATCTCCCTGGAATGACAGTGACATTAGACATCCCAGTGACATTATCCCAACGACATTAGACATCCTTTATTAACTTTTTAATTAATTTAGCTCAGTTTTTTTTCAGGCCCTGCAATGACACCTGAGGTTCACCCCCACAGCAAACCACAGCTTTCTGTCCCCGTTTTTGTGCCAGATCTCAAACCCCCAGTCACACCCCCCGAAGCAGATCCAGCATAAGCTGGGAAACGAGACAGGAATGCTGCAGTGAATCCACAGCTGAGCCAGAGCCAGGAGCTGTGGTTTGAAGGGATCTGCAGTGTGCAGAGCCAAGGAGAGCCACCAGTGAGCTGCCACCCCTGCAGATGGGAAATCACCCCCAAAATGCTGAGCATGGGCACCAACGTGGGTGGAAAACAAGAGAATGATGCTCCTGCTTCATGGAGATGTTCCCCAGGGCTGGCACAGCCCAAGCCTGGGAGCTGGCAGGGATTTTTGCTTCACTGGGAGAGAAGAAACATTCTTGAACTTACAGAAATTACCCCGTTTTACTAGGGGATAAATCTAATCAGATTGTATCCAAATGGCCTATCTGTAAATTTTACCCACAGATGTAGCTCATTTTCTTAATACCTAAGCTGCTTAGGAAGCTTTAGTGTATTTATTTTCCTTTCACCCCTGCACTGGGGGGAGGCACTGTCCCTATTTTGCAGCTGGGTGAGGTTGAAGTGCAGGAATTCAGGGGTAGAAGGGAATTCAGCATGGCAGCAGAACCCACCTGCCAGGCTGGGTGAATCCTGGGGCCAGGAGGAGCTGTGCTAATTCCTGGAACACAGGGCTAAGTGCACCCACTCACACTCCCTGCAGGGTTCAGGGAGCCAGGCAGGGGAGGCTGGAGAAACCCCAGGAGCTGATTCCGTAAAGCTGGACCCTGATCCCTGCTCCTGCACCCACCAAGAGCACAGAACTATGCTGTAGGAGCTGGTGGAGGGAATTAAAGGGAAACTAAAATCTCTGTTTTTTTCCATTCTCAACCCTTTCTTTTCCCTGGAGCTGTGTAAGAAGCAACCACCAGCCCAGACCAAGTTATCAACCCTCCTGTCCCATCCTGTCTCCCAATCAGCTCAGTGAATTCTCTGTTTTTTTTGGTTTTTTTCTCAGAGACTTGAACAGAACCTTTGAGAGGAGCAAGGACAATGATAAATCAGAGTAGCAACACGTGCACGAGCGTGGCACCGCAGCAGAGATCATTCCTTGAGTCCCAAGTCATAATTAACTCCCTGAAGGACAGAAACCTGACAGGAAATCCAAAATCTCTTTGCAATCCACTAAATATTAGAGGAATGAATGGCTGGCACGGGGGAAGGAATGTTGGCTGGGAGTGAAGCCTTTTGGTTTGAGCTTTTCCTGGGCTGTGTTTATTTAGCACACAGCTCGGAGGCACTTGCTGGTTCATATCTGGGAGTGGAAGTTCCATGGATAGCGTTGAGCTGGGAGATGGAAGGGTGGCAGCTCAGTCTGCTGATACCTGGGGTTAATTCTGCACCTGCACAGGGCCTCAGGTGCTGTTTGAAACATTTGAAGGGTTTAACTGGGGGTTGATGTGGAGCAGTTCCAAACAGGGCTGCCCCGTGGGTCTTTGTGCTCAGACCGTGTGAGTCCTTCTGGCTTGTTCTTTTTTCCCTGGCTGAAATGGAAGCAAAAATATTTAAAAAAATAAAAAAAAAAAATCTGAACCCTTCACCTGTTAAACCAAAACAACTCTGCTGCATTTCAGATCCACTTTCCCTCAAGGATGGGGTGAGAGAAAGAAAAGACATCTGATGTCATGTAACCACTACCAGATGATGTTCTTGAGGGTCACAGTGAGGGTCCCATATGAAATAAATAGAATATAAATTGTGAGCCTCAGTGAAATGATGCTGCCTCACAACAGCTGCTCGTTGGCCTCCTTCCTCAAGAGCTCTGGCTTTGCCAAGCTCGGAATTAAAGCCTTGGGGTGACAATTCCCATGCTCAGATGTGTTGGAGAGCATCGCTCACCTCTGCTGCTCCTTGGGCAGGACCTGGAGCCTTCCCAGCCCAGGGCAGCAGAGCTGGAATAGCAGAGGGCTGGGTTTTACCAGGCTGCTGGAGCTGCAGGTGATGAGTTTCCAATCAGATAAGGCAATGGTAATTCCAGATGACCCTGCCATCAGTCCCAGGAACGGGGAACGCCAGCATTGGGTTTCACTCAGAGCCTGGACACATTTATAATGCTCCACTAAATGAATGGGGAGTACTGTGACCCAGCTGGGAAATTTATGGCCTTGGTTGTGGCTCTGACAGGACTTTGGAGTGAGATATCATGGGTGTGGGGGGTGGAGGCTCATCTCAGCCCCAAGCTGGGCTGGGGGTAGGGGTGTGAAGCAGAGATAAAGCAGCTGTTGAAAAGCTTAAGCTCTGTGTCTCTGGCTAAAAGCAGCTTGAGAACACGTTCACTGAGGTGTCAACCCTCTACCAAGTGCCCAGGAAGTGAAAAATATCTCAAGTGAAGGAGAAATCAAGTCCCATGTTGGGGGGTCCAGGTGCTCGGTCATAAAATGTGCAGATTCAGAGGAGGAGGAGGAGGAAGAGGAGGAGAGGTCATCCCTGACATCGTGCAGCTCCAGAAAGCTGCACAGGGACCTTTCACTCTGTCTGTGGTCACTCAGCTCATTTTCTCTCAGGGTTGGACCAGGGGATTTATGGAGCATTTTGGATTTTCAACAGCATCCGTTGCACAGCCTAAGCTGAGCTCCTCCAGAAGTGGAAGTTAATCTTTGCCTAAGCTCCACACAGTGATCTGCAGTGACCTTCCTGACTGATGCTTACAAAAGCCTTCCTTAGAAGCTGTGGGTGAAAAGCAGGGTTTAAAGATTTACTGGGACGTTTACAAGTGTGATAACATTTTTCAGGCTGTTTGGTTTTATGATAAATCATTTTTTATTGCCCCAGAAAACCTGGAAGATGGTGACCAGAAGTTGAATGTTTTTGGCTTTGTCATTGGAAAATCAGACCCAAAGTGTTTCAGCTATGAATGGAAGGAAATTTAAAACACAGAACAATCTGAGGTAACCAGGCAAAACACTTGCTCTGGCTGTCCAAAAACAACCCCAAAAATGCCTAGAAATAAACAAAAGATGTATTTTGTAGGTTGCTGAGAAGGTCTTTATTTTTTTCCCCCTTTTGATATTGAAGAATTTTTTTGAATTTTTTCCAAAGAAAGTAGTGAGGTTGAAAAATGGCAATGGAGGGGTGCATTAAAAATATGAATGTCTGGAGCGAAGCCAAGTGGTCATGATTTGTTTTATTTGAAAAATGTCAACCAGCTGTACCTATGAAACTGGAAACCAGGTAAAAATTGCCCCAATCTTGGCTCTTTTTTTTTTTTTTTCTTGGAAACTGAAAAGTCAACCAAGGTTCATCAGAATGGTTTGTGACCTTCCAGCTGAGTGTCCTAGGCTTGCTGGAAATTGGATTGTTGGAAATAATGTGGACTCAGCTGAAGTTTCACTTTCATTTTTGAGCACAAATCCAAGTTATGTGGCGTTTGTACCAAAAGTAAACTGAGATTTACACCAAATCTTTCCATGCTCGTTGATACCAACAAATGGAGCTGCACAGCAGTGAATTTGGGGTTGCAGTGCAGTCATCAGTTTTGGCATTGGCATGATTGGAAATTGGAGCTTACCCTGAATATCCACCAGCAAATCCCCCGACTCCCAAAATGATAGTTGTAAATAAGCAATTATCTCGTTTTTAATTCTTCTAAACCTCCCAAATGAGGAAAAAATGGATCAATTTGTCTCTGTGAACAGTAATTCTTTGTTGAAAGCCAGCATGGCTTGAGTTTCTTTCAAGCTCAGATGAAGAAGAAAAGGGTTTGTCAACCAGAAAACTCCTTGGGTGTCACCTTCTGCTCCATGTTAACACCACCCCTAGTGGTTTATGAGCAGGGCTCATAAACCTAAAGGAATAGGAATTAGGGACACAAACCCAGCTGAATAATAAAATGAATAAAATAAAATGTTAATAAAAATTAATAGAATAAAATGACATTTTCAGTCTCCATTCAGCTAAAGCTGTGTGCAAATCTTTTTTCAGTGCTCATAATCTCACAATTCTAATTTGAGTAGTGAGCTCCCAAACCTGTTTGGCCTCAGGGCTGCCCTTTGGACAGTTCACCTGCAGCAGGAAAATGTGGTTGGTGTTCTGGATATGGGGTGAACCAAAATCAAAGGCTCCAAGTCTGTTTTTCCAGGGCAATCTACACCTTTGCAGTAGCTTCCCTGGAATCTGAACCATCCCCTGCAGCACAGAACACTGAACCCCTGCCAGGAATGATAAACACATCCCATTTTTCTTTCCTTATCTGTTTGCATTTTGCTAATATCTCCTCTCAACCCCTTCCACTCACTTCCAGTGGCTCTTATCAACAGCCAGCAAAGAAATCCTTCCCTGCCAATGTCTGGAAATTTCGTGTGGGAAATTTTCTCGCCCGTGCACATAAGATGTGATTTACACGAGTTGTGATAGGGGGATTCATTAGGGAAGTTTAATTAAGATCAATCACAGAACAGGTAAAATACAAGGATGGAGGATGACACAACCTCTCAAACCTCTGGTTACATGAGTCACCAAAACATATTGCCACAGAAATCATGGAAAACATTCCTTGGACTTGCTGAGAGGAGTTTAACATTGAGAACCTCATAGCAGTGTTTGTTGGAACACTGGTGTTCATTGCTAAACAGTAAAAACAAAAATCAAGAGGGAGAAACTAGCTTGTCATGTTATTCATTTAAAGTTCCAAATCAATTTATTTTGGAGGGGGTTTTTTTATTACTTTATATATAAAATGTCATAAAAGAAAAAATGAATGTATTCTTTTGTATGTCTAAGCAAATTGGAAAGCTCTGGGGTAATCTATAGAAATAAATTTAAATGAGCAGAGCTTTTTTACTTCATCATCTATATTTCATATTCTGTGTGGAGGGAGGGAATTTGCCATCAGTACTTCTTTATTCAGTGTTTAATTAAAGTGATGAATGCAGCACAGTTTTGACCATGATAGGTTCCCAAGCTTAAGGCAAGCTATGAACTAGATCCATCACAAATAGTAAAATATATGGATTCATATAGATTTTTAATGCTAGAGATGCCATGGTGTTCAGGTGGGAATTGGAACCTTTGAAAACAGCACACCCCAGAGAGAAACCCAACTCAATAACATTTGCTACAAACGTGGGAGTTGCTGAGGGAGAAGCCAATATTGCATTCCTCAGGTCTAGGGCAGAAAAAGTGGAGGAGTTAAGATGAAGTGCAGATTTGCTCCTAATCAAATCCAGAAGACGTGCTGCAAACCTTATTCGGAGAGATCCGCTAAGTCTGCAGCACGAACATGACAGGCAGGCAAAATCGTGGATTTGATCATTTAAAAACCTGTGGATTCCTGGGGTTTTGGCTACGTTAAAAGGCTCTGAGAAAAGACACGCTGAAAATTGCTGAGGGGTGTTACCAAAGCGAGTTGCCAAAGGCTTAGTCTGTTCAGTAATCCAGGGAGCAGCTGGTCGAGCTAACTCCCAGTTAATTACCTCTCCATTTCTGCAATCACTCCGTGGTTTGTTTAGGGCAAGGTGGACTGGAGGCTTTGCCGCTCAAATCATTCAATTTATTCTGTTTGCTGTGGAAAATAAAAGTTGGGAAATAAAGAGCTCATTATTGTACATATTTTTTCGTTTAATTCGTTATGGGCATGGTACAAACTGGCTTTGTAATTTGGGTAATCACGCACAAATGTTGGGGTTTGCTGCAGCATTTTCAGATCAAATGCTTGTTTGGCTGGAGCTGGCAGGCAGCGCTGGGGCAAACCCAGCTCGCTGAGGGTGTAGAGGTGATTGACTAAATGCCCTCATAAATCTTCCAGAGCCGGATCCTGATGTCTTTTCAAGCTCTTCAATGCCCAGGATATGAAAAGCATTTTTATGGGTGGAGTGTGAGGATCAAAGCTCTACGTACAATCATTTATCTGAGGAGGAGAATGAAGGAATAACACATCTTCCTGCTGTTTAATGGGATCATTGGAGAACTCTTTCCTCCAACGAAGGACCTCAAGTCCTTTGTGCCATCTGCTTTATTTAAATACTCTGTTGTAGGTCAGGTAAACAGCACAGTCAATTCCAACTTCCACTGTTTATCCCTGTAGCTCATCCTAAATAATTCTGCTTTTCCTCTGTCGTTTCTTATACAATTCTAAGTTGCAATGCCAGCCTTTTTTAAACTCTGCAGCACATCTAAAATCAGCGTTTAAAGAAATGTTTCAGTTGAAAAGTCAAACTCTGAGAAGATTAAGAAGTGCTTGGATCCAGAACACCCAAGAAACTTTAAATTGTCCCCATTTTATGAAGCCTGTAGACATTTGATTGCTCCAAGTTCATGCCCCTTCCAACTACTGTGAAAAAAGAGGTGAGACCTGCAAAAACGGCTCAATTTTGAGGCACAGCCTGGAATCATTCCCACTGTACTTTCCATCCAAGGCTTTGAATGAAGTAGGGAGTCGTATGGAAAAAAACCCAGTGTGATCAACATTTTCTTGTGTGGAACCACAGCAGCCCCAGCAACCAGGGAGAGCAGATGGAAGAGGGTTTCCCCCTCAACTTCGACAACTTCTTGTGTGAATTAGCTCACTCTTCTCTCAGAAAAGATCTTGAAAGACTGACAATAATTTATTTTGACTTGGTGATGAGGAGTTGTGATGGAAGACTGCAGGGTCACTTGAAAATCTGATATTCCACTGAGGATGTTTTCTAGTCTACACTGAGACTTAGAGACCAAATTTAATATCTGCTCTGAGATTCAGACCCCCTTGTCCAAATCTTCAGATGCTCAACCAGCCCCTGAATTTGCATCCCTCACTGTAGTTCAAAGTTTAAAACCAATCAGAGAACACACACAAAAAAAAACAAACAAAAAAAAACAAAAAAAAAACCACCCAAAAAAACCAAACAATCAAAAAAAAAAAAAAATCCTTTGCTTTTCCTGTGAGGTTCTAAACAACCTTTTCTTTTCGCTGTGGTGGTGGGGAGGTCTTCAGGAGTGTTTCCAGTGCCGAATTTGACATCTGTTTTCTGAAGGACTGACTGGAATAGTCTGCCCAAGGAATGATCCAGCTGGCTGAGTATTCCTAGGTGCTGGATTATAATGCAGCGGCAGGAAAGACATACTTGTGGGTATGGCCGAAAATGCCATTTAATGTGGAGTATTCCAATGCCACTTTGCTCAGAAAACCAAGCAGCTTGCTGTAAGTAAGATGACTATTTTACATTTTTTCTGTATTCTCCATAATTCTCCTCCCCAACTCCCCAAAGAGAACAAAAATACGTAAAACACAGTGAGATAATTTTCATGCTGCATCAAGCTGTAATCCCTGATAATTCCAGGCTAGCGCCATGGAAGAAATGACCAAACTTGATTCACTTTGTGTTGTGAAATTTTTAAAAAATAGCTTTCCAGCTGACTTTCCTACTGCTGTACTCACTTTGCCTGAAATGGTTTTGGCTTTCACAGCCTGGGTAGGCTCAACATGGCCACGAGGGATTTGGAAGACCTCACAGGGAAGACCTCCTACAATCTGCAGTGGATGCTGTCCCTTCAGTCAGAAAATTTAGCTCCAAGGAGGAGCCTCAGCATCCCAGGAGAGGGATGTGCTCTTGGAAGAATCTTCTTTCCTTGAACACTCTCAAGACCTTGACCAACCTTTCACCCAACGGCTTCGTGGCAGAATTCACTCCAAAATCCTCTTCACATCTGAGGCTGTTTCCATCCAGAGTAGGGGCAGTTATTTCTAAGCTGGAAGTTCTTTATAAAGAAAACCCCACTCATTTCTCTCTATTCAGAATTTTTTTTTAAGTGCATTACTGAAGCCATCTAGAGTTTTAAATGTCAGAACTCCAAGTGGAGCACAGCTCTGGTGTTACTACATTGTTCCAGCGAAAAACCCGACACGTGAAGTGGGTTGATCAGCTTCCAGCTGATTAAAGATGTTCTCCAGAAGAGCAGTCTAATTCAGAGTTGACAAAGGCAACTGTGGAAACTATGTCTGCTTCCAATAAAACTCCCTGCCTCCTTGCCAGGCACAGAGGGAAAAACCTGCCTTCAAACTCCTGGCCATGAACTCGCTTCATGTTTTAGCAGCGCCCTTGCAAAAATCATTAAGAAATGACCAGAACACCCCCAGTATCCAACACCAGGATGTTCCTTGATAGATCTACTTGGATTTCCCCCATCCCACTACTCTGAGCTGGGCTGCAGGCTGCCTCTCTTCCTTATGCCAGCCCAGCAAGGTCCCAAGTACAAACTGGGAAGCGATTTGGCCAGAGGTGAATTCTTCCCTCCATATCCATGCCTGATTGCACAAGGTGCTGTTCCAGCTTTGGAGGAATGCTTTGGGTGAGGGTGGCACGTTGGGGTTGGGTTTTTCTCTCGCTGACAGTGCTGAAGGCGCTGATTTTCCTGCAGTGCATCGTGCTGGATTCATTTCTAGCATGTTCCGTGCCCGTGTCTGGGATTCATTGGCTACAATGCAATGCGATTTTTGGAGTCCCGCTCCAGCAGTGACTCTGACATGCAGCTCAAACCCTCAGCTCGTCCCAGACCATGCTTTTATTACAGTGAGATCTGAGTACAGCTTCAGACTGCTGCAAATTTCCAAGGGCCGCGTCCCAACGAGTATCACTTTCCAATTTCATTCCCCTCAAGAAATTCTGTCAACAGCTTCTCCCAATTCCATTAATCTTGTGTTTTACCATCTCAAAGCCTCCCATTCTCTCAACCCCCTTAAAGATGTGACCAGTGTTTCTCTTTGAGTGCTGACAATTACTTTCTCATTCTTGTGTGGAGCTGCTCTCCCTGCTAAGAACCACATGCAGTTTTCAATAATACCTATTCATCAGTAATGTATGGAGTGAGCCAGGTCTGGATTTCCACACTGATGTGTTTTACATACCTTTCCTTACTCAAAAGGGATTTTCTGTCTCTGAACGCTAAATATGAGAAGCATTTTTCAAATTCTTTGACAGAATGCTTTTAACATATCAACAGGGTTAATAAATCTTTCCCATTTGTTCTGTTCACTTTTATTCATAGTGAAGTATTGATCAGGAACAAGCAGGGATTGTGAGGACAGTTCTCAAATCAAAGTGATATATGGTGCTACCAGGACACTGATACAAATGGTTTGGTTTGGAGCTGAGCTCCTTTTGCCCCAAGGATTTCCCTCCAGCAGCAAGAAAATCCAGAAATGGATCATTCAACCACCAGACCACCAACCTGTCAGAGCTCTCTGCATTAAGTTTTCCGATTTGTTTTTCTTCATCTCTTTTTCACCGTAGTGCTCTTGTATAACACAAACATTTTATCTCTCCAAAATTCAAGCAACTGATGGGGTCCAATCAACTGGTTGAAATCATGAATGGGGTGGCACAACTACAAGAATATTGAAATTATATTTCACCATGCCTCAAATCTGGAATATCCAGGGATTTCCCTTCATTGATTTGATTTTTTCTAGGGCTGCCTCTGGGTATGTGCATTCTTTAGAGACACCTTATGTGTGCAATGAGCTGATCAGTTAAACCAAGGGACAGTTGGAAAGGTGAAAGTAAATTTATCCTAATTAGAAACATAGAATCACCAAATTTGGAAAAGACTTCTAAGATCATTGAGTACTTCAATTCTGATAAAACACAGGACAGGTATGTTACCCAACAAATATTCATGGAAAAAACCCCAGACATTCCTGATGGAGAAAGTCTCAATACCTCAAGTCCTTTCATGAAGATGGGATGGAAAAATTGGAGATCCATGATGGGAAGGGACAAGATGCTGTTCTAAGAGGAGGAATTCAGTCTTAATGTCAGAAATTCTCAGAGACATCTTGGGTTGTGAATAATCTCAGATGCTGGTAAGACATCTCTCATTTAGGGTTTTTCAGGCAGCCAGTGGCATAGGAGATTATCCTGAATTAGCAAACAAATTGCCTGGATGACCTAATCCATTTTCCATTTCAAATTTCCATGAGTCTTTAGTTCTGTGAATGTCTTTCTCTGTTGGCCTTCATATGAAAAAGCTTCTCAACGCACT
>PYHW01010295.1:672593-684399 GCA_013186435.1 Turdus rufiventris
ATTCAGCAGAGAATCAGCTGCCCTTCCCTACTCCCAGTGAAGTCTCTTCCTCCTGACAGTTTGCTGAAAGGATTTCCATTGTGTGGTACTTAGCACATCTGGGAATTTATTGCAAGCTGATGCTTTCTCAGCAACTCCGACAGAAGATGAGGAAGAACAATCCATTGCCAGATCTCTGCTCCACGCTGCATCCAAATGTGGTAAAAGCCTGGAAAGCTCTGACGTAGGAGAGCCCTGCTTGTCCTGGTCTGATCCTGAGTGACACTGACACCCACTGACTTCTCCCTGTAACAGATGCTGCTTAGGAAAAATACGAGGATTTGGATAAACAATAGGAAAAAATAAAGTTTATTTCCAAAATACCGCCTTTAAATGCAGGGCACTGGCATGTGTGGTAGGGATGGAAAACAACATTGACCAAATTCCTTGTGTCCTGACTTTATTACCCCATTGAATATAGAGAAAGGGGAAGAATAAAGCCTTGCCAGGCAGGAATAAAGCTCAAATTTTAGTTTCTCAGGCTCCATGGAGGAGCAAGGGCACATGGTGCATGGCAGAGACAGCTTCCCTGCTAATATCCAGATTGCCTTTTCTACCTAGCAGCTGTCCTGCAGAATGGCTGGCTTGTGTTATAGCAGAAAATAGGGATTTTCCAGGCTGTGGCCATAGGGCATCTGCTTCCCAATGCCTTTCCCTGCCCTTTACCTCAGCTGGCCCTTTGCTGCAGTGAAATCGTGTTCCCAGTCCAGGAACACAAAATAACTCCTGGTGTGCCTCAAACTGTGAGCAGAGAGTGTCTGACCCTGCCCAAACACAGAGCTGCTCACTTCAGAGGGGCAATATTTACACAGCAATCAACATCTAATTCCCTTTCCCAGCCCAAATATTCCCTTCTGCGCTCAGCCACGTTTTCTGCTCATCTGAAAATCTGCAGGAGGTGGGCTGGGTGAAGCTTGGGGTGTGAGCAGTGCTCCCAGGGAATGGAGGGATCATCCCAGGGATCATCCCAAGAGCCCTCACACCCCAGGATCAAGGGTTTTCTCCTGGATCATTTCATTCATAACCACCCAGTTTGGGCAGGGCTACTGAAAATCCAGATTTCTGTGCTTCCCACACTTTATAATTTACAATTTTCTCCCATGTAAAGGAGCAAAGAACCAAACTGCAGCCTCAAAGAGCAATTTAGAACTCCCAGGAGACACAAGATCTCCCTCTTGCCAGTCATCCCTTTGCTGACTTCAACAGCTCAGAATGACCAGCTGGGCAGAATGAAATTCCTTCCATTCTCAGATACTGCGATAAATATTTAATAAATAATCAAATTAAACCCAAATGTTGCTTGTATTTATTTTTTTTCCCCCTTAGGTCAACATCTGTAGCTTCTCGTGCTGTTATTTGTGAAGCAGCTTTATTAACCTATTACGAAAGCAGGCGTTTGTTATGCAGCAAATTGAAGTTTCACAGTCAATGGATGTTTTGTGGCCTGGGAAAAAGTAAACATCAACTGGAAAAGTCACTTGTGCCTATTCTTGTTTTTGCCCATTAAGAATTAATATCAGATGTGTAAATGGTGGAATTCCTTGAAGGAAATGCATCCCTTTGTTAAGGGACTGTTAGCTGGAAGCTCCAGAGCCTCAGATGATGTAACAGCCAGACGTCTGCAGACTTTGAGAACAATTGTCATCTATTTCCAGGAATAAGAGGAAATTTCTTTCTAGTTCTCTTCCCACATCACTCATCCTAGCAGGGAAAGACGCTTTCCAAGGCGTTTCAGCAGTCACTAATAGCAGAGTTCTGTATGGGTCACTCCACTTGACAGATGGATTAGGATCCAGTGTCCAACTGAGAAAAAATGGAGGAGAAATCTTCATGTGAGGATGAAGACAGACTGATGATAATATTGAATTATTCAGGGGCTAAAGATGAAAGGTGACTGTGATGAGATGCCAAAAATCCATCTGGAGGTCCATGGCTGAGAGAGAAAACATCAGGTGAAATTCAGGATAGATAAATGTCAAGTGATGGACACGGGGGAGGAGGGTGCTGGAAATCCTCTAAAGTCACCCTGACTCTTACACTCTAAAATAATTTTAATTATTGAGGAGAGATGGAGCTCTAAAGGTCATTATGCTGGGAAATAGTTTGGATTTGTGGCTATCAGGAAGAAAAGTGGATATTAAGAATTATTAAGAAATTAAGAAGAGAGAGAGATACAGATAGATTAGATAGATAGATAGATAGATAGATAGATAGATAGATAGATAGATAGATAGATAGATAGATAGATAGAAAATGTGTTATTTTATAAACTTTAGTGCATCCCCACCTGGAATACCTGAATTTCCCAGCTCCTAAAGGAACTTGTCAAACTGGAACACACTTAGAGCATGGTGCCAAGGAGCATCAAAGATTTAGTCCTCAGTGTGAGAACAATTAAATGGATTCTGTTCCTTCAGGCAGAAGAGATGAGTGAGAGGATCTCATGGCCTTCTCAGGAATTAGGAATGACAAGGAGAGAATAGCAAGCAGCTGTTTGGTGTTTCTGCCTCTAGCACAAAGTCAGAAGCATGAAGTGAAGCTGGTGGCTGGCAGCTCCATGGAGCAGGGGCAATCCTCCACACCGTGCCTCGTCATCCTGTGGAGCTCCCTGCCACAGGATCCTGGGAGTGTTAAAACTTTACTGGATGCATTCATGAAAGAAAAACTCATCAGAGGTTTTTAAAATCCATCTGGGTTTTGTACTAAACAGAAAGGCTCCATGTCTGGTTCAGAAAGTGCCTGAGCCAGAAACCACTGTAAGCTGGGCAAGAATCAGTGCAGGACTGACCTACATTTGTACTCTTTGCTGGGCTCTCACTCTGCTGCAGATAGGAGCTGATTTGGCATGGGCTTCCAGGCTGACCTGCTAAAGCTGTTCATATCTCCTCGTGAGCCCAGACTTCCAAGTGATAAGTAATTCCAGACAAATGCATTCCTTATGTTCTCTCTTAAATGTAATAATAATGTTAACTATTAAGTCAGGTGATGACAAGCCAACACAGAGCGGCCTCAGGTCTTGAGATCCTCCCTTCCCAATTCCTATTCCCCCTGCTCTGGGTTGAGGTGACCCAGGGCAGCTCACAGCTGCTGCAGGGGTAGGTCTGCATGGGTGGACATCAAGTCCCTGTGCCAGTCTTGGCTCCAACAGCCTTTGCAGGGCCACCAAGAGACAAATGGGGGCGGTTAATACACAGCAGGGCACTGACAGGGTTGATTTGGTGACCAGGCTCACTTTAATTTGCATCTGAAAGTCACAGATCAAGAAGCTGTGCCCAGGTTTCCTCCGACTACCAAACACCTCCGGGTGTGCTGGTACAGCTCTTGGAGCTCAGGGCATTTGGAGTGGGGAGGGAAGCTCAGTTAAAAACATTCCTTTTGGCTCTAAACTAGCAGAGACCTCCATAAGAGATATTCACAATGTTGTGACCAGCTCCTCCAGCTCTAATTGCCTGAGCAGGAAGATTAAAACAGCTACCATGGTTTCTGGGCAAATATCTCTGTGTTTTAGTGAAGCATTTGATAGTCCCATAAAATAAGATTTGAAAGCTTGACTCAGTCTGGCCTGGATGTGAGTACTTGTCTGTGGTCTCTGGAATACCACAGAGCAGGATAAAGTTTGATATGTCACATTTGAGGAGATGAAGGAGGTGCTGGTTGGAGAGGAAAGTGCTTTAAGCTTGACTTTATCTAATTTCTTCATGGATACATTGGAGGACAAAGCAAACAAAATGTGCATTGGATTTGCAGATGGGGGGAAACCCTTGGGAGATGAATTACTGGCAGAGCTTCAATAACTCAGGATAAGTCACCTCCAGCAGGAAAATCTCTGTGCATGAAGGGTTATGTGACCACCACTGAGAACATTTGATCTCTGCTGGTTCTAGGAGGTGGCAGTGGAAATCTTGTCCTTTTTGAGGCTCCAGAAGGAGAGATGGAGCTGCATCAACCACAGAGATAGTAGCTTTCCAAACTGTCCTCACTTTATTTCCTGACTGCTGCTCCACTCAGGGAACCTCAGCAAGGAATCAACACCCCAGAGAGAGCTCTGGGAGAGAGGAGGGAAGGAAAATAAAATAAAAAAAAAAATTAAAAGTAATAAAAATAATGAAGAGCCAAAGCAGAATGGCTTACGAGAAAAAGATTAAAATACCAAACTATGGCTAAGTTGGCCAAATTATGACTAAGGGAGGATGTGACAACTGTCTGCATGTATATGAGGGCTGTAAACCACCAGGAAAGGAAAGGCATTTCTTTGATTGGCATAAGAAGAAATTTCGGAGAAATCCCATTAAATTAAACAAAGGAAAACGCTGAATGAATGACGGGAATTGTTCCTAATGGTAAACTTGACCAGAATTTGCAAAGAGTTTTATATAAATTGATCTGAAAAAAACATCAAGGAGATGTGAGAGAGCTGCTTGGATCCCAGTTGTCAAAGATATTGGCTTCTCGTGCTTCCTGCAGCAAGGCAAGGAACAAGAACAGTCGAACTCACTGGAAAGGCTTTGGCTCTCTTTGTTTTCTGGTGCAGGAAACCAACGATTTCAGAAAACTCTGCCAACGGTCTTGTTGTTAAAAATGCAGTGAGTGCATCCAGAAAGCTCAGTCACAAAAGAACATGGGTTTCTGAGGGCTTAGGGCTGAGTCTTCCATCTCTCCAGGTTTTCAAAATATTTCTCAGCAAACCCTGCCAGAACATCCCCCCCTCCACGTGCTGCAGCCTGCAGAACACAGGGTGTGACAAACAGGGGAAGGAGCATCACTGACATTCCCAGCACAAACACCAGCTCCTGCAGGACAGGCTGGGCCAGCTCCAGCTTCCTTGCAGAGGTTTTTGGCCAGAATTCCCAGCCAGGTGCCCCAGTGTGGGCGAGGATTGCCGTGTTGTCCTCGTGGTACGCCCAAACCGCAGGTGGATCCTGACAAACTGGGCAGTGTCACAGCACCATAAGGTCCAGCTCTCCTGCTGGGAGCTGTTTGGAGCTGGCAGGGGTGGTGGAACTTGGAAATCCTCCCTGGCACTGGCACTGGGACCCACGTTCCTCTCCCAAAAACACCTCCATCCATGGAGGCTGAGAGCTCCAATGTGACGTCTCATTGAGGTGGTTTTTTTGCCCAACAGGAATCATGCAGCAGATTGAATCCTAGAGTCCTAGAAATAATGAATAGCTTGATTTTAAAGGTCATCTAATCCAATAAGCAGGGACAGAGCATCACAGAATGGTTTGGATTGCAGGGGACCATAAAAATCACTTTGTGCCCACCGCATTGGGCAGGGACATCTCCCACTAGAGCAGGTGGATCTTCAGCTGGATCTGAGCCTGGGTGCTTCCATGGGTGGAGCAAGGAGAGGTCTTCGACAAAGATGTGCCAAGATTTGGGCTTGACCGTGAAAAAGTGAAAGCAGCTTTTCACTTTTAAAATTATTTTTAAATAATTAAAATCCACTGACATGTTGGATTAAAAAAAGAAAAAAGCAGGTGGGTAGATGAGAGCTCAGATCTCCTGTCTCCAGGACACTGTGTTGCTAATCTTGCAAGAGGAAGGTTTTACTTTGAAAACCTTGAGCTTCCCAGGCCCAGCTTGATCCTGGAATCATCTATTTGGTTTTAAATGAGCTGATTCTCCAAAGAACTTGAAGACTGAGCACTTGCATTGAAGCTGTACAGGGACAGAGGAAGCAATCCTCACCTTTTTGAATCTTTGCACACTTTATGTCACTTCATGGCCACCATATAAGGCTGTGCTCTTAAATCAGGTCTCTACCAAATCCCTGGACTGCTGCAAGCTAATCAAACCCACGGAGGTGCTGGCATCAGTTCAGTAATATGGATTGTATCAAGGCTCAGGATTTTCATATTTCAAAGGCTGTTATGATTTTTGAAATCACAAACAGGGCCATATTTATGCACAGCCCCTTGCTGTGTGCTGCGTTATCCACTTAGACTCACATTACAAAAATAAGCTGTAAACACTTTTGATGAAAGGGTTGGACACTTCGTTTACACCCCGAGAATGGACTTTTGTTTTAATGCCCAATTTCACTTTGGTATTTAACCTTTCCCCTCTGTTTTACATATATTCTGTCATTTTGTTCCAGCTTGCTATTTATTTATCTTTGTGCAGGGAAGGGGGGAAAAAAGGAAATGGATTTTTTTTTTTTTAAAAGGATAAGTAAATACATTTACAAAAAAAGTGTTCACTCAGCTCTTAGTTAAATGTGTGCAGCAAATCAGAGCCTGTTTTCCCTGAAAGTGTTTTGGTTGGGGTCTCAGATGATTTCCACTGGCCACAAGTGAGCATCAGCTAAAAGCAAAATGAGAAACACTACCTACCAAGGCATTTATTAAAGTTTAATTAGCTCCTGTTTGCACAGTGCTTTTTCGGAAATCCTGTTGTGCTCAGGCCTGCACTGGCTACTCCTGGAGCAGTTTTTGGAACTCTCCAGGATGGAATTGGGGCTCACAGCATCACGGGAGGGGTTGCCATGGGAACACAGAAGCAACACATCGTGGCAGCTCCATAAAAGTGGGTTTTTCATATATTTTTTAAAGGTTGGAATCCACCCTGCTTGGCTTGGGCTTCCCCACAAGTGAAGCTTTGCCTCAAGGACACGCTGTGCCAGCAGAACTCCCTGTGCCTCCTTGAACGGCCCAAAACATCCCAAAACATCCCAAAACATCCCAAAATAAGGATAAGGGATCACAAGGTCCAGTTTCTTGGATACTTTGAGCAGCAGAATTCATCCTAAAAGCACCTAAAATAGGGCAAAAGATCAAATTTTGGCATGGTTGGCACCCTTTGCTGTCTGAGCAGCCACACTGAAGTCAATACTGTTCATAAATATTGGCAAAATTTTATCCTCATGCCAGGAAATGCAACTTTTAATGGATTTTATTGTTCCGTGTAGGCGCTGTGGCAGAAGAAAATGTTAAAGGAGAGCTTTGAAGCAAGGAAATGAGCAAGCTGGATGGATCTTTACCGTGGGATCTCCTCCCAGCTCTGTGAGAGGAAGAAAATGTGCAGAGTGGGGTGGAGGGTGGAGCCCAGAGGGACGGGCTGCAGGGCTGGACAGGGAGAAGAAGCACCTTGGGATGAGCAGGATACAGAAGAAATAACCAATAAAATGTGATCTCCAAAGAGATTTTCCATAAATTCCTGATTATCATCTCAAATTTTTTCTGAACCACCAAATTCCACCCACTCCTTTCTTTTTTTATTTTTAATTTTTTTTTTTTTTTTTTTTNATGTTTAGCCATCACAAATTGCAAACGAACCCTTTGGCTTCCTTTGCTCCCAGACCTTTAAACTGCCCAGGCACGATTAAACAGTAAAAAATGTCACAGGATTCGCAGAGAGGGAGAATAATAGCAAAATCTGTTCCTCATTTTTTTTTATATTTCATATGGGATGCGAACCGTTTACTCCCTAGTAATTGCAGATGTTAGGCTGAGACTGTAATAATGTAGCTGGCAATAACTGTTGCTTTACCACAAAAAGCTTCCCAGTAGCATTAAAAAGACAACAGAAACAATAGTTTCAACACATTCATCTGCAGCAGGATTCTGGAAGCACTCAAGCTACTGATTTATCATGTAAACTTTTGCTGGTGTACGTAGGAACTCCAAATATTTTCTCATGCTGTTGCTGAAGAGATGACAATCTCACATTGTCTTCCATCGTGTAATCTCTCAAATTTGCAGACAAATTTTGGATTAAAAACTCTTTAATTTCTGTCTAATAGAGACCAGAAACACATGCTTTAATATTTCCTCTTTTTTCTCCTATAATATTTGTGCTTTCTGAGTTTTTTGCCCTTGTCAGTCTGATGTGCTGAGTGGCAATTTTGAATTAATTATCTAAAATTTACCACAAAAAAAAAGCTTTTAGAACCTCCTGGCTTGTGAGTTGTTCTGCATAACACGAATATAGGTGATACATAAAAAAATAACATCCCCAAAATCGACCCTTCCGAGCTGGCTGGGTGCCCTTATCACACATTGAACGTGCCAGGCAGGAGCAGGCAGATAGCACTGTACCTTCAAAGTGCCACGTTTTTGTCACGGATGTTTTGCATAAATAGATGGTGTCACCAGGCTGATTAAATCAATACATCTGTATCAACTCCCAGTTCCTGGCAGCCTGCTCCAGAGGATGCCTTCTGCTCCTGCCGCCTTTGAAATCTCGGAGAGAAACAAATAATAACAATAAAAACCTTGTTTTTGCCCAGGTTAAACTTTTCATCTTTATCTAAGCACAACAGTGGCTGTGCTGATCGCGCCGGGGGAAAACAACCCACAGGTTGGGTTCCAGCCCAAAGTTATCCATCTGCTGGGCAAACCACAGCTCAGCTCCAGTGTCATCAGATCCCTCAGCTGGAATGTTCTCCTGCTACAATTTAGGTTTTTCAGCCATTCCTTTCCCAGTCCAACACTCGCACAGCAAAGCCTTCTTCTCTTTCCATCCATTGTTGCATATTTGCGTGTTTGGGTTCCGTAGCGCGAGATTAGGAAATTACAATTTGGAGGGAAAAAAAAAAGGGCCTGGGGCTGTGGTTTCTGGTCGTGTTCACATTGCAAGGAGGTCACTTCTCCACTGATGCTTGCTGAAAGCAATGAGATTTGGAGCATGCCAGTAATAATATCACATGGTGGATCTGCTCAGTGCATCTGGATATCTTCAGAGCTCCTATCTGTGCTGTGAGTGCCTAGAAATAATATTAACAGTGTGATGTTGGGACTGGGAACTGGGATTTTAGGGACTTTACAGCTACCAGGGGGAAAAAAGTCCCACAGATATTGTTCACAGTTTTGCATTTAAATTAATAGCAAGTCAACAGATGAGTAACGTATGGCAGGAATGTTCTGCGCAGAGAACAGGCTCCCATCAGGATTTAAAAATCACATTCTCCTCTGGCTGCTCATTTCTGCCTCACTTCCCGGGCTTACATCATTTATGGGGCACTTCCTGAGCTGGTGGCAGTGTGGATCTGTGGCATCCTTGGGCGCAGAACAGAAACTGGTCCACCCAAACTCAGCACGAGCCGCCAGATGGATGAAATGTGGATCCTGATGCCAATTATGCTGATTAGATTTATTTTTATATGTGATTGTACCTGGTTTGGTTTGAGAATAACCCTGCATTCTGGGATTTTTTTCACAATTACGTTGATGAAGATTGAGATAAGCATGAATAGATCTAGAATATGCCATGGCAATGCATATTAAAAAAAAGGAATATTACATTATATTACATTACCTCTGGCTCTTTGGTGTCAGGTATTGCCAGGGCCCCATTCTACAAAATAAAAAAAAAAAAATCTTGGAATCAGAATAGACAGGATTAAAACATGAATAGGATTTCTCAGCATTATCCTCCCACAGCTCTTTTTAGGTGGTTTTACAGGGTTGTCATCAGAGACAGCATGTGAGCACCTTCCATATAAAACTAAAAGCAACGTAATATTATAAATGAGTTTAAAAAACTGGGAAAGAGTGAGGGAGAAAGTGTGTCTTCTCTCTCTCCAAAGATCTGATGTTTTGTGGGTAGCTGGAATATTTCTGCCTTCATTATCTGTGTTTTGGCTTATACTCAACCCCCAAGTTTTGTAGAAATGTATCTCTGTATCACTCTGACCTTCCAAAGACATCAGTCTGGCTAGGAAATACAGAGAATTTCTGGCACTGCAGGTACTGACTCACTCATTGTTCCTGTTCATTGTCAGTTCAGGAATTTCCTCTGGTTTGGTTGGAAGGAAAAAAATCCATCCAATGGTAGTTGTTGGTATTTTGCTGTTGTTTGCCAGGAGTCTAAACCCCAAAATATTTTCTCTTCTTAACAGCATCGTGTTTCTGATTAATCAGGGTCAACTCTTCCTTTTCTCTCCTGACCTCTAGTAGTGACCCCAATGTTCCTTTTAATTTCCTTGATCTACTTGCAACATTCCCAGCCAGGTCTCTGGAGTGTTGAAGATTGAAAGTAATTTCCAAACACCTTCAGCTGTATTCTGGTTCCAGCTAAACTGGTCTGAATGGAGGCTCACTCTGCAGCAATCACTGCAAAATGGATGTGGGAGCCAAACCACAGATTACAACATTAGGGATTATGTCTTTCCAAGGGAAAAAAAAAAAAAGCTCCCACAGAATCTCTGTAATATTTGCCTTGCCTTCATAATCCAGAAGTGTCCTCATCCTCCTCAGCAGCAGAACGTTCTCTGCATGGGGATGTTTTCCCAAATCCCTGGGTCAGAAGACACAAAAAGAGGAGAATGTCTGTGTTGTGTGGACAGTCAGGGGATTTTGGATCTCATTCTGCATCTCTGAGTGACTCCATCCAACCTCTTCCCCACCAACCCCAGAATGACAACAGGGGCTGTTTTTTATAGACGGGCTCTGGGGAAAAGGGGGATCTGAACTTCTTGTTCTCACCAAAATGGGACAGAAAGGGAAAAACCGACAGCTTCTCTTGTTTAACCATGCGCTCTCCCTGGGGTCCCTTCTGAGGGATGCCTGCTGTCCAAGGCTGGCTTTGGCAGGTGTAAACTCTGTCAGAGAGGAGCTCAAGCTGTGAAGTTTGAAGAGCCTGGCTGTGTCCGAGCCTTGGGGCTGTGTTCAGGACCTCAGGAGTCAGATTCTGCTCAGGAACAGGTCTGACACAGGGCTCTGCTCAGGGAGGCCTGGATGGTGCATTTGGGCTTGAAAACAGAACCATAATGTATTGAAGCACAATGCACAGAATGGGGTGTGCCTGTGAGGGAACGCTGCCTGGGGTACGTGCATTACGGCATGATTTGTGTTGGCTTCACAGAGGATTCATCCTCCTTTTATCCCATCTGAGGAGAAGCCTGGGAATTTCATCAGGGTAGGAAAGCAGTGAGATGGAAAGGATCCTTGCTTTGGGTGATCCAGCCCTGGTCCAGCTGAGAGCAGGTTACCACAAGCACAGCCCCGGTGCCAGGACTTCAACATTTTCCATCTTCCCATAAAGACCAGCTCAATTATCCAGAGGAGTTGAACAGAATTTCCATTTGCCATGGTGGGCTCATTAGTTCCAGGTAAAATTTGTTCTCCTCACTGGCTAGATCCCTTAAGGGTTCTTTGGGCCCATTCCTAGACTCATTAAAGCCAATGGCAGCCAGGTTGATTATTATTCTGGTAATACCTTCTGGTATTATTCTTAATTTAAACATTAATAGTTTAACTCTCTGTTGTTAATAATAATAATAACCCCTTGGAAAATTCAGCCCGAAATCCACTTCCTTGTGGAATTTCTCCTCTCCCATCAGGCATTCAGGCTGGTTTGTTATTGTTGGGTTGCTCCAGAGTGCTTTGGGTTGCACACACTGGTTTGTTATTGTTGGGTTGTCCTTCAGCACTGGGCTGTGCACACCAACTAATTTGTTTTTGGAGTTTTGCTCTGAGCTCCACACTGCACTCTGTTACTGATGGGCTGCTGTCCTTGTTTTATGATTATTATTGCTGAGCCCTTTTGTGGAGCTCCTACCCACACAAATAGAAGGGCAGGAACTGTGGTGAATTTAATGCAATGTTTGGGGATTAATCTATTTTGCTTCACTTTTTAAAAGGGGCTAATTAAGGCTTTCAGGATTAGGAAACCCGCTTCTTACTTTAATATGGTTTAAAATGCCATTTCCTTCCCTACTTTCCTTTCTTCCCACATCCTTCTTTTGAAACATGACTTTTTATAGGTATCCTATCTTCCATCTTAATGCTCCTGTTAGTTTCCCACTGGCCTTTCAGGAAAAACT
>PYHW01010295.1:698404-719759 GCA_013186435.1 Turdus rufiventris
CATCCTCTCCTCACCCTCATCCTCATCCTCTCCTCACCCTCATCCTCATCCTCTCTTCATCCTCATCCTCATCCTCATCCTCATCCTCATCCTCACCCTCACCCTCACCCTCACCCTCATCCTCATCCTCATCCTCATCCTCTCCTCATCCTCATCCTCATCCTCATCCCAGCTCTGTGCTCCTCTCACGTTCCTGCTGTGCCACACCAGGGAGCAGCTGGGACAAATGAGAGCAGGGACATCAGCCAGCACATGTCCCTGTGTCCTGCCCAGCTCATCTCTGTGTCCTGCCAGCTTCCAGCACATCCCTGTGTCCAGCCCAGCCCATCCCTCTGTCCTGCCCAGCATGTCCCACCCTTCCATGCCCTCCCTGTGTCCATCCTCCCCTCCCATCCTCATCCTCAGGCCATTCCCTGAGGCTCCTGGGGAGGCTGTGCCTTGCACAGGGTTGAACCCAGGTCTCCAAACTCCCCCTGGAGCAGCCTGAGCAGGAACCCAGGCTGACATTTTGTCAGCAAAGCCCGCCTGGGAAGCACAGCTGCTGCAGGTGTTCAGCAGACGGAAAACATTGGCGTCCACTGCTGTTTATAGCCCATGCATGGTCTAAAAGATGAGTCTGAGATGCTTTACTGGTGTGAAGCACTTCAACAGGGAGATCCATCCACCCCAGAAAAGGGAGAAATAAGATTTCAGATGCAAACTAAGGTTGGATCTCACTGTGAGGAACATTGGGTATCACGACCTGGTTCAGATTGCATCCTCTTTACTGGGTTATTGGCTGGAGCACAGAATTTTAACCAAAGAACAAGCAGATCTCTTTATTCTCTATATGTGTCACTACAACTTACCTTGCCTAGGGAAAAAACAGTGCCTGTCTACCCAGAAGTGAAAATCTCTGAAGGTAGAACCTTGTGTGGCTTTCACCACATGGAAAATGGATGTGGAGAGGGCCATGGTCAAATGAAATGTTTGTTTGTTAGAGAAAAAAACATCACACAGCCCTTTAGGGATTAGCACCAATTGTCTTGAAATGGTTTGTGAGGTGAGGGAGACAAGCAGCCAAGGGAAAAAAAAGGAAGTTTCCAAAAAGCAGTGACCAATCTCCAAGAGAACAGCGCGTCTCCGTCCTGACCTCCCGCGAGCTCTGAACTCTGCTGGCACTGTCCAGCCCCATTCCCTGAGAAACACAAGGCTGAGGGAGAAAGTCATCTTTGTTTCATGAAATATTTACATTGGAGAAGGGAAAGCCTTTTGTATATTGTCACTGACCTTTGCAGGGAGGGGGGCGATTGTAATCAGGTTTCAGGATCGCAATTTTCACAGCTGCACATAATAATTTGATTCAGGTATTTGATTCACAGCGCTGAGGCTGAAAACTCCTCTAGAACCAACAACTGCTCTGCTTTCCCACAGGCTCTGCACAGAGATACCCTCGACCTGGGCATGGGCCATGCATGGAAACATTTTGTGCTAAACGCTGGAAGAAAAGGAAAAGGAATAAAGAACTTCCATAAAAATGCCTGGACCTGGTGATCTTTTGTGTCTGATGGTTTTTATTTTTTTTTTTTCTTCCAAAGAGTCATAAATGAAAAGGAAGAGCTAATAGGAGCTTGGCTCCATCTCCTCTTCCTGAGACAGAGTGGGGTCTACAGAATTTCCTGCTCCTGGGCAGCTATCTTAGAAAGGCTTAAAAACACAACCAGGTCCAAGAAAAATCAAAGGGCCATCACTGAAAAGGGATACAGAATTTCCAGATCCTAGAGTGGGAGCTGCATTGATGTGGCAAAGCCGTGGTGGTGGAAAAAGGAAGCAGGTTCAGTGTAAGATTTCACGTGGATGCCCTTTGGTGCCTCAGCAGTGCAATGGGGCTGGAGGTGGAGAGGGGGCCTGCGAGGGGCACAGGAAGGATTCAGATCCTCATTTCCTCTGTAGCAAAGCATGGCACTCACTGCTTTTAACAGTGCCTTACATGACAAAAATGTTATTGCAAAAAAACTCAATCTTAAAGCATTTGTCCCTTCAATGCTGAAGTTTCAGTTATTAACCTGCAGCCTGCTCTGGCTGTAGGAACTCCCAAAAATGCCACTCTGTCCTAGTCCAAAAGACCAAAATAAGGCAAGGGGGTTCAGAGGAAATCTTTTATTCCCCAAAAGACTACAGCTGCCTGTCCTGGCTGGAAAACTCTTCATTCACCCTTTCTGTGTTTGTGTATTTACCTGTTTGCACACCTGCACTAGGTGTGTTCAACTCTGGCTGCGACTGCTCAGGGTGGATTTTTAAAAACAAAACCTCAAAATGGAAATTCAGCCTTTTCTGCAAGCAAATCTCACACTGTTTTAGGGGCTTCACATCGATCAGAAAGAAAGAGCAGGGAAGGGAATGAGGCAGACACAAGATCTGCAGCCACAGAAACCTCTCAAGGATTTCAATGTACTTGGAATAAAATTGTCACAACAGGCCTGCAAATCCCCAGCAACTGAATCACCCACCTCAAACCCTTCTCCTACAACATAAAAATGCACATTTTTTTTCATTAAATATGTTTCTGGAGCAGCATTCCTTCCATTTGAAGTAAATCCTATGGAAATGCTCCAAACCCAAGCAGAGGGGTGAGGTGGGCAGCTGAGATGTGCAGCACAGCCCGTGCCCTCTGAGCACCCACTTTGCCATTTCTCTCATTGCCTTCCCACGTTTCCAATACCAGGGACAATCTGGATGTGCCCCTCCTGTCCTCAGAGCCAGATGGCAGCGAGGAAGCAGGTTGGAAGAAAGGAATAATAAATATCCCAAGGTGAGTAAATGTCTTGGCTTCAGGCAGCTGGGTTTTTCTCAGGGTGCACAAATGTCCCTGCATTTACTGGGCTTGTTCCTAGACCCACTAAACTCTTTTATGACGTGTTTCCTGCACTGTCTGGCCCAGGGTCAGGGATGTTAAGTCCTAGGGGAAATCTGGAGCTGAGAGCACTGCATGATCAGGGGTGATAAGGCAGCCTGACTGGGTTGGGGCTGGGAAGGCAGAATTCAGTTTGCAGGGCAGAAAGGGCTGTGGAAAACTCCTTTATTAGCAAAAAGGGGGATTTGTCCTGATTTTTGGGTGACTCAGAAGACAATTTACCTCCACTGCCACATTGTGCCTCTGTGGATGGTGCTGAGCAGCAGCTGGAGACAAAACACAACCAGTTTGAGGTGTCCTCTGGCTCCCTTTCTGCCAGGAGCTCTGTGAGCATCACAAACTGGGATTCACCTCCTGGGAGGGGAGAGGTTTCAGCTCTGTGAGGTGTCTGGGGGCTGCTCCCATCCATCCCCTGTCTGCAGGCACAGACCTCGTGCAGAATTCTTGTTTCCACTGTCTGAAGAGCATTATGTGCAGGGAGAATTGGGGGAAACTTCTCTGTCCTTCATTTCGTGCTGGGGCAAAGTTTGCACCCCAAACTGGACAACCACCACAGGTGGAAGAAGGGCAATTTCACAAAACAGCTATGCAAGAGTTTAGGAAAAATGGGGAAAAAAATCATCAGAGCCAAAGAATACTCCATGGAGTTGACACAGGAGGCTGAAATAAGATAGGCAGTTTGTAATTACTTACATTGGGATGTGGCCAGGACATGGAGGTTAACATCATAGCTTCACAAGGACTTCAGCAGCAGCTGAGGATCCCTCTGAGCTCAGGAGACACAGGGAGCTTCCCTGGAACCTCCTGCCTTGGGCCATCACATCCAAATCCTGCGAGCCAAGGAGCGCCCAGGGCAGGAGCAGGATCTGATCCGTGCTCAGTGACGTGCCAGAACCAAATAAACAAACTGAGGGGCTCCTGCTGCTCAGCCCAGGGCTCCTGCACAGAGCTGGAGTTGTCACTGTGCTGACACTGAGCATCTGCCTGGGGTGGCTCAGCTTCAGGAACCAGGGACACAGGAGTGCAAAGGCAAAAGCAGCTGCAGCCCACGAGCATCCCACAGCACAGCAAAGGGAAGGGAGAGCTTTAAAAACTCCACCCAGCCGGGAGATAATCAAGATTTTTTTTTTTTAATAAATTTATTTTAAGAAGCATCTCTGTGCTGGTCCCACCTGCGAGACAGACTGGAAGCACAAGGCACTGGGTATCTCCCTGCCAACACTGTATTTTATGACAGCTCTTAATTTGACCCTAACCAGACTCAGAGGCAATAATTCTGGAATGTTTCCCTCCAGAAAAGACCATACCTCAGGTTTTTCTTGGAACTCGGTTCCATTAAGAGCAATCCTGCTCCTTAGAGGCAAAACCTGGATTTTTATTTCCTGCTAAGAGCTCAGGTGTTGGAGCCATGGGCTGAGATGCCAGTGGTTCACCTCCTTGCTTTGATTTAAGTGGCTGCAGCCTCACAGGAGGAGCGCACAAAGTGCTGAAAAAAGGTGGCAAATGGAGCAAGGACATTCCTTGTGTCCATTAAACCCTGTGGAGGGAGAGGGGGAGGAAAGGAGGCTTTGGCAAAAGACCTTCTGCACATGTTCAGGGATGAGCTCTCGACCAGTCAAAATAGGAAATACCACCCTTTAAAGCTGGATGTTGGAAGGGCTGAGGAGCTTTGTGAATCTGTGCCACTGAGCAGAATGGAAAAATCATTCCTGAAGCAAATCTCTGGAGATTTCTGGGAAAACTGGCTCGCCCCCTGATTTTTGCTCGATTCTTGAGGTGACTGCTCTTAACCCTGGCAAGGACTTTAATCTGCTCACTTAATCTGGCTGCAAAGGGCTGAGATGCTGTTTAGGTCATTTAGCTTCACTTTTTTCTCTCTGTTGCAAGCTGAGCCAGCCCTTTTTGCTCACTTGAAAAGCTTCCTCTTCAAAGGCCCTGTGGCAAACTCTTATTTCTTCCCCCCCAAGTGACAGATTTTGTGCAATCTCAAAGATATCTTGTCCAACACAATTACCCTCCACAAATCTGACCCTGACAGAGCTGAGGCAAAGTGTGATTTTTAACCTCAAGCACTAAAACATGTCAGGAAAGTTGGACTTGTGGCGGAAAAACCTTGAGGTGGCTGAAATTTATGGAGAAGAGACGTTAAAAGTTTTAAATTCCAGATGTGTGAAGCTCCAGCCATTTGCTGAAGGATCTTGGAATTTTGGGCTGTTTCTCAAGCAGGAATTTCAGCCTCAGGAATCTGTTCAGAATGTGCCCCAGCTATTTAATTGTTTGTGATTCACGCAAATTCTCATCCTAGGCTATGGGACATTTGCTACTTCTTAAAATCATGGGAGGAGACAAATCAAGGAGCATCCACGTATTTCTACCAAAAATCCCCTATAAAATATCACTCAGCTTTTTAATTTATTGAGGAAACATGGACATGATGGTGTTGCAGAAAAAGCTTTTTACATTTGAGTCTCTTCAACCTCTGGGATTGTTTTAGGCTAAATATGAGGGATCAGGAATTCACTGGGACAACATGGATTTCTGCATCAATTCCTGCTTCAAATATTTAGTTTGATTCTAGTTGCCATGAATCTTTGTAGGATGAGAGTCTACAACAGCAGAAATATGTGTTGTAAAGTAAAATTGTCCCATACTGTGGGAAAAGGAAATCTAATAAGACAGGAATGGTTTGCATCTAGGTGGGGTATATTAATAAAGTAAAAATAGTAAAGGAGATTTAGGTAGATAAAAGGGGGGAAAAAAGCAATTTAAGGAATGATTTTTTTTACCCTTTAATCTTGGGAGCAGAAGCATCTTTCTGCTGGGACTTGGGCCATTTTCCAGGCCACTCATGGGAGTAATTTTGGGACAGCAGAGGCAGCCAGACTTTGTCTTCTTGACTGTCTCTGGCTGTGTCTGTTGCAGAAAATATTTTGGTTTTAGGTGATGCTTTTCCACAGCTGGTTGATCAGAGCAGCCTGAGCTAGCACAGCCAGACCCAGCTTCGTTTGCCACCTGGAAATGAGGGAGGTGGATTTTTCAGAGGAAGCAGGGATGGCAGAAATGGTTTGGGGTGAAAATCCATGGGCCAAACCAAAAAGTGAGTCCCTGCTCTCTGCCACGCTCAGCCTGGGAATGGCAATGACAAATGAGAGGGGGGATGTGGCAGAAAGGGAGGGGAGCAGTGGATGGCTCAATAACAGCTCGTACTGATGGACAAATTGCACCTCTGCGCTGTTTGGCTCCTTGTGTCAGCAGGAGGAGGATGGGATCCTTGTCAGGGAATCTGAAGGATGGCTCCCAGTTGGGCCATGCCAAAAATCAGCTGGCCCCAGCCTCCAGCACTGGGCCATGGACTGGCAGAACCCCCCTGGCTCTCTGGGGCCCTCTCAGTGGGAAACCAAAAGGATGGGAGGGGAAGGGTCAGGCAGACTTCAAAGGAGACATGGACTTGGTTTGAAATTTAACCCCCTTGGAGTTTAAATTCCACATGGCCAAGTGGCCCTGCTTGTCTCCAAGCTGCCCGTGGGACTGTCCAGCAGAGCTGCAAACACCCCAAATATCAAATATGGGGGTTCCTGGGTTTCTCTGCCGGGGGTCTTCAATGAGATATCCTAAAATTTTCTTCCATGACCTAAAAGCTGCTCCCAAGGGATGCTGCTCTGGGGCTGTGGGAATGTGACCATCACACTGTGGGGTTTCTGTGCAGGCAGCTCTTACTGCAGCAGCTCATTTATACCCAGCAGGAGATAAGCTGTCATTATTAAACATCCAATGACTTTAATAAATAAGGTTTTTCTAAAGAAACCTGTGATATTTCAGCAACAAAATGCTGTCTTTTCTCAGGGTTGGCCATGAAATACAGCACTGACCGTGACCTGGTGTAATTCCTCCTGGTGGCCCTTGCTGGATCTTTGTGGTCCTAATCCTCCAATGCAACAGCTGAGGCTGCTCTGCCTCCTCTTTCTCCTTCTACAGCATGTCCAGGACATTTTGTCCCCTCTGTCTTCCCAACCTCCTCAGAAAAAAATGTCACAGCCTTCCCACCAGGGCTGGGGAGAAACAAATTAGTGGGGAGAAGGAAATGCTGGAGGCAGATGGGCGCTGCTGGGGATGCTGTGTTCCCACCACAGGACCTCATGCAACCCAAATCCCAAAAACCACCCTCACTTTAGAGAATGGGCTTTGTGGAGTGACCCCAAATGGCTTTTGGCGTGCAGAGAAAACATGCCCTGTACGCTGAGGGGAAATGAAAGCGTGTCCTCCTCACCAAGGGCTTGTGCTGCATTTTGTGCACATTCCTTTGCCTTCAGCAATTGGGGTTGGCACAGATGCCACCTTCCAGGGGCAGTGTTTTTCACTGCAGATGCAGACCAGAGAAAAAGAGGAAAAAAAAAAATTATTCTGGACCTCTTTCCAAAAGAGCAGCTCCCTCCAGAGCTAGCTCTTGTTAAAAAATCTTATTTTCTAAAATGAAACTATTCAGAAATATAGTTTTCATTCTTTTTTATCTCAGGCATCCTGGCTTTTTTGCATATTCCCTGCAGTTTGTAGGTGATTGTGCTGCACCAGGAACAGTAAAACCTCATGCCCTAAGTTTTTGCTACCTATCTGCTCCTCTTGGTCAATTCCAATTCTATTTATTAAGATTTCCAATGAAGATGTAAAATAGTCATTATCTTTGGTGTTTTAGTTAAAAAAATAATTAAGAGTTATTTGTCTTCTATTATCCTAAAATTGAAATCAGTCTCATGATCCTTTCTGCCTACACAATTAATGCATCAATCAATTATTAGTGTTATTATTATTTTTTATTTATTAGGTTTGGAAAGGACCATGTAGTTCCAACTCCCTGCCACGCTCAGCAATAATATTTCACTTCTAACTGTATTTGTAATTAGGGAGTCCTAATTATGAATACAGGAACCTACAATGCATCTGTAATTAGGGATTGCTAATTATGAATGCAGCGACATCCTTATGGAAAATCTGAGGAATTCCCAAATGAGAGAAATTGGAAAGCCAGCACAAAAAACTGGAGAACTGGGATTTAGGGATGTGATCAGTGCCACCAAAACAGACACACGAGGGACTGGAAGGGGCAGGGCTGGACCAGCAAAGGTGAATTCAGGTATAAAATTGTAATCCTTCAATTGAGGAAGAACAAATTGTGTTAGGTGTGATACATGTCATGAAAAGGGAAGCATTTGAAAATCATGAAGTGAGAAAAGTCGTGGTTGCCCAGCCCATGAGTGTGGTGTTAATTAAAATCCTTGGGCCTTGGAGACACAGGGGAGGGAGTTCTCCCAGTCTGGGATGAACAAACTCTGCATCTATGGAGACTTGGCAGCGGGAAGCAAACCAAAACTGTAATCTCTGATTAAAAAGGAAAATAAAAACAAAGAAGGGAAATCAGTGGGTTTTCTCAAGCATGTTTACACACACAAACATGCGATTGCTTCTTTTTAGCTGCTGATGAAAACAGGATCCACAGGCAGAGCTGGGCCTTTCACTCATAAATCCATGTACAGCGACCCTGCAATCCACGATTTCACAGCCAGGGTAAAGGTGAGCCAGCACCACCACGGGTCACACACAGTGTAAAACCCTGGGACCACCAGAAAAACCAAAAATTACATGTAATTCAGATTTTGTTCTTGTGTCACAAGCTGTCAGATTTCTCACACTTTCTAAGTCAGGCATGTCATTTTGTGGCTGTAGAACACACGGTCACCCTGACACTGACTGAACTATTCAGACAGGATTTTTCCCTTTCCTCATCCTCGTAAATGTGACACCAAGCTGGTTTGGTTCACAAGTGGAAGGAGATTGTCTTTTAAAAATGGCATTTTGGCAAAGCTGCTTTTGAGGCTGTCATCTGATCTGAAGCCTCGGAAAATTAAAACTTTTGACCTCCTTTGAGTGGGGAACCTCAGCTGTGAAGATCAGAAGTTCAACGCGAGGCTCCACGTTTGAACACTTGCCCAACGCAAAACACCCAAACCTTCCTGTGAGCTCAGCCTGAGCTGTCAGAGCCATCCAGCACTGGAACCCCTTCCAGCCCCACTGAAATCCCCTCCAGCCTCACCCACTGGGGATGAGCTCCCTTTGATCACCAGGGCTAAATAATCAGCGTCACAATTAACCCACTGTGTCCAATTCCTGGGTGACACAAACCTCAGCAGCTTCACCTCTTTCAACTGTCAGCTTAAAGCCTTGCTGAAATTGTGCAGTCAAGGAAAAAACACAGAGAAGTGAAGTTTTTCCCTCCCCAAGCTTTTCCTGTGTTTTATACTTCCCAAATAAGTGAATGGACCCATATTTTTATTGACCACTGTGTTATGGCTGAGCAGCATTGGCCAAAAGCAGCCCAGGACCCAGCAGGATTTATTTGATGTCCAGCAGATGATGGATATTTCCTCCCAGGGTGGGTTATTTATTTGTCTGGAGCTGCTGGCATGCAGGAGTTTCTGACTCTTACAGGTAATTTTGAAAAATGTGGCTTGCAAGAATATGAAAGAAAGGAACATAACAGGGCCTGGTGAACACACACAGCCCAGAGCAAAAGGGGCACCTCCAGATTTTCAGCTTTTTAAAATGCTCGTTGTGTCTTTGTTGGAGGAGCTTGAATGAAATCGTTTATGTGAACTGCAGTATCTGGCTGACTCCACTGATCTCGATAATCAAACGCAAGAGATTTGGAGGGGAGAAGGGAAGGGGGGTGGGGGAAATTGTGTATAATTAAAACCTTGTTCTAATCCTGCTTTGATGCTTTTGCCAGGACAGGTTGAACTAGTCAAAAGCCCCAAACATTTTAGGTAGTTTTTTGTTTTGTTTTTTGGTTTTGTATTTTTTTCATTCTGTCAGTGGCTGCAAAGCAGCAAAGTGGTTATTACCCTTATGAGGTATCAAGGTAAATATTTCAGATCCCCTGTGCTTTTCAGTCTCTCCCAACTCAGATTGTTTGTTCTTGTCAGTGGACACTGAAGTTTTGTTTGTGGAAACCAGTTGGGGCAAAGAGTGACAGCGTCGAGGCGCTGTGATTTATTTTCTGCCAGCCACCACTTCCCCTGATCTTCTTCCTGGGCTGGGGACCCTGCCAGCACCTTGGGGACACTGCCAGAACCTTGGGGACACCTCCAGCACCTTGGGGACATTGCCAGCATCTTGGGGACACAGCCAGCACCTCGGGGACCCTGCCAGCACCTCGGAGACCCTGCCAGCACCTCGGGGACACCTCCAGCACCTTGGGGACACCTCCAGCACCTTGGGGACACAGCCAGCATCTTGGGGATACAGCCAGCACCTTGGGGATCCTGCCAGCACCTCGGGGACACTGTCAGCACCTTGGGGATCCTGCCAGCACCTCGGGGACACTGCCAGCACTTTGGGGACACTGCCAGCACCTTGGGGACATGGCCACCACCTTGGGGATACAGTCAGCATCTTGGGGACCCTGCCAGCATCTTGGGGACACCTCCAGCACCTCGGGGACACTGTCAGCACCTTGGGGACACCTCCAGCACCTCGGGGACACTGCCAGCACCTTGGTGACCCTGCCAGCATCTTGGGGACACAGCTGTGGGGTGACCCTGCAGTGCCAGGGCTTTTCTTCTCTTTTTTCACAGCAGTCTCAGGCCCAGCTGCTGGCCAGTGCCAAGGAGTGACATTTCTTCACTCTGGTGCCAGGTTTGTCTGCAGGCTTTGTCCCTTGTGCTGGTGGCCCCTGGGGTGGGGATGGTGGCCTCAAGTGGCCCCCGTGGGCGTGGAGGTGGTGCAAACCCAGAGTGTGAGCACTGCTGGATCCCATCTCACAAACACAACGAGGGAGTGTAAAACTGCACAGAATCATGGAAATGTTTAGGTTGGAAAAGACCAAAAGACACCAAGTCCAACCACTCCCCCAGCACTAACCCACGTCCCCAAGTGCCACATCCACAGGGCTTTTAGCCCCCTCCAGGGATGGCAACTTCTCTTCATCCCTCTTCCAATGCTTTCCCATAAAGAATTTTTTCCCTAATATCCAATCTCAGCCTCCTCTGGCACAACCTGAGGCCGTTTCCTCTCATCCTATCAAAAATGGCATCCTCTCATCCTTGAAAACACGATTTCATCATCCAAAACTCTGCTGCCAGCTGGGATCTCTTCATCTTGAAGGGACTGAGAGCAGACAAGGCTCAAAATGGCTCAAAATGGCTCTTTGGGGTATTATTTTGGAGAGGATGTACTGAAAGTCCGGGATGGGTGTTGAAAGTGGAGCAGACTCCTTTGCAAAAATCAGTTTTCCTTTGCAAAAGGTTTTGTTTAAATTGTAGGAGGTGTCTGATGGAACAGACTTAGGGAAATTGGTCTGTTTACTTATTAAAAAGATCAAACAGAGGCTTGATTACAACGCATTAAGTATTTTCACCAAGGAGAAAATAACATCTATTAAAGGTCTCTTTAATCTAGCCAAGAGAGGACAGCTGAGCTGCAATGGCTGGGAGAAAAAGCCAAATAAATTGAAGTTGGAAATGAAGCATTTCATGTAATTCTGTTCTCTTTGTGGGGAAGAACAAGGTTGGATAACAGTGACAACAAACAAGAGCCAAGGGTGTGTGATGGAAGCGATCTCAGGAAGAGCCTTTCTGGGTTTGCCAGGGCCAGGGAGTGTGGGGAAAATCACATCTTGGCCCTTTTTGCTTCATAAACTCCTTCTTTCACATTTTCTAATTTCCAGGAAATGTACTAGTCACTCCATGTCCTCTTGTTTTGCCTGTTCTTCCTTCATTTATTTATTTATTGCAGTGCTTCCTTGGCATAAACAGCAAAAGCCACACCAGTAATACAGAGAGAAGCTTAAGGTTCAACTTTTTTTCGATTGAAAAACACAAATGAATTATACTTAACAGCACATTCTGAAGGCTGAAATCTATAATTTAGCCTGACATTTTAAGTGTACATCACTTGAATTGCTGCCAGCTTTCTAGAATGATTAGGTGACTTGAAAAAGGCAAATGTTTTTTCATATGATTCCACTGAATTGGAGACACTGCTGCTGAAAAGACTTCAGTAATCCTGGCTGTATTTATTTCCTAAAGCCTCACTCATCATTGTCAAAATGTTATCAGCTATCCCCAGCTTTCTGTCCAGCCCAGAATCTAATTCCAATTATTTACAAAAAGTTAAAAAAAAAATCCCTTTCTGGAAATGAATCTTCTGCAGAACTCTCTATTTTTCCTGTAAGACTTAATCAATTTCTAAATGGAATGTATTTATTAAATGGAAAGCCATATAAGTGTTGCACTTCAGTAAAACTCTTCTTGTGTGTTGGGGGAAGCTGTGGCTCAGGAATTCAGGATGTTTTCTGGAAGCTGGAAGCACATGGTTCAGGGATTCTGCAGGAATTTTGGGATTTGGGGGAACGGGATGCAAATTCACCCCTGAGGATTTCATCAAGGGGTGAGCAGCCCATTCTTGATTTCCTCTCCAAATTGCAACTACAAATGAAGAGTTTGGTTGCAAAAACATCTCTTGAGGGAGGTGGATCCATCTCACCTGGCTCACAAAAGCTGCAGTAGGTTTGTGCCCTGCTGTGCCCTTCCAGGACCTTGGCCTCTGCCCTTTGTCACTGCTGGGAACCAGGCTGCACTCCCTTGGGAAAAACACCCAGGAAAAAATTTTGTGCCCTGGCAGAAGGCAAAGAAATCTCATCTTCAAGGCTGACACTTCAGGGGTGTGCTTTAGGCAGCACCCAAATTCTCTCATTCTGGAAATCATGTTTATTCAGCGATTTATATGGAATAACAAGAGGGAGATAAATCCACACCTTTCCATGAGGCTCCTTGGAAGCCAAACTTTTGTCCTCAACTCTGATGGGACTGACTTTTTTCCCCTAAAATTATCCAAAGGAGAAGAAAAAGTTCAAGGCATCGGGGTCTTGTAGCTGTTGTTTGATTGTCACCTAAAAGGAGATTGTTGGTGCTGCAGTGCCTTGGATTGTTAAAGTCTGACAGAATTAAGATGCCTTTGAGACAGCCTG
This sequence comes from Turdus rufiventris, assembly GCA_013186435.1. Classification (NCBI taxonomy): domain Eukaryota; kingdom Metazoa; phylum Chordata; class Aves; order Passeriformes; family Turdidae; genus Turdus; species Turdus rufiventris. The sequence goes on from PYHW01010295.1 coordinate 711,316, forward strand.
GAAAACTCCTGGTTTGCTGATATTTGTGTGGCATCAAGGTCAGGTTTCCACATCTCACGTGATGAACTCTCAGTGACTTTCTGCAGTGTCCTCCTCCAGCTGAACCTCCCCTGCCTGCGTGGAGAAGGTGGGGAAGGAGTCAGAGCGAGCACATTTATACCTCAGGGGGCTTCAAGGAGTTTGTGCCTGCTCTTATAAAGAGTTTTTCAACCTGCTTTGAACATCTTCAAACAATAAAGTTCCCTCCTCAGCAGCGTGGTTTAACGGAGAGATTTACTGTATTTCATTTTCCTGCTGCAAATGATAAGAATCCAAGTTCAGGAGTCAAAGGGAAGGTCTGTTTAGGAGAATTAAAGAGTTTAATATCATTCAATCATTTAATATCATTCACCCCTCCTGGGTTGCTTTGCAGGCAGACCAGGTCAGTCCTTCATGGCCTCATACAAGTGGGGTGCACCTTTATTAAAATGTGTCAATGACCAAATTAATTTGCTGAAATAAAAATTTTTAAATAAAACTTCAAGAGTTTAACTCTCCAGCCTTATTGCACCCTTCCCCTGCCTTTGAAGGGCAGCTCCTTCCCGGTGGTGCTGGGTTTGTGCCTGGCCCCAGGGAGCATCATCATCCTCCTCCACTGACACCAGACACAAACCTGCTAAAAGATGAAAATGAAGGCATGGGTCTGCTCATTTTCAATCTTTTTACCACCTCCAGTGCAACTTCTGAAGTGCTTCACATTAAATATTTGTAAGGTTTTTTTGGGAGAGAAGAGCAAACTTTCCAAACCTGCTCCCAGATTCCCTCCTTGGGGAATCCATCCAGTTGCTGCTTGCTTTCTGCTCTTTCCCTCCCAACAGTTTGCACTAGAAATGACCCATTTTATGGGCTGCCATTTTCGACTTTGAGCCCTTTAATCCCACACATAAGGCTGGATAAGGAATTTTAGCTTCCAGAAACCTCTGCAACAGCAGCACTGAGAGTGTAGCCTTTCAAAAACCTCCCTTGCCTGCTCGCTGCTGAAGGAAATAAGTAAAACAAGCCTGAAATTGGGTTTGATAATTTTTTGACAAGTTTTAACTAAGCACAGTGACAGGGAGTTCTGCGAGAGAAATTTTAGAAGCCCAGGAACCGAGGCATAATAAGCTGTCAGAGAAAAGATCAAGTAGCATTCCCCAATTCATCCACCCAACATCAACGTTCCAGCTAACAGTAGACAGTGTTGGCCAGATTCTTGCCCTTTTTATCTATGAAAAGCTACATTTATCAAAATAAGCAAAAAATGTGAGGTATGGAATGCAGTTCATTGGAGGGCAGGGCTTTATTGGTTGATTGGTAAATTGAAACACATGGAAAAAGTGCTACATGTAGGAACACACTGCTGACTGTATTACTCCTTTTTTATTGGGTAATCTCTAATAAGAAGCAGCTGGTAATAAAGGGCTGAGTTCATGGGAACCCACCCTTTGTTGAAAGCAAAGTTGGTGTCAATACCAGAAACACATGAGCACAAAGAAAACAGATGTAATTGGCTTCTGGAGGTCAGGTTATGTAAAGACCCTGGTGAACAGAGGTGAGGGGCTGGCTGCAGAGAATGACAGGCTAAAATAGCCATTATTTCTCTGTGTGTGCCTGGGGAGGGGGTGGCAGCCCCAGGGACCTGCCTTGGGTAGGAATTGGGGTTTTATGGTGCCCAGAAAACAGGGTGCTCCTCCTGGAAATTAATGAATCAGGGAGCAATCCCTCCTCAGGGAAGGAAAGCTGCAGCTTTGTCTTCAATCACAGGCAAAAACCTGCTCTGAGAATCAATAGAATGAATTAACTTCAGCTAGCAAAATCCTAAAATCACAGAATGGTTTGGAAAGGACATTAAAGCTCATCTCGTTCCACCCTGTGCCACGGACAGGGACGCCTTCCACTACCCCAAGTTGCTCCAAGGCTCATCCAACCTCACCCTGAATATTTCCAAAATTATATCAGTGAAATCCAGTGATGTCCTGGAGGCCTGGAGGGAGCAGGCTGCAGGTTTCAGGTTAAAAAGATGCTTTGATAGTATCTGCCACAATAAATAGCATCTATTTCTTCATTCAGAACACAAAATCTTTAATTACAAAGGAAATACAGAGGAGATTTTTCCTTTTTCTTTCTCGGAAGGCAGCAGTACACTTTGCATAAAAAACATAACATAGGTTAGACAATTAAAAAATCAAAATTAAAATATCCTGGGTATCATCAACAGAAATTTTAATGGAGCATTGAAATCAAGCTCTAACTCCCTTGCATGGAAAGGATCCTCTCGGAAGAACCTCAGAGATCTGCTCCTTCATTTGGATTTCTCCATTATTTCTATAACAAGAGGCAAAATTTTTGTATGAGTAACGTGGGCAGTAAGTGAATTTTCAGATAAATCCATTTTTCAGCATTATTAGCCAAAAAAATCCCTTGGCCCGAGGATTTCCTGGGAGGAATTCAGCAGTGGCCACTCAAAACCCACGAGCTGTGTGTGACATTGGAGCAGTCGTATGGTGGCAGCTCTGCCCCATGGCTGGCTCCATCTAATCCTCAAATCAGGATTCTGTTGTGAATACTTGTGGTTTGGAGTTCAAACTCCATTTTCTTCAAACATTCTCAAGTCAAAGACACTCTTTGCTGCCTGCAGGATTCCTTGCTGGAATGTCACTTGGAAAAAAAAAAAAAAATCCAGTATAGACCCCAGAGCACCCCAGCTCTGGTCAGCAATCCTGGCCTCCATTTGCATCAGAAAATCTGAAGCTTTTATCAAACCAATTATTTTTAGTTTAATTCTCAGGTGTGCTGCAGCACTGTCTAAAACACCCAGATTCTCCAAAAACATTTCATGGAACAAAGAAGCACGAAGGGAGAAGTCCATCTCCACCTCCTGAGATCTTCCCACCCTGCAGAGCACAGAGGAGCTGAGCTGCTCCAAGAATTCTGAGAGAAATTCTGCCCAAGGTATAGAGAAGGTACGTGGGCAAAGCATGGCCAAAAAATGGGAAGGAATTTTTGAATTATTTGCTCTGGGCCTCTCTGCTGCCATATTTTTGAAACACCTGGAATGAGGGACAGATAATCTACAAACTCTCTTTGAAAGGTTTTCATTCTCACAGCATAAAGGGAGTTTTTTTTTTTTTTTAACTATTTGCTGCTGTTATTTTAAAGTCAGCTTAATGCCTTAATGCCTTTCAAGAAGCAGTGGTTCCCAAAAAAACAAAAGGGCTGGGAAAGAATTATTAACACAAAATTCAATAACATCCCCCTGGTTTCTCTGAGGTATTGCCTGAGTGACTGCAGCATTTACAAAAGGGATTCTAATCTGAAATGAATTTGCAGCTAATTCAACCTGTAGGCTAGTGACTCTGGGATTTCCTAGATAATACAATCCAGACAGTAATGTTGATGGATGTTAAAGACTTGCCTGTGTAACTGTTGTAAAGCTCTGTCATAAGAACAAATGAGGCATTATTGCTCTTACAAAAGTAATCCCAGTGCTCCAGTAAATTCTGCTCTCCTTCAATATCCCCATTATTAGTTACAGTGACTTAGTGATGTGTCTTCCTTCAAAGACACGACCAACACGTCAGGATTTTCAGTGCAGAAAATAAGTTTTTAAAAAATAAATTGTTAACACAGAGTGAATTCAGTGTCATAGCTTTTCTTATCTGCATGGGCAAGCTGGAAGAAACGTGGCCAGCGAGGAACAACTGGTACCAGGGTCAGGGGGGTGACAAAAGCAGATGGTGATTTTTCATTCCTCCGAATTTTGCTCCCGACTCAGCCCTGTGAGGCAGGTCAGGAGGGCTGGGAGGGAAAAACCAGCCTCAAACAGCTAAAGGAATATTTTGTGTTTGGAGGAGGCTGAGTAAAAATGGTTTAGTGGTTGCATATTTTCCTAAAGGCTTCTATTGAAGCCACAGATATTTGGCTAACCTGGAGTAGACTCTTTACTACTTTCACCCCAGAACTAATGTGTTTTATGGGTTTTGATTCCTGGAGCAAGCCTCACTTCCAACATCCAGGTTTCCATCCTTCTCTTTGCTCTGCACTGAAATGCTCAGCCTGTCTTTTTCTCTCCTAGGTACTACCAGATATTTCACCCCGTGCCCAAAATCTATTTTTTTATCCAGTGCTTTAGTCATCCTCTCACATATTTTATCATTTACTCATCTTTTGCAGAGAGGAGTCCTTCAGAAAAAAATTGGTGCCGAGCCAAAATAACTCTTGACTTTGGTGGCAGGGAAATATTGACCAATGGCGGGAAAAAAAAATTATGTTAAATTTGCACACATTTTACCTGTCAAGTCCTGCTGTGGTGTTACTGTTAAAACTCTGCTTGTAAAGTTTGAGAACCTCTTCTGCTGATAACTTCAGCATTAAAAAGACCATTTTTCATGTCTGGTGGTCTTTCTGTTCCTAATGCTTTCCAGGTTTCCCTTCCTAGCAAATAGCTGATGGACTTGAGCTCTCTGAGCAGCTACTCCTTAAACCTCAGGGGCTTTTTGTTCCCTTCTGCTTTTCCTAATGTGACTACTTGAGATACAGCCCTGCTCAGAGAGCATTAAAAAGATCATCTAACCCCATTTTCCAGGGGAGAATTCTCCTGAATTCTCACTTGGAGCTTTGCAGCTTTAAGCCAGGCCTGGGACAGGTTTGGTTTGTGATGTGAACAACCACCCTGATGCTCTGCTGGTCCTCAGCAGATCCAGTTGTGGCCACAGCTGGACCTTAAGCAGTTCTGCACGTGTCAGGCTGCAGCAAGAGCCAGGAGTCAGTGGTGGGACCAGCTCCCCTCCCTGTATCAGGGATTGCTTGGCTGAGCAGTGGGAATGTGACCTGCACTGTGAGCAAGGCTGTGGCTCAAAAAATTATGATAATAATAATAATAATGAAGTTGGACTATCCAGGAAAAATCACACTTATCAGGAGTTTGCCTCAAACCTGCCTTGGAGGCAAAGGTTAATGAGGAGGGGACAGGGAGGGGACAGGCACCTGATCCTCCATGATTCATTTGACAAATGTCTCTCTGGCTGCTGCCCAGTTCCTTGTGGAGATACAGCTCTTGGATGCATTCACAATGACCTACTTTTCACTGCTGGCCAGCCTTGTGCTGCTTCGTTGTTTTTGTTGGACTTTGCTGCTGCTTTTGGTTCTGCTGCACATGAGCTGAGTGACCTTGTTGTGCTCAGGACTGCTCACAGTGACAACAAAGCTTTGCATCCTGGAGGATCTGTGCTCTGCAGCTCTCAGAAACGTTTCAGATCTCTGGGGTTTATTGTTTTCCCAGTGCAGGATTTTCTCTTGCACCTCTTTGCTCCCAGGGCAGAGCAGGGAGGGGTTTGGTGCTCACCAAGACAAGGCAGAGTGAGAGATGATCAACACCTCCAGGAACCTGCCTGGGAATGTGATTTAATGAATTAATGACACTCTGTCCATGAGCTTGCCTCCTCTTCTTCCCCATCCCTGGAAGTGCCCAAGGCCAGGCTGGACAGGGCTTGGAGCACCCTGGAACAATGAAAAATGTCCCTGACAATTTTTTTTTTTTTTTGTATCCTGGGGTTTGATGCATGCTGAAAGAAGGTTCAGGGTTTGCCTGATGAGTTTTCACCTGCTAAACATGACCACACTTATCAAATAGACAATGGGATAATTGGAGAGCTAGCAAGGAGCAGAGTGTTCATTTAAGATGTTACAGATAAATCTGTGAGGCCAGAAGAAGATTCAGGTAACAAGAGTAGTGAACATGGAGAAATTGCAAAAAGTCCCTCAAAACTGATGGGTAAACAGAAAAATAAATATATTGATGCTGATTTTCCTATTGGATGTGCCAAATCTGATTTATTAGAGTAATAGATCAGCATTTGTCACCTGTTAAATGCAAACATGAAGGAAAGGCAAAGGTGTGTGGATGTCTCTTTATTAGCCCAGCAATGCTGATGGCTATTTAGTCATGTTTGAAACTAAAATAATATTTTGTTCGAATGCTGCTTTTGCCAAATGTAAAGTGAGCTGACATCTGCTTGGCTGGAGCTGGGGTCACATATGAAGTGGTGCCTAAACTGAACAAATATTTCCAATATATTTAAAAAAAAAAAAAAAATAAAGAAAGGAAAAGAAACGAAAATCATTAACCTTTTGTCATTAGCATGAGCTGTTCTTTGAGCTGCTCAGCAGTTTGAATTAGTGCACCTGCCAAAATAAGCACCAAGTGTTGTTACCCTCTTAGGGACAGCCCTGTTCCATAAATCACAGCCTTTCAATGACAGCTAAATGTGGTTTATATCATATAGAGAGCCTGTGTTTATGAATGTGAGATAAAAGGGGTTTAACCAGTGCAAACACTAGGACTACTGTGTGCAGCCTGTCTCTCTTGCACAATTCTTCTCCTTTTCCTTTCCTGGCATTTCTCCTGCCCAAGAGCACAGCTCCCTCCCAATTTTCAGCCAGTTTTGTCCACAGTTGATTTTCCTTCCAATTCTTCCTGTCCTGATGTGCAGAACCAACTGCAAAATCCCAGCGACTGTCCAGCTGGAAGGAAAGGGAATTTTGAGAAATCAATTATTTGTATGTGGTTTATAGCCAGCTAAAGAGATAAACATATGGCCTAATTTCTATTAAAAAATGCATTCTGCTGAGTTAATTCCTCCAAGTTATTCACAACTTGCGGAAGTCCAGCATAAGGATAAATTCCCCCATTTTCAGTGCCTCAGTTCTTCATTCTTCACTCCTTGTCCACAGACAGAATTTCTGGGGTGCTGCAGTATCACAAGGGAAATGGCAAAAGGGAGATGCACTTCTGTGTGATGACCTTCCTTACATGAAAACAAATTTAAACATTAATTAATTAAATTAAACATTAGCTACCAATTTTCCCAATTGCATGAAAAATCACCTCCCAGGTTGATGAAATGAAGACTCCTGATGTTCTGAATGTGTCCAAAGACCCTGGCATGTCTCAGGTGCTTGGTTTTCCCCCAGCTAGTCCAAACATCTTATAAATACTGCACGTTACCAAAACCATAAAACCTCCACAACCTGGAAAGCTGAAGGAAGGTCGATTTAAATGCAATATTCAGAAGGAATTTGCAATATTCAATAAATGCAATATTCAGAAGGAATTTTTTCCTGTAAGGGTGGGGAAGCCCAAAGCAGGTTGGATGTCCAGGTTGGAGCAGCCTGGGACAGTGGAAGGTGTCCCTGCCATGGCAGGGGTGGGATGAGATGAGATTTCAGGTCCTTCCAACTCAAACCATTCCATGATTCTATGAAATTACAGTTTAAACCATCCCTAGCCACTGTCAGCTAAGGTAGTGACAACAAATCCTAAAAAGAAAACAAAAGGTTTGTGGGTTATCCAGGCAACTCCTGGTCCAGAGCAACCACTGACTCACTATTTATCAAGAGTCTCCATGTAAATAGATGAGAACACTGTGATTTTCACTTGTACTCCTGTGCTATATTCTATTCTAATTTATCCTGGCTGATTTTAAATCCCTTGGAAAAGGAGCACGAGAGATTGCACAGAGAAACCACTTGCTGGCCGTGGCAGGAAACAATCCTCATGCATGTCTCCCTGAACTCATTCCAGAGCAATATATTGAGCTGAAAGGGTGGAATTATTCATTTTTACTGCAGTAAAGGTGGATGGAGGGGAAAAAAAAGTCAGATAGGAGGCAGAGATGAAGTTACCATTAAAGACCAGTGGAAGAATGGGGATAAAATACAGAAGAGGTGCATTTCTCTGTTAGAGGGCTTGTGTGAATCTGGTTAAACCCCAGGCCAGGAAATCCCATCCTCGTGGAGTTTTGCCATTGGAATCAGGGAAGTTCAGCTGCAGCTCTCATTAGCACAACCCCTGCTTTGGGATGCTCTGGTGGAGAGGATTCCAGAGGGATTCCACCCCTAGGCTGGAAGGACACCATCCTCCAGGAGGGCAGGAACACAGCCAGGAGAATTTAAACAGCCACAGTTTAGTGTGCTCCTTTCAGATGGAGCAAAATAAATTATGGAAGGGGGGGGGGCAGCCTCCTCTCCCAGGAAATTTGTGATAGCACGAGGGGAAACGGCCTCAAGATGCAGCAGGAGAAGTTCAAGTTGGATAGAAGGAAAAAATGTCTTTGTTTGGTGTTTAAGCACTGGAACAGGCTCTTATTCTCTTTCCCTTTTTCATTTTTTTAAAAACAAACTCCAATTTTCCTCCTCTTTTACACACAGGGAAAACAAAAATCCTGTATCAGTTTAAATAAACTGACACCAAGAGATGCTGCACTGATCACAACCTCCTCCACTGACTTCTGGTGGATTTGGGGTTTCACGCTGAAGTTCTGGTGAAATGGCCTCAAGATGCAGCAGGGGAAGTTCAAATTGGATATTAGGAAAAAAATTCTTTGGTGTTTAAGCACTGGAACAGTGGACTCATCATCCCTGGAAAT
>PYHW01010295.1:719993-732377 GCA_013186435.1 Turdus rufiventris
TGCTGTTCTTGATGGTTTTGAAGGTCGTTCCCAACTTTTATTATGCAGTGATCCTGTGATTCTGTGAGCTGGTGTGAAAATTCCAGGATGCCATAGGGAGGAAACCTTCACTGCTGGGAACCACAGGCACTGCTGGATCCTTCCCTTGGGAAATTCCAGCAACACGGTGCCTTCAGGAAAATGGACCCAAAAGCTGATTCCTGCCAGAAATCTGTTCCCAGTTGAGCTGTCTCAGCAGCAGTGACTTTTCTACACTTTCAGTTGTCCCTAATTTTGGCCCATGAGCTCGGTGTTGCCGTGTGGAAATTGGTGATGCCATTCCCCTGCCACAGGAGATCTCTTCCCCTGCCTGAGCCATGCCCAGCCCTCCTGGGGCAGCTCCTTGCCACCTCAGCTGCTAATTCCTAGAAACTCTATTGTCAGGATAGTCCTGAGAGCTCTGTGGATCTTGGAGAGGCTCAGAGCCATTTTCTGCTGCAGCCCCTTGGAACAGCTCCGTGTTCCTGCAATCTCCATTACAACACAATAACAGGAAACGTTTCAGTGGCCTCTGCAGTACTTGGCATCTAATTTCACTTTAATGCTCATATTGTTCGAGCATTAATAAAACTGGGAACTGTGATATAATTAAATCCATTCTTCCCACAGAGAAATGACTGTCTGAGTTAGTGGCAAGAGCAGCAGACTCACAAGTCGCCTGGAGAAGAGAGAGCATTCCCTTGCCAAGGCACAGCAGACACGTGCTTGGGTTTATATCCCTCTGAAGGAAAAGAGCTCCAGTTGAGAGCTGGAGACCTCTGGTACCTCTGCATCCAGAGCTGCCAGACTTTATTGCTTCAGCTCTAAGATTGTCCCGTTAGACTGAGGATAAACCGTCCTCAGTCTGTGTAAGCTGAGCCACCAAATATCTGATGGTGATTGTAAAATCTGATGTGATTGTAATCTGATGTGATTGTAATATCTGATAGTGACTAATATCTGATAGTGGCTGTAATATCTGAAAATGATTGTAATATCTGACAGTGATTGTAATATCTGATGTGGCTGTAATATCTAATAGTGACTGCAATATCTGATGGTGATTGTAATATCTGATGTGATTGTAATATCTGACAGTGACTGTGATATCTGATAGTGACTGTAATATCTGATGGTGATTGTAATATCTGACAGTGATTGTAATATCTGATGTGGCTGTAATATCTGATAGTGATTGTAATATCTGACAGTGACTGTAATATCTGATAGTGACTGTAATATCTGATAGTGACTGTAATATCTGATAGTGATTGTAATATCTGATAGTGACTGTAATATCTAATAGTGACTGTAGTATCTGATAGTGATTGTAATATCTGACAGTGATTGTAATCTGATAGTGATTGTAATATCTGATGTGATTGTGATATCTGATAGTAATTGTAATCTGATAATGATTGTAATATCTGATAGTGGCTGTAATATCTGACAGTGATTGTAATATCTGATGTGATTGTAATATCTGATAATGATTGTAATATCTAATAGTGACTGTAATATCTGATCTGATTGTAATATCTGATAGTGCCACAGCTCGTTTGAACCAGCTGAGCTAAAATCTGAAATGGGAATTTCGATTGGAGGGGAGATGGCAGCCTGAATTCCCTATGCAGCACTGCCCATGTTGATTCTGAGGCTCCTTGCCTCCACCTGCACCATGATGTTCATGCACACACATTCCAGGCTCCCAGCTTCCAGCTATGCTCATTCTCTTTCCTTCCCCTTTTTTTTTTTTTTTCCCTTTAAAAAACCTCAGATTTTCCCCCTCTCTTGCACCCACGGAAAATAGAAATTCTGGATCCAGTATAAGTTTAAATAAATTGACACCAAGAGATGCTGCACTGATCACAACCTCCTCTGCTGACTTTTGGTGGATTTGGGGTTTCATGCTGAAGTTCCTGGTGAAAGAATGCCCTGATTAAATCAAGTTTATTCTTGATTTCTGCTCCCTGGGATTTCAGGATGCTGCCATTTCACAGGATGTCATCCCAAACCTTTCCTTAAAGAGCCAACAGTTGCCTTGGTTGGCTGTTGATCCAGTCAGGAGATGAATTCATTTCTGGTTTAAGCAGGGCAGATATTTTAGATCACCACATCACCATCATGGCTGAGGAGTTGGAAGAAATTTTTCTTTGGTGGTGACCAGTTAGAAACCTGTGGAACAACAGAGTGTGTATTTTAAAAAGGTTTAAGAGAATAAAAAGAAAAAAAAAAGAAGTTTGTCCTGTTCTTGATGGAGGAACCCGAGCATTTCTCCTGCCTTCAGTGTGAACTACCAGGTTACAGAATTGGGAGTGGGGGAAAGATCAGAGGTTGAGGACCTGGGATTTCTCCAGAAGGTGACCTGGTTTGGGTGGCACTGGGTTCTCATGGGTGCCAGAGCCAGGGCTCAGCTCCCAGCGCTGCCTTTGAAAAGTTCCCCTGCCTGGCAGCTCCAAGATACTGTACTTAAAATGTCAAACCAGGCAATCTGCTCTGAAAGGAAAATTACCCCAGCAATCACAGCCCTCGATTTCCTCAGCTCTCCTGGAGCACAGGAGGAATGATGGAAATCGTTTGGCCACCCAGAGCCTGAATGTTGGAGTGCCAGGTCAAGGAAAGCTCCAGCAATTAGCCTGCTGTGCTAATGACCTGCCTGTTTGATATAGGAGCTGAATAGCACCCTGATTGCCCATGATATGATTATCCACATTTTGGGTTGCTTAAAAAAAAAAAAAATTAAAAAAAAAAGTTGATGCTTGGAAAAATAGAATCTCATTTCTCTGGTATTTCTGAAAGACCTCTGTTTCCTGAAAACTCAAGGGCAGATTTCAGCTCCTCAGGGTTCCACGAGTGTGTTATTAGATTCACTCCCTGACCCACCTCTAATGAGGAGAAGATGTCATTGTCAGGAAAGATATTAAAATACAGTAGCACGAAAATCTTGTCCCGTCACAAAGTTGTCATAATTCAAGGGGTCTGTTTCTCTTCATGCATCATTAAAAAGAAAAAATAAAGGAGGTGAAAGAAGATTGCTCCAGGTTGGATGTCCTTAGCAATCCAGTTACTGAATGCACAAGTTAAATTCTGGTGATCAGAAAGCATTCTCCGTTTGGGAAGAGGAAAGGGAAATCTGGAGGCGATTCATGCCGTGGGTTTGGGGACAATGGCTGCTTGTGTCCCACAAATTTCAAATGATGCTTTTTGGATTCCCAAAGAGAGGAGCGGGAGCTCGGGAAAGCTCGGGACTGTGTTCATGAATATTCAGGATTTCTCTTTGTTTTCTGATGAAGAGATAGGCTCGGTCCTTAGACTTGTGAATGGTCCCTTGACACCAGCCCTGGAGATTTTAATTTATTTATTTTTAAATTAGGGGAGCCCGGAATGACTTGAATTTGGACCCAGTTCTAGCCTTGGTTTAAAAGAGGGTTTAACCTAAAAGGAAGTAGAAATCTTGTATAAATTTGCTTCTGTCCCTTGAAAGTTTTTTTCATCCAAAACCATTTCTTTCCTTCCATTTCTCCATTTCTGCTGCTCTGGATAAAACCAATCCCTCCTCTCCCCTCCAGCCCTGCAAGGTCCCACCCTCCATCAGCAGCAGATCCCAAGAAAAGATTCCCAAACCACCCCAGCACCAAAACAGAGGCACGAGGAGGATCAGTCAAACCTCAAAATGAACTCTAACAAGAGGAATGAGCAGGAAAAGTTAATCAAAACCACACCAAGTCCTTGGCATTGCTGATCCTCTCTGTGGCAAAGTGCAGAAATGACCAAAATCTGCTTTTGTCTATTTTTTTATAAGACTTTGTACTAAACCATGGTCACTCTTAATCAGAAGAGAAGTCTGCTGCTCTCCAATTTTACAACCACAACGTTGCAAATGTTGTTTTCCCATTTTTAATATGTGGAGAGAAAATAAAACAAAGATAAAGATGTGGCAATACAATTAATTCACACTTGCATCAATTCTCTGTTCTCACAGAGCTGTAACTATTTACTGAATTTAACATGTTGCACTTTCCTAATCTATTCACACAAATGAACCATATTTAAAAAAAAAATATATATATATATACATACATGATTTAACTATTCCAGTTTCCCTCCTTTAAACCTGCAGCGAGTTACAGAAGGATAAATTGAAATTCAGCCTGGCAAAATTGAACTGAAAAGCCTCAGCTACAATTTGTCTAAAGCAACATGTTTTATAATTATTTTGTCCTTCCCTACTAATGACTTTCTGACTCTTTCCATCCCCTGGGTACCCAAGGGATATTCAGCATTATCTGTGCACATCAATAATTTTTATGGGACATGTGTTTTCACTTTGTAGCAGACTTTTTTCATTGCTTAAAAGTAGCAAATAAAGCTCTAATAAAAATTGATGCTCGTGTCCCTTCAACACCAGGTATAGGTTTTCCAGCCAGCCAGAGGATTTCATGTTGCAATCCAGATTACTGCTGTTCCTGGTTCTCCACACAGCCAGGAAAATAAAATAAAATCAGGCTGTTGAGGCTTTGGAAGGGAAAAGCAAATCAACCAACAAATATTTGGAGAAGAGTAATTTGGGTAATATTAGATAAACTTTCTTTCCTTACTTCAGTACAGGAAAATTATCTCTACTTCCAGTTTTTTAATATCCCTAATATTATTTCTGCATCTTCTGGCTCTCTGGTTTTTGCTGACTCATCTGCCATTTGAGACTTTTCCTATGCCTCTAACTCACACATCCTTTATTCTCTTGGAATCTATTTTGGAGCCCTCAACTCACCCTGTGGGATTCATTTAGATTTTTTAAAAACACTCAAGCTCACATGAAACCTCTTAGTCAATATTTAATTTAGACTCTCGGATGCAAAGACCCTCAAACCATTCTGATTTCCAAAGGAAGAGGGAAATATGGACACAGAGGCTCTGCCTTGCAGGGAAACACAACTCTGGATTCCTGCAGCTTTCATTGTCACTCTTACCAACCCCAAAATCAGCAAAATCTGCCCCTTCTCCCCTTCCTGTATAAATAAATCTGGAACATCTCAGCCACCCCCCTGCACTGCTCTGCAGGATGCAACCTGTGACTTGTCCTGCTGCTTTATCCTTCCCGAAGCCATAAATCCCCAAAAATGTCCCCAAATCCAGAGCCGTTTCTGCAGCAGAGCACAAATTTAAATCAATGCCATACTGGGATGAAATCGATCCCACACTGGGATTTAACTCAATGCCTGTGCTGGGACTGATTTGCAGGATGAGGGGATCATATGGCACGAGCCACTCCAGCATCCATGGGGTGCCCAGAGCAGGGAAGCTGGGTTAGGAGGGTGAGGATCTCCATGGTGTCCAGGCAATATCACCTCCCTCCCTGGGCCAAAATCTCCCAGCACTGGCACCCCAGGAGGGTCTGTGATCTCCACAGGGTCTCACACCACTCACAGCCCTGAAGGAAGGGGCTCCTCCTGCATTTGGACCCGGTGTCCCCCTTTCCCTCATCGGTATTTGGGGTTTTGGGATGGTCGTGTTAGCGTAGAAGCACATAGTCACAGGATGATTATTGAAGAGCTCTGGGAATCAGGGGTACAAACCCAAATCTGACTCCACATGGATTTGAGAGGGACAGGTTTTTATACCCTGTTCATTATGTAACTATATAATAATTACTAAACTTATATTGTTTTATTGTATACATTGATCTTATCCAAGCAGGGATTCTTGTGATTTTCATCAGATCCCCAAATATCCTTTCTCATGATTGTTGTTTCGATTACATCGCTTCTCATGATTCTTATTACGATTAAACAATAATACATTCAATTACCAAACAATTATTACATTTAACAATCATATTATTTATCACATGATGATTCCACAGGTGCAGTTTCACCTGATCCAATAAAGACAAAGCCCAACATTCATTCCCAGACCTGGTTCCCTTTCCCAGCCCTCCCAGACCCAACCTTTCTTTCCACCCCCTGAATCTGTTGTATATAATTCCCATGATTTTAGAAACATTTTTAACCCTGTGCTATCAGTTTCAGGATGTTCTGCAGCTGCTGGTCACTGTGGGCTCTCTCCCTGTGTCTGGCTTTCTTGAAACCGTTCAGTTTGAGGTGATTTAGGCTCATCTCTCTCTCCTCTCTCCCGTGCCTGTGTTGAAGGGAAATGAAATCCTGGTTGATGTGAGGGACACACTAAAGCTCTGCTTGGCGCCCAGCAGACACTCCTGGGGCAGCTTTGATCCACACCATGCTCTGCCCCTCCAGTTCTCTCACCTTTTAATCCTTTTCATCCCCATAAAACCACCAGCCCCAGCTGCTGCTCCAGCCCAGGGCTCTTTCCAGGCTCTGACAGAGCTGGAAGTTGTGATGGAGACACATCAACACCTCAGCTGCTCCTGATCTGCTCCAGGTTTGTGGCAGGGGAAGGTCCAGCAGGGACAGGACATTGCACCAATACCTGCGTGGAGCAGCAGAGTCCTGGCCCTGCAGGAGGCTGCAGCTTGCCCTAAAGGCCTGGAGTAAACTCATTACCACCAGGGCTCCCCTTCATCACAACTTAACAGCTTTTTATGGATTTGTGTTGGATCCGAGTTCAAGTGCTCCAAAAGCAGTGATGTCCTGCCAGTGATTTAACTGGAACCTCAGACAAAAATGTTCCCTTTGCTCTCAGCTCCAGCCTGTGGACCAGGGATGTGTAGAAACACCTTTTTTTTTTTTTTCCCCAAAAAAATATTCCCCAGAGAAAAAGCAGACAAACCTGCTGTGAGTACATTTAATGCCCCCCGTTTTTTTGCAAGCCTGGGGTGGTGAGATGGGCAGGATTCACTCTGAGCAGGACCTGGCACCAAGGAAATTTTTACAGCTCTTTAAAACGAGACCAAGAGACTCACAGCAAAGGCTGCACTTACTGGAAAACAGTCCCTGAGGGGCAAAACCCTGGTGGCTCCTGCTGGGTTTTTACAAGCCAGGTGTGCTGGCAGGAAACCTGCAGTGGTCCTGTGAGGCAGGTAGCCTGACAACTTCTCTCCATCACTTCTTTACAGGCTCATGGAGCGTCTCCAGACCCAAGGAATTTTGCTTCAGGCATCCTGTGGTGGTTTCAGGCTTGGATTGGTGTGTAGGGCACGGAGCATCCTGCCTGGCCCTCACTCCCTGCTCCCCTGAGCTGGGGCAGCACAGAAAGGATCAGGTGCTGTGGGTAACAGAGGGGAGATTTGGGTGGCCAGGGACAGGTTTCTGAGTGATTACAAAAGACATCACTTCTTGGGGAGCAGAGCGGACACAAAAGAGAGCAGAGAGGCAAATACCAAAGCAAAAGCATGACCAGAAAGTGTGGGATGGGGAAAAAGGGCTGGAGGAGCAAGGAGCAGGAGTGACCCCCACTCCTCTCTCCATCACACAACCCCATCCTGGCTCACCAGCCCCTCGTGTCCTGCCTTGGGAGGTGCTGAGCCTCCCTGCCCCAGCACACCACAACACCAGGAATTACTCAGCACCATAAAACATGCCCAGTTTTGTTGGGTTTTTTTTGTTTTTGTTTTTTTTTGTTTGGTTGGGTTTTTTTGTTTTTTTTTTTTTTTCCTATTGCCTAAGCATAAAAAAAAACCCTTTAAAAATAATTTTTAAAAACCAGCATTTGGGGTTTATGCTCTTTCCACTCCCTCCTAACAAAGAGTTGTTTCATTCTCGTTTTTCAGGGGGATGTCAGGAAACTTTTGGAGTTCGCAAGTCTGAGCAAGGGCGAGCATCTCTTCTCTTCCTGCCAGTGACAAGGGCTGCAGTGATCTAATGAAGTGTACATGTTCTAAGTGGGGCTTCTTCATTTGGAAACACTTGCCAGAGCTCCATAAATGAGGCTCCTTCTTTTCTGACCCTTTGCCCTACTTCAAATGAGCTTTTAAACCCTTTGGAAAACATGCGGTTTCGCTTTCAACTGCATTAACGCTCATAATGTGTTATTTTGGCTCTCCTCGGACATTCAGGTTGAAGGCCCAGATTTCAGAGATTTGGGCTGGCAATGTTGACAAGCAAGGCCTGCTCAGGGGCTATCAGGCACCCAAGTCAGCCTCTTTTAAAAGCTCTGTTAGCTCAGCTGTATTTTTCTTCGTCCACCCAAATCCTCCTGGCCGTGACAGGAGGCTCGGCGCTCCACACGCTCCAAACAGTTCCTACACAAAGCCCTGAGTGTCCACACGGACGGTGTCAGGACTCACCTGGGCTTTACAAGGCACTAAAGAAAATACTGGTGGCATCCTGCCCTGCTGGCAGCCCTCCAAAATCCCCCCAGCTCAGTCCCCATGCCAGCGGGGACAAAGGCGGTGTGTGCGGAGCTCCGCTGCCCACCTTCTCCGCCCTCCATATTTATTCAGCTTGGTGCCATGAGAATTTGAATTTTAAAAGAGGGTTTCTGCAGCTGGAGAGAGCCCAGGCTGGGAATGAGAAGGGAGAGGGGGAAAGGGCAGGAAATTTCTGTGCTGTGCAGGGGTGTTGGGATGGTTTCCTCCCGCGGACCCGCTGTGCCGGAGCTCCGCGAGGGGTTTGTTTGCAGATATCCTGGGAATTTGGGAGATTTTCCAGCCCTGTTCAGTGGCTGCCTCAGGCTGGGTTTTCCTGGTGGATTTCAAACCCATGGACAAGGATTCACAGGATCATTTAGGTTGGAAAAGACCTTTAGGATCACTGAGTCCAACGCTTAACACCGCCAAGTCCGCCAAAACCCACCTCCACAGAAAGTAAAAAAACACAAACCCCCCATCAAACCCCAAAATCACCAGTTGCAGCCAAAATTATATTGTTTTAATTCTTTCTTACTATTTGAACCAGTTAGATTTCAGCATCTGCTTCCTTAACACTTGCTAATAAATAATTCCTGGTGAATTTAAAGTTATAAAATGCTGTTTAACCGCCCAATTTTATGTTTTGCTCATAATAATTTCAGTCACAATAACCTTTAAGCACTGATTTGTAATAGAGGAGTTGTTTTGTTGTAAATCATCAGAAAATCATTTTGTGGTAAATACAATTTGACCTGAATTATCTAAACAATGTTTTAGGGAGGAAGGACTGAGCCTATTCACCCCACACTGAAAAAAACCAATTCCAGTGGTAAAATTCAGTCTCACCTCCCTTGGTTCCCGTTACAAAGAGCAGAGGGATTTTAGTTCCTCCAAAAATGGCTCTGAGCAGCCCAGCTCTGACCCCCGACCTGGATTTGGGGTATTTTTGCTGAATTATTTTATCAGCTCTGGTGAGGGATCTCCCATTTCTCTAATTTCCACTCCCACTGAGAGGCTGAATCTGATTTCCCAGCCCTCCTTCCTCTGGACGTCCCAGGGAAGCCACAAAGCATCACCAATTGTCAGAAATGCAGCAAAGAACAAGGTGACATCGAGTGTCTCGATGTGACAATTTAAATCCAAGCTGTAGGTGATGATCTGGTGCATAAGGAAGTGACTTTACTTTAAAATAACAATTTTTTATCCACAAAGAAATGGAAAAGGAGGAAGAAAAAAAAAATATTGCCAGACCACATTTAGGGAGAAGCATCCCAGCACATAAATGTTTTTGGGTACGTGACCAGCTCTTTAAAAAGTTATGGTGGATTTTTCGTCAGGAAAGCTTTTCATTAAAGTCATATTTATTTCTTTGGGCTTAAGTAATAACGTAAAGCACTCCGACTTCTTCTAACACACTATTAACAGCATAATTAATTCTCAGCAACAGGAAACAGAAACCTTTCTTCTTCACTTCATCATCTCAGAGTCAGACCTTCGGTCTTCTTCCAGGATCCCTATCAAACAGATGGCTTTTATACTCATAAACATGTTGAGCTCAATTTTCCTCCTGCTGAGTGAAAGATTCAAACAAACCTAACTTCCCTACTACTGCTAGGAAATTCCAAACATCTAGAAATACTTTTACAGATGTTCCTTGGCAAGTGACTCTTCGAAATGTGTGTGGTTCGAAGAAGCCATGCCCAAAGCAATGAATTTCACTGATGAAAATTGCTGATTAAAATAAAAACGGGGAGGTGGGGGGGAAAGAAGGGAATGATAGAAAATAAGAGAAGAAGCAGACTTTTAGCTGGATAACCCAGCTTTGGAGGCCTGGGACGAAGCATTTTTTAATTTCTATTCAGTTGTGAGATGGAACCTTTCAAGCTAAACTGGGTTGACTTTTTGATGAACGGTGTCCAAATTTCGAGACAGCCTTGGCAAATTTCTCGCGTCAGGGATGGGAGCCGGTGGTTCAACCACGCTTGGAGCCCAAGCCAGGCCAATTTTTGGTGGTTAAGATTAATTTTAGAGGGTGAAATTTCAGGGATGCAAATCCATGCAAGATGGAATCCTCGCAGATACAAACAGCCCGGGCTGTTTGAGCGGAGCTCTCCTCGATTTAAGGTCTCGCTGTTGTCGAGCTGTTCTCATTCCCATTTACGAGACTTTTATCCTGTTAAATCCTAATCCCTGTGCACAACTAATGCTGATCCACGAGTGGATCACTCTGCTCAGCGCTGGGACAATAATCCAGATGTTTCACCTAGTAAATACATGAGATATTTTGCTGTCTGCCAAGCGTTGCCTTGGCAGGCAGAGCCTTTGTTCTCTCTCCGATGAACTCAGAGGAATTTCCAGGGGGATTTAGCAATGGAGGGAATGGATGAGAATGGGGAAAATTGAAGAAATCACACTCAGGTCCACACAGTCCTGCTCTGGCTGGGACCTCAACAAACAGAACATTTTTTAAAGATATTTTCTGAAGGTGAAGTGGCATCCAGGGCATGACTCCGGTGCAGTGAAATACCACAGCACCAACCCTCAACTCTTGGCTCCATGAGTAAAATATATTTAATGAGGTTTGCAAATCTGGGATGCCACCACTTTTCCCCTCTCTTTTTCCAAGCATTAACCCTCCCCACAATTTTTTTCTTATAATGGCTCTCTGGTTTGGTGGGTTTTCCAGCATTTTGCATTTCTCCTCTCCCCGAGTTTGTGCTCGTTACACATGAAACCATCTCCAGACCTCTGGGAAAAACCTCATAAAAATTCAGGAATTATATCATCTCCACGCTGTTTTTAAGGAAAAAACAATCTGGTTTTTTGGAAAGGCTCTAGTGAGCATTAGCAGCACTCTCTCCTCCACGCTCTGTGTGTGTCTGGTTACCTTGCCCTGAGCCAAACAGCTTCATTAAATCTCATTTAAGCGCTGGCTGCGGTCAACTCTTGTGACTCCAACTCGAGCTGGAGCAGAAAATCCACAACCTCTACACACAAAGCTCATCTCGTTGGGCCAATATTATTTTCATCTTCCTGAACATCATTGTCTGCTCCACACAGCCAATTAGAGGCACTGTTAGTTTTGGAAACAGCTCAACAAAGTGTGTGCGGATCAGACAAACGCGGGACTTCAACAGGCAGGCGTGGTTTCTGGCTAATATTGTCTGATAAGGCAGCATTATCTGCACCTTTTTCCCTCAGCTGGCTCTCACCCCGTTTGAAATAATTCTGTTTTACAAGCTGGATGTCAACAGTACCTGTTTGTGGAAGGTGACACCGACTCCCCCCTGCCGCTGGTGTTATCGATGAGGAAGCACTAAGTGGGCGTGTGAGTAATTTTAAAGCACACTGCAAAAAATAAAATAACAAGGGGCCCCCTGATTTAGCCCTCTGCTAACAAAATAATGAGCCTGCCACCTACAAATGTGCTGCTCTGCTTTTAGAAGAAATGCTTGTTTCTGCTAGCAAGAGAAAATATTGGGGGTGTCTTGGAAATGAAACAATTTGTTTTCCTGGTGTTTGCTGGCTGGATTTCAACTACAAATTTTTGGTCGTGTTTTTTTCTTTTTTTTTTTATTTGTTATGACAAGTGCTGCTGGCCCTGGATTGTAGAGTGTGAGAAAGAAAAAAGAAATTAAAATTTTTATCTTGTTCTGGCTCTCCTAAATCCAGTCACTGGATGTCAGAACTGGTGAGAAATCAAGAACTTCTTGAAAGTGTCTGCACAAGAACCATAATTTCCATATAAAAACTTTAATTTCCATATTAAAATTTCCATATTAAAAGCCTTGATTGAGTTGTTTTTACTACAATCCCATGCACACACAGAGGACTATGTAAAGGCAGGAATTAATCAATCCCAGTTTTTAAATCACAGGGTTCCAGGGCTGATGATCAACATTTCACAGCACCTTTCAAAGCCACTTTTAGAGCTGCATAAACAATTTCTGTCCCTGCCTAAAGCAAAACAGGCAAAACCCCAGGGGTGGGTGTGCCCAGCAGATGCTCCCAGGTGAAGAGAAGAGAAGAGAAGAGAAGAGAAGAGAAGAGAAGAGAAGAGAAGAGAAGAGAAGAGAAGAGAAGAGAAGAGAAGAGAAGAG